>JADRCH010000050.1:10774030-10889151 GCA_019843965.1 Rhynchomys soricoides
TCTTTCTAGTTTGGACACTGCTTCAAAACAACATATGATACAAACTACAACAGGAAGAAGCCACAATCAGCACATAGTAGGTGGACTCCTATTATTAATCCTTAACTCTTAGCACCCATCGAAGTTCCCAGCAGATAGAAGGATCTCAAAAGTAAAATGAACAAGTGACTAAGTGAACAAGTTCTCTTTCCTCTCAGTTTTGACAGGTCTAAGAAGAAGTATGAGCTCTGTTACTAAACTCTGTTGATTGTTTTCCCGTTGTCTTTCCTTCCCATAGGATTTAAACGAGATCCTCATTGGTTTCCTGGGCATCAGCCTGAGCTGGATCCTCCTCAATACAAATGCACAGAAAAGTCAACTTATATGACTAGCTACTCAAAACCTCAACCCACTCATTACTCTTGGTGTGTATATGATCCAAACATGAACCAATCTTAGGATCCAGGAATCTAAAAAAGAAAAAGCAGCTTCAGTTTTTTCTAGAGTACACTGTAGAAAGGAGCACACTCTAAGCAGACACAAACATCACTCTGTACATGATTTCTGTCTAAATAAAGCAGAACACACACACACAAATCTATTTTTGTTTACTCTAACTGTCCTGGTGAATTTTTATCAACTTAATGCAAAACTAAACGTATCTGGGAAGATGAAATTTTAATTGAGAAAATATCTCCATATGATTGGCCTGTAGGCAAGCCTGCAATGGGTGTATTTTCTTGATTAATGATTGATGTAGGTGGGCCTATCCCACAGGGGGAAGTTCCACTGCTGGTCTGGTGGTCCTGGGTGCTATAGGAAAGCAGATTGAACAAGCTTGGAGAACAAGCCAGTAAACATCCATGGCCTCTACATCATCTTCTACTTCCAGTTTCCTGTCTTGAGTTCTGGCCCTAACTTTCTTGGATGATGGAATTAAAAGCTCTAAACTGAAATAAAATCTTTCCTCCCCAAGTTGCTCTTGGTCATGGTGTTTTATACCATCATGTATATGTGAGATGTGTGTGTGTGTGTGTGTTAACAATAGGAGGAAATCCATGAATCTGAAAGAGAACAAGGTGGTTTGGGAGGTTTAGGGGGAAAGGAAAGGGGGAAAGGTTAAACTACAATCTCCAATATTAAATAATTTTAAAAATAGAATCAAACCAAAGGTTCACAAATGACAGACAAGTACCATGAAGCACATCTCCAGCTCTCTAAGAAAAAGGCACGGTGCATATGCCTGGCTTTCCATCATTTGAGAGGCTGACAGTGCAGGAACAAGGCCAGCCTAGGCTCTCTACTGAAACCAGGATTGGACCTGTGGCTCCTTTGTAGAGAGCTTTTTCTAGCATGTTTAGGGCCCAGAGTTAGATCCCCAGCACCAGAGGGCAACAGGGGGAGAGGGAAAAATAAAATAAAATATATAAAAAAAGCTTAGGCTGGTGGCTTACAACATACAGAACACTTAAGAGGCTGAGGCAGGAATATAGCCAGGAATTTGAGAGCTGCCTGTGGGCTATATAGTAGACTACAGAGCATGACCCGATCTCAAGACAAAGATGCCATGTCTTTTCTAGTCCAACACTCCTCTCTGCTTTCCATCAGTAGCATATCTGGAAAGCCCAGCATAGCTTATATGTTGCTAGGTGCATTCCTGGCATCAGTCAGCCAAAGAGCTTTTTGTTATGTCCTTACTGAATAACCCCTGATGAGAAGACCAGGAAGAAAACAGCTTCCCTATTAGCACAGAGAATTTTAAACATAAAGTAGACCGACAAGGTTAATGACCTTTCTTGAGATGAGATTAATGACCTTTCTTGTGCACTACATACCATCAATGGTTTAATGTCCATGTACTTTCTCTTTTGCCTTGATTTTTCATCTTAATAATCTCTGTGTATATTCAAAAAACGATGAGGAGGAGACAACCATTTCTGAACTCCTCCACACAGAGGACCAAGGAAATCTGCTGATCAAACTTAACTAAGGGTGCTAAACCTAGCAGCTCAAGGAATTGTGACTTGCCACAGGGTCTTGGTGGTGGTTCCAAAAGATGCTGAAGTGAGCTACTGGTTTGAGGTAGATACTGCAAAGCAGAAGATGGAAAGAGAATTGTGAGTAGTTCAGGTCAGTGAATGTAGGGAGGCAGTGGTCTTAATTGTGATACAGGTAAGCATTGTTAGCATTCCTTCTAGGCTCCGCCCCACAGTTACCTGGCAACAGCCAGGTATGCTTAGGCTTTCTATAAAAGGAGCTGTTGGCCCCTTCCCCACTCTCTTACTATCTTACCTCTTGCTTTCTTGCCCTCTCTGTCCCTCCTCCCCCCATTCCCCTTCCCCTCTCTCCACGTGTTCCTGGCTGGTCATTCCTCCCTCTCTCTCTCTCTCTCTCTCTCTCTCTCTCTCTCTCTCTGCCTTTCTCTGTCTCTACTCCCTCCTCAACTCCCCTCCCCATGCCCTAAATAAACTCTATTCCATACTATGTTCTAATACATTCCAGACTATATATATGGCTGGTACCTTGTGAGGGAGGGGTGCCTCAGCATGGGCTAACAGAGGCACCCCCTACCACCTCACCATACCGAGACTCTACCAAACATATACTGGCTCTTTTTTATAAAACACAACTAGCATCATTTCCTCTTTCCTGTCTAATGTATGAGAACAGTTGCCAGAAACATCTGTGCCTGTAACTTCTCCTTAAACAGAATGCAAAAGAGCTGCTATCTCCCCAACCCTCATTAATTTATGGAATTTGTGGTGTTTATGATGTTGAGTAATGACTAAGTTTCATGTTTTTTTCTTTCTTTTTTTTTTTTTGTTTTTTGTTTTTTCAAGACAGGGTTTCTCTGTATATCCCTGGCTGTCCTGGAACTCACTCTGTAGACCAGGCTGGCCTGGAACTCAGAAATCCACCCGCCTCTGCCTCCCAAGTGCTGGGATTAAAGGCATGCGCCACCAATGCCTGGCTCATGTGTTTTTCTTTACAGATACCTAGTTGTTGCCATCACTAACTAAAGGCTGTAATTTCTATAATGTTGTTTAAGGCAATTTTATTTTCAATTGTGTGTGTGTGTTGATTTGTAGATTGCTTTTTTTCTACTGTCTTTGAATAATAAAGTAATACTGGTCTAATACAATGAGTTAAGTATTCTAATTTTTTGTGATTGGTTTCTCTCTCTCTCTCTCTCTCTCTCTCTTGTGTGTGTCTGTGTGTCTGTGTCTCTCTTTCTGAAAAATAAAATAGGTTTATGGAGTGCACTGCATGAGGCATTGGAATAGCCAGGATTGAGGCAGTACTCTTGTTTTGGCCTGGGGCTTTCTTTGTTATAATATTTTGTTTTCTGAATCAATCTTATTCTGATAATATGTCTATTTAGATAATCTGTTTCTTAGATAATCAGGACTTACTTTGGGTGTTTATTTGTATCTTGAGATTTCTGTTTCATCTGTATTCTCAATACATTGGTATCCATCTCAGCTAAGGTGTCAGGAGTAAGTAGTTAAGTTTTCCTGATACTCTCAGATAAATCAGATAAATTATATATGTGTGTATATATATATCATTAGGCTATCACCAAGTGGCCCTAGCCAATCCCTACGCTACGTGGCAAGGTCTAATAAAACAATTATTATTTCAGACCACTAATGGGGTAGTTTAAAAGGTAGGAATAGAGAACTAGATCGAGCTGCCGCTGCCTGCTGACCTGAACTGAACAGCCGATTTCCAGACAACACAGACGGGAGTTGCTCCAAAGAACCTTTCTAAACAGGTCCACATCCCCCTATCCTTTCTTTCCCACTACCTCTGGCGAGTGGTGAGCTTCAAGGGAGGTTAAAGTGCTTAAGAGCCATCGTTAGAAGTAGGTTTTAAGCCCAGAACAGAATTTTATACATAGATTTCTATCTTGCAGACTTGTTGAACTCCAGTTCTTTCTTTTTTTTAAGATTTTTTTTTTTAATTTATGCGAGTACACTGTAGCTGTCTTCAGATACACAAGAAGAGGGCATCAGATCCCATTACAGATGGTTGTGAGCCACCATGTGGTTTCTGGGAATTGAACTCAGGACCGCTGGAAGAGCAGTCAGTGCTCTTGACCACTGGGCCATCTCTCCAGCCCTGAACTCCAGTTCTGTAGAGTTCATTTCTTCGTTATTTTGGCAGATGATTATACCTTTGTAAATGACAGTTCCATCTTTAACTTTGCAACTTTTGCATCTGTTCTAATGTGACGTTGGTCAGAATCTTGAGAGCAGGAGGGATCAGGGGACCCTCATTTTGCTCTGGATATGAAAAGGAATTATTTAAATTCTCTGGGGGCAAACATAACATGTATGCTAGGTTTTCACTGAACTTGACATTTATGAAATAAGGACAATCCTTTTCTTTCTTGTCAAGAATCTGTTTCTCATTTACTTCCCTGACCTACCCTACCCTGAAACGATCCATGAAAGTGGACATTTTGTCAAACCAGTGGCTACTTCAGTGACTGTGTTATTTGACTTGTCTACACTGAATTTGGCTTCTAGCTGCAGATCACAGTGGGGGTTGCGGGAGGCCTCCTTCTCCACAGCTTCCAACCTCTTTTCTCATTAAACTAGAAGTCGTACATACTGCCAATGCAAATCTGAGCCCTTTCCGGTCTCATCTCTTCCTCTGGTTTCATCACAGGTCTTTCTGTCTGTAGGGCCCCTTTGTGTGAGCAGGCTCCTCAGCTTCTCTGGCCCACCCATCTCTTTTTTCTTGGCTGTCATTCCCTTGGTTTCCACAACACATGGCAAGTTGTTTTCTCCCATATCTCTGACTACTTCTCCAGTTCTTTTATGAGCTGACATTTCTACATGGGTCCTTGAAGTTTTCCATACCAACAATTCTGTTGCTTGTCTTTTTTTTCTACTCTTTGTGCTGATCCCAGGTAACAATATCCTTTACCCAGGAAGTAAAAAACTTCCCTGCCTTTAACTGATCTAATACTTTCAGATTTCTTAAATTTTAATTCTATCATGTGTGTTCATATGTGTGCACACATGCCCAGGTGTTGGCTTCTATTGCCTTCCAAATAAATCCCAAAGGGTTTAGTAGAGCCCTTTCTACATTGCCCCATGATCCATGTTCCCTTTTGTACATCCAGTTCTCCAATCACCAGGATACCTGGGCACTTCATGCCCCTACCATGCACTTCTTGCTAGCTTTAATAAACTACTGCGAATGAGCAAGGGCTCTCAACACACCTTCAGTTCTACCCCAGCTCCCAAACCAAAACTAACACAAACACATACTGCCAGATTCCTCATTAGATGGGCACAAGAAAGAGAAGAAGCAAGTCCTGATGCAGAAATGGAGGAATTAGAACTTGCACACAGTGCTAGTAAGAATGTAAAAAATGATACAGCTGCTGTGGAAATGTTGACAGTTTCTCAGAAAGCTAAATGAATAAAAGCACATTGTGCATGCGTGCACGCACACACACACACACCATGATAGAACTAAAATACGTTGTTTTTTTTTTTAAATTAATGCAGACTAATCCTATGACCAAAAATTCCACTGTTACATTTATGCTACAAGGAATTGAAAACAATTGTAAAAATAATTATATGTTCATGACAGCAGTCTACATACTAATCAAAAGGTAGCAATGGCAACTGATGGGGGATAAATAAAACCCGGGGTATCTCTTCAGTAAAATACTATTTCTCAATAAAAGGGAAGAAGTGTGGTGTGGAGAACTCTGGGCTGAACTTTTAATATATTATGCCAGGTATTGTTTGTTTGTTTGTTTTGTTTTTGTTTTTTTAAAAAAAAAAAAAAGCCAGGAGCTGGAGAGATGTCTTAGCCTATAAGAACAACACTGACTGTCTGCTCTTCCAGACAACCCAGGTTCAATTCCCAGCACTCACTTGGCAGCTTACAATTGTCTGTAACTCCAGTCTCAAGGGATCTAGTGCCCCTTTCTAGCCTCCACAGGTACTGCATACATGTGGTTCATGGAAGACTTATATTCAGGTCAACACTCATACACAAAATATAAAAGTATATTTAAAATCTCAGCTGTGTGTGGTGGTGCACACTTTTAATCCCAGCGCTCAGGAGGCAGAGGCACGGGCAGGTTAGTTCAATGTTTAAGGCCAGCCTGGTCTACAGAGCAACTTCCAAGACATCCAGGGCTACACAGAGAAACCCTTCCTGCCTCTAAAACCACCACAACAAACATATTTAAAATCTCAAACAAACTAACAAACAAACAAACAACAAAAAACTTTAAAGCTACTCACCAAGGGCCATATATTAAAGATTACATTATTAGGAAGTATCCAAAATAGGCAAATCAGTGAATAAAGTAGGCACATGGTTGCCTAGAGCTGAAGGATACAAGGTATTGAGTAGTAAAATCTACAACTGACTGTAGGGATAGATGTGCAAGTCGATGAATGTATTATTGAGAGTACACTGTACAAGTTGAGTGAGTAAATTAGGTCATACATAAATAGAATCTTAGTAATTCTGTCTTTAAAATTCAGTCCATTATTCAACGAAGTGTTTGCTTCACTAGGTCTCCAGCACCTACATTTAAAAAAAAAAAAAAAAGACACAGAGTTATGGAGCTGTAATCCCAGCCCTGGAGAGGAGGAGGAAGGGGCATGCCTAGGGCTTGCTGGCCAGCAAGTCCAGCCAAATCTGTGAGCTTAAGGTTCAGTGAGAGACCTTGGCTCAAGGAAGATAAGGTGTAGGCTGCAGAGACAACTCAGTGATGGGTGGATAAAAGCATTTGATGTGCACAGTAAGGTCCTAAGTTCAAATGCTCAGAACCCATGTAAAGCCAAACACAGAAGCACATATGTCTATGATTCCAGAGGTCCACAGGGAGAGGGGAGCCAGACAGAAGAATCCCAGGAAGCTAGAAGGTTAGCTAGTCTGGAGAACACAGTGGGGGAAAAAAAAATCCATCTCAAACAAGGTGAAAGCAAGGACCAGAGGTTTACCTCTGACAGACACCCATGCACCTTGGTTATGCACCCTCATTTACATACACAAATGTTTAGACGAACACACAGATGTATGCATAAACAAAAATTCAGTGGAGAACAACTGAGACACATAGCACCATTAACCTCTGACCTGAACACACACTTGCACCCATACGTATGTGAAACCATGCACGTATACACAGAGACAAAGAATTTCAGTAACCATTTCCAAGATTTCTTCAAAGTAGACATTTATCCCAGAGTCTTCTCTCTCTCTCTTTCTCTCTCTCTCTCTCTCTCTCTCTCTCTCTCTCTCTCTCACACACACACACACACACACACACACACACACACCTCTCTCCTTCCCCCACCTTTCTCTCTTCTCAACTTTTCCTGAGTGTTTTGTTTTATTTTTGCTGTGTCAAGGATAGGAACTAAGACATCACACAATCACACATACTAAACAACACTACCACTAAGCTACTTCCTCAACATTCTTTCATAGTTTAAAAATAGTTCCTAGAAGCATCTCAAGTATACATCCTTATTGTCTCTTTTATCATAATTGGGTCACAGCCCTTTCAAGAATCAGCAAAAGCAAAAAGAATTTCTCCGTTTTATCTGAACCACCTGCGACTGATTTTGATTTCTGTCACATGAAGCACATGGCTTGGAAGGGTGTGATGAATACTGGAACAAATCTTACCATTGGCTAGACCAAAAGGAAGTAATAGCATTTCATTATGTAACGAGTATTGATAGCTGCACAGATATTGATTATGGCATTAGAAAAAAAGGTTTTCTGAGTAGATCATGGTATGTTGGATTATTAGAGAGTTGTTTTGATTTTATAAGGAATCATCTAACCTATGAGACTTGAAATGCGGCTGGGCGTGGTAGCACATGCCTTTAATTCCAGCACTCAGGAGGCAGAGGCAAGTAGATGTCTGTGAGTTTGAGACCAGTCTAGTCTACAAAGTCAGGGCGGTTATATAGAGAAATCCTGTCTCAAAAACAAAACAAAGCAAAAAAAAAAAAAAAAAAGCAGAAATAACTCATATTATCCTAGCTCCTCTCTCCTGTGTCATAAAGACCTGAAGCAACTGTTTCCAAAAAAATTATTTCAAAATCAGGATCAGTTCTCAAACTGTATGCTTTGTGAAAGTAATTATCTCACTTTAAGATTATTCCTTGTGGGGCTGGCAAGATGGTGCAGCAAGTTAAAGTACTTGCCATAGAAGCCTGACAACCTGAGTTGGATTCCTGGAATCCATGATAGAAGGAGAGAATAGACACCAAAAGTTTTCCTTTGGCCTCTACACCCCAGTAGTGGGACATACACACATACCCAGAGACACCACACACACACACACACACACACACACACACACACACACACACCATACACATGAAATAATAATTACTAAATAAGAAAAATCTTTAAAAGACACATCCTCAAGTCAACCTAGAAACCAGTAAGAAGCTACTCCAGTAGAGGTGAGGGCTGTTGCTACCCATTTGCCAGCTAGCACTTAGCAGGGCTCAATGAATCTGACAGAACCTATGTCTAGACCCACTAAAGTAAAATGGAGAGAGGTTCTCAGTTTTCTATTCTGTGGGGTCCCCCCCCCCGGGTTAATAATTTTAGGAGGAAGATGGATTTTTTGATTTTTGGTGTATTGTTTTTGCTGGATTTTTTTGTTCTCATTGTTTCATGTTTGGTAGAGAATGGATACTGTGCAGTCTTGGTTTAAAAGGTATCTGTTGACTACTTTGTGCTATACACAAGAGGCTTGTTTGACAGTCACCACCCATGTCCTATTTACTGTCCTGTGAATTAGCTGAAGACACTCCACAAGTCACACTAAGGTCACCATGTCCCCCTGATGAGGTAATTAGTTTCAGAGATGCACTACAGCCTTTTATGCGGGGTTAGCCAGAGCTGATTCATCTTGACCCCTCCTGGGACATCACCATTTCTCTCTTCTTAGTCTACTCCTTACAACTCTGTCCTAACTAGTACAGCATGTTATAAATGGAAGACCAGAGTACCAGAGGAGCGAATGGCTCTCACGAGTTTGTACCATAGGAAGTACTGGAGCCAATCACTCTGACCAAAAATACCCCTGGGGTCCCCGGAATCATAGTGTGGAAATTAGTAGATCTGTTATGTTTGCAGATTTGTTTAAAACACACTGAGTTTGCAAACACGAGACAGGTCTGTTGCTGAATGATATTTTTATTAGCTTAATAATCTGGGCCAGCCCTTAGCATTAATAAGCTTCAGCACTAGTCACAGATTTTCATTCACTGATGGGAAACTTCCTTGTTTTAAAAAATGCAACGAGGAAAGGGAATCTACTTCTTAGGGGCTGCGGTGACAGCAGGCTTCTCTTCACGGGTGATGGGAATGGTGCGCTCAGGACCAGATGCCTGTTTCCTTGGTCCATTCACAGTGAGGACTCCATCAGATGACAGGGAGGAAGTAATGGTGAGAGGATCCACATCAGCTGGGATCCGGTACTTCCTGTGGAACTCCCTTGAGATGAAGCCATGTTCGTCCTAATCCAAGAGAAGGAAGGACAAAGCAGAGAAATAAGAACAGGAAATACCACCACTTGCCCCAAGCACATCAGACATTCCCTTTCCTTGGGTTAGAACAAAGGCCCTAAGATAAAAAGAAATATCTGGAGCTGGGGACACAATCTAGTGTTGAAAGGCCCCGAGTTCATCTCCAACACAGTAAATATGCAGATAGCTAAGTCCAAAGCTGGTTGTCCAGGTTTAAGGCTAGAATAAACTGTCCAATCAGAGCCTAGGAAATCTGAAACAGCCTTGAACTTCATAGATCTTCATATCTTGAGACACAATTACAATTTGGGGCACTTCCCACAAAGGATCATGAAGCCATGTTGGCTAGACTCATAGAATTTGGACTCCCACTTTGGCATTGAGGATCTATATCCTTTAGGAAGCCCATAAATTGTCCCAATTGCTCAGGAATGCCTCAGAACGCTCCTACGCTCCTAACCCATGGGTTGCTGATATTATATAAAGGGACTCTATCAGTGACCCTGTGGTCCAGTCCTAAATCATAAGCAAAACTGAGTTATTAATTTTTGGGTTTGGTTTTGTTTGAGATAGGTAGGGTTTTTCTGTTGAGCCCCAGCTTTCCTGGAACTCAATCTACAGACCAGGCTGGCCTCGAATTTGGAGATCTGCCTACCTCTGCCTCCCAAGTGCTGGGATTAAAGGCATGTACCACCACTGCCCAGTTGAGTTACTAATTTTTTAAAGATTTATTTATTTATTTATTTTATGTATATGAGTGCTCTATCTGCATGTATGCCTGCATGCCAGAAGAGGGCATCAGATCTCATTATAGATGTTTGTAAGTCAACATGAGTTTGCTGGGAATTGACCGCAGGACCTCTGGAAGAGCCGTCAGTGATCTTAACTGCTGAGTCACCTCTCCAGTCCCCACGACATTAATTTTTAAGAAGCAATCATAACACCTTTTTAGGAAGTCAAGAAAAAAAATGCCAAAATGCAAGAAGAATTGTTGATGCTAATCCTGAGACCTTCTAAATCCCAAGCATCTGCACAAACAAATATCAATTAACTGACTTCCTCACAGCCATAAGCCTGAAACTCTGATAAGCAGACAAACCAAGTAGCTGAGCATCAAACTGAGCAGAAGAGACACGGAATCCTGAACATCCAAAAGCCACAGACTTATTGCCGTCAACCCTGTGGTTACTGTCACTATGTACAACAACCATTATGTATAGCATACCGTTCCTAGATCAATAGTTGCCAGTTTTGGGGTACTCGAAGTACCCAGGGAGGTTTTTTTGTTTGTTAGCTTGTTTTTTAATGTTAATACCTGAGCTATATTTCTAAAACTTCAGATTTAATTGGCCTAGGGTGTGCTGAGGGTTGGGAATTTTGAAAATTCTTCTGGTACTCTAATGTCACCGGACAAGACAAGGTGATCAAAAGGAACAGCAAGGGGAATCTTCTCTCAGCACAACCACAACCCTAACAGCAGATCTCGCTTCACTTAGCTTCCCCACCATCGATTTGTAACTCCTGATCTAGTCGCTTATGTCTGAGGCCTGGAATTCTGTCAGCCTCAGAAGCTGGTGCCAGTACCTGGCATCCGTGTGCACTAAATGAATTCACAAAAGAAGATAGAAAGGTCCACATACCTGGCGTTCTTCGTGCTTGCCATGCACCTCAATCACATCTCCCAGAACCTTGACTTTGAGTTCCTCTGGAGAGAAGTG
Source organism: Rhynchomys soricoides (assembly GCA_019843965.1). Taxonomy (NCBI): domain Eukaryota; kingdom Metazoa; phylum Chordata; class Mammalia; order Rodentia; family Muridae; genus Rhynchomys; species Rhynchomys soricoides. Next base: position 10,785,270 of record JADRCH010000050.1, read on the forward strand.
CTTCACGTCCAGGTTCACAGAGAATCTGTCCTTCTCCAAACGCATCTAGAATAACAAAGGAGCAGGAGGAGGAGAAAAGATGGTAGAATGTTCATTAAGCTGGAGAAGGCCCATCGTTCAGCAGATTTACTTCCTGTCCAGGTAATTCATCCTCCATTTGGCTGCTGGGGGGAAAACATCCCCTTTTGAAAAGTGACTCTGGTGCATGTGAGCTACCATAGTGATATGCAAAGGACACCTCTTGGTCATCAGTCCCAAACTTTACTTAGAGGCACAGGGAAGAAGACAGGTCAGCAGGGGACTAGTCACAAGGATGGGTGTAGGCATGGCATCTGCTGCCTCTCTACCCAATGCTGGCTTTGTCATTTGTCTATAAGACAAAGGTCCCCTTTTTCTTGTTCAGCTCCCTGCCAAGTTTCCAACCCACTCGATCTAGAATGTTCTGCCAGTCCTGTCCTTCCAAAGCCCTTGCTCACCCAGCTCCTGTTTCCTCACACTCCAATATTTTTAAACCAGAGTGTTATCTATGACAGTCTCTGTTAATCTTATCTCCCAGCCTGTTAGGATAAGTTAGGGCCTCCCAAGAGTGGTCAGACATTCACTCCTCTTAAGGCATTGACTGAGGTCAGTGCACTGTCTCAGCCCTGAGCAACCCAGGAAAATCATAGACAAGGGAAGAGAGAGAGAGAATATTGATTGATGTCTCCAGCTCCATCAAGGGGGCAGGAACGGTTCAGGATTCATGGGTTTCTATCTGATCTCTACAGCTTGAGATGATAAAATCCTCCAGGACCATGGCTATTGAAGAGGTGAGTAAAAGAGTTGAAGCAAACCAGAAATAGTCATCTTGCTTCATCATTAGAAGATAGACGATGACCCTCACCATACACAGAAAAATGGAGCAGAAAACAAAGGAGCATCAAACAGAAACAGGTGTACGAGGGAAGAAGAAAACAGTAACCTCATTTCTCTGTACCTTTGCACACACACATGCCTAAAAGGTCTTAGGCATGGATGAAAGAGAATGGAAGGGAGGGTCCAGCAAGGACACTCATCCCTGCTCTGGCACAAGGGAGACTTACCTCTGAGAGTCCAGTGTCAATCCAGCTGGGTGCCCGCAGGAAGGAGGGTGGCCGAAGATAGAAGGGGCTCAGGGAAGTAGCTGTTGAGAAGAGGTCAGACTCCAACAGGTGCTCTCCAAAGAACTGGTCGAAGAGACGGCTTGGGGAGTGGAAAGGAAAGAAGGGACGCCGGAACCAGGGATGGTGGATGGCGATGTCCATGGTGGCCAGCTGAATGCAGAGTGGGTTCGCTGGTCAACTCCTTCAGCTGCAACTCCGGCCAGCCCCTTATATATGCAGTCTTGTGAAGCTTCTGGAATGGTGATGTCAGGGGTTTTATTATCCCAGCTCACTGCCAGTTCATGGAGACTTGTGATCAGGGATTTGGCAGGGTGACACATACCCAGTACTCACTGAGCTAAGAAAAGAGAAACACAGGCCCCGCTGAGCTGACCGGTGACTTGTCATGGTCTTGTTTCACTAGCTCTCTGTCCACACCTAGTGGCACCCACCCCATTCTTGTTCTCTGGAGCTAGGACAGAGTCTGGAATCCCAAGCAGCTGGTGGTGGGCCCCTCCTCCTCTCCAGTTTTGCATGCCAGGGGAATTGAGCCAGCGACTATCTTGGGCCTGGGCAGGGACTGGAATCTTCCTAGGCTGAGCCCCAGGGACATTAACTCTTTGTGGAATCCTAGAGGAGAGCAGTGGCCACCACTATGTTAGAACTAGATGTCTGACTGGAACCGTGAGTTGATCTAAGTTCAGAAGAGCCTGACATTAAAAAGACAGAAAATGTTTCTTGCATTTTTGATGCTATGTGGCTCATAGAACATTAAGTCTTTTTTTTTTCCTTTTTAAAGTAATGTGTACAGTGCCTAAGACTGAGGACAAAGGGTGATGAGGAATGTACAACTGGTGAAGGCCCAACTAGGCCTCTCCTTGCCCTCCTGCAGAGCATCATTTCTCTTCCCAGCTCACTCCAGGACCAGGAGCCTCAGCTGTCCTACCAGGCCCCTGTGACAGCTGAAGGGTGTGCAGAGGAGGGAACTTAGGGGGTCCAGGCTGTGCTGATCACACATTCATAGCTGCACTCTAGACTTAGGCTCCCAGCCCTCCCCAACCCCCAGAGGCTCTGCACTATTTTGGGTGGTGTAGACCCCGCCCCCACTCTGGCTGAGCCCTGGCTCTCCCTGAAGCTGGAGGGGTCGCCTTGATCTTGTCGGGGCTGCACTTGGGATCAGGGCTACTAGTCGCAACAGCAGTCATGTCGGGCCGCACAGTGCCACACGCCCACCCAGCCACTGCCGAGTACGAATTTGCCAACCCCAGCCGCCTGGGCGAGCAGCGCTTCGGAGAAGGTATGGCTCAGATGCTTCCCACCCCCACTTCCTGAAATTCTGGGCTCACTGCCCAGCTTCACTGGCCTCCACTCTACCTGGGGCTTAAGTGAACTCATAAGGTGAACCATCTCCCACCCCAGACTCCCCGTCAAGCAAGACTCTCTCTGGTCTTGCTACACACTTTGGGACAAACTTTAGACCGACAGAACTTTGGGTAACCGGGTCTTGTACGCTTCAGAGTACCTTCTGGTTTCGCTTCTGTCCTCCCAAGTCCAGCTCGCTTCCTCCATTGCCATCTCCTTTCCTTTCCCAGTCCCGCTTCAGCAGTTTCTCAGCCCCTCTTCAGCACCTGCTCTTCTGGCCCTTGTCTCCAGATATCGCCTTTCAGCCCTGTGCCCACTGCATGCTCTCTCATCCTGCCTCTTGCCTTTTCTTTCTCTCTCTGCCCCCAGGCCTCCTACCAGAAGAGATCCTGACCCCTACCCTCTACCATGGCTACTATGTTCGGCCTCGGGCCTCCAGAGCTGGGGAGGGCGCCAGGGCAGGGGCCTCAGAGCTCAGGCTCAGTGAAGGCAAATTCCAGGCATTTCTGGATGTGAGCCATTTTACCCCAGATGAGGTGACGGTGAGGACTGTGGATAACCTGCTGGAGGTGTCTGCCCGACATCCCCAGCGGCTGGACCGCCACGGCTTCGTTTCCCGAGAGTTCTGTCGCACCTATGTCCTGCCTGCCGATGTGGACCCCTGGCGGGTCCGAGCTGCACTCTCCCATGATGGTATCCTTAACTTGGAGGCGCCACGGGGTGGACGGCATTTGGACACAGAAGTCAATGAGGTCTACATCTCCCTGCTTCCTGCGCCTCCTGACCCGGAGGAAGAGGAAGAGGTAGCCAGAGCTGAGCCCTGACTGCCAGCGATAGACCCAGCCAGCACCCCGTGAATCCCCTGTCTACCTCCCGTGGTGATTCCATAAATCCACCACACCCCAGAGGGAGCAGCATCCCTGGGAGATGGGATAGGTGCATGGTTTGGTCCCTTGATGTATCATAGCCTTTGATTTGATTCTGGGTGGGGCTGAATAAACCAAAACCTGGGGGCCTTGTTTGTGCTGCTCCTGCTCTGTGGCCTGGAAGACTGAATGGCGTACGGGTGGGCAGAAGGTCATAGGCAGCTTTTTCCACTGTGAAATATGCCCATCGTCTCAGCATCCTGAGCTCACACTTGGATGCTGAGATCACACCCGGAAGCTGACACTGGCTCCAGATCAAATTCCTAGCCATAATTTTCTCACAATGCAACAAAAGAGAGAGTGATCCTGGGAGGGATAGGGATAGGCCATCCAAACAGCCCAGAGGGCACTGTCTGAGCTGGTGATTAGAGACACAAAAACAAGGGTCTCCAGACTGTCTGGCCCTTTTTGGGTAGGGGTTAGGAAAAATGTTTTTTGGCTGGAGAGAGTTGCCTGAAGCCGTGGAATGAGTGTTTTGCTCCTCACATCAATGAGGTATACGCGGAAAGGTCCTGAGAGAGGGAAGGAGCGTGGGTACACAGGCACACAGACACATTAATCCACCATCACCACTGAACCTACGACCTTCCTATTTGAGTACAGGGAACACCCATGCAAGAAAGCAATTGTATCTGATTTTGTAATAACCCATAGAGAGGAACGCTAGAATTCTATACCTAATCTAAGACCCAATGCAGTTTCTACTGTCATATTGTAGTGGCTGAGGTCAGGAAAGGCTGAGGTGATTTTAATGCTGGGAGTAGGGTGTGTTCAGAAAAGTCAGCCGGTGGGGGTAGGCTGTAGCCACATTCAAGAGAGCTTCATAAGTATGGATGATTTGAGGGGTGTTCAAAAGGTTTCCTTTTAGTCATATATATATATGAATGACTGTACATTCCATGTTATGGTGGATATTTGAAATTCTTTCATTGATGCGGTTGTTTTTATTAGCTTTTGGGGTTAAAAAAAATTATTTGAAACCCAACAAGTCAGGCAGTGGTGGCGCACGCCTTTAATCCGAGCACTTGGGAGGCAGAGACAGGTGGATTTCTGAATTCGAGGCCAGCCTGGTCTACAGAGTGAGTTCCAGGACAGCCAGGGATATACAGAGAAACCCTGTCTCGCAAAACCAAAAAGAAAAAAGAAACCCAACAAAAGCTATCAATCCTCTTACCAGAAAAATAGACACATGCAAATTTGTCAACAAATTTTTTTGAGATCTATTCATAACCCTCTTTGGGATGGGTGGACCCCTGAGGTAAGAGCTCTTCTTCAAATAATTTGATTATTGGCTTTAAAACAAAAGCAAGACCTGGAATGGTAGAGAGCTTGCTTGACAGCCACAAGGCTCAGTTAGAGCTCAGTGTGCCACAGGGAACCAGTGAAAAGAAATCACACCTCAGAGAAACAACTCGGTTACATTCTACTCTTCATGTAGTAAATAGGTCAGTGACTATTTATCAAGCAATACACAGACCAAGTAATCAAGTGTGGAAGACAAACAGTGTAAATGTAAGTCATAAGGAACGGGTGCCTTTGATTAGCTACCCTCAGTGATCCTAACATCCAGTGAGCAGAAGTCTGAAGAAAGTCTCTGACACAACAAAGTATATACTTTAATAGCTGCGATCGGAAAAAACTACCATTTACAGACCAAGCTTGGCTGTGTGTAAGTGTGTGTGTATGTGTGTGTTATATTCTTAAAGATTATAAAAGAAAGAATACCTGACATGGGCTGTAAATTTTAAGACATTTACTCGTTAGCCTTTTGGGGAAAGTTTTCTGACTTGTATTATTAGCAGTGAGATTAATGAAAACTTTTATCTTCATGCAGAAAGTTTAAAAAATGTTTAAGGAAAAGGAGGTATGTTACCTCCTCAGTCCTACAACTGTGACACTACAAAAATAGCCACCTTTTATAAATATATATAACAGTTCTAAGTAAAAATAAATGAATGAATGAAAGTTAGGTGTGGTGGCCCAGTCCCAGCACTTGAGAGGTGAAGGCAGGAAGATGAGGAATCCAAAGTCATCCTCAGCTACATCGTGAGTTTAAGGCCTGTCTAGATTGCATGAGATCCTATCTAAAAAAATAATAATAAAATAAAGATTTCAAATTTCCACTCAGATTTCAAAGTGAAGAGCTTCCTAATTCCCTTTATAGTTGAACTTAACTGGTTTACTTATTTGTTTGGGAGAAGCAATGCCTCACACACAGTAAGCCCACACTTTACCTAGCACTCAGCCCTGAGCTTTGTCTAAGTCAAAAACAAGAACCAAACCAAAAAAAAAAGGAAAGATTTGAAAAGCACTGATTTAACTCAAACCTCCACTCCACCAAAACATCAAAATTCTTTTAAAATTATTAATCAACTTTTGTGACTTTTTGAGTTGCAGATACTTCAAACCTCACAAACAACCCACTCCATTTTCCTTTTGGACATGCACACACATGCACATGAGCACACACACATATGACAAGAGATTAAACCTAGGACCTTGTACATGCTAGGCAAGTACTCTACCACTGACCAGTTTGAACCATTTATTTTAGGACAGAATCCAACTAAGCTGCCCAGGTGGGTTTGAATTCACTATGAAGCCTAGACTGGCCTATCCTGCCTCAGACTCCAGAGTACCTGAATTACAGGTGCAGCATCCTAAAAAGCTCAGGTCTAAGAACCCTACATAGGAATGTCAAGGAAATAAAGAAAGGACACACACACACAGACAGACAGACAATGAGTCTGGGATCAGGTTTCTACAACACCTCAGCATGTTTGTTAGATATGGCACAAGGTTTGGTCTTGGTGGGAGGCTCTGTGCTGGGCTTCAAACACTGGGGAGGAGGAAGCCAAAGTTGCTACTCTGTACACACTGATCAATCATTCATTAACATCCATATTTAAAGGGCAGAGCCCATATTAAAGTACACATTCACTCGGGATTTCAGTCACACGGGGCTTCCTACAGGCTGGCACAACCAAGGCTGGTTAATTTCTTCTAAAATTTCCTTCCCCCAGTAAAGCTGTGACTTGTCCATTCAGCCATATCTTGTGGCACTTTCTGTACCACCTCTTACACACACAACTCCCTTTTGTAACAGACTGACAATAGAACCTGAATGCCAATGAGGAGCTTCAAATAATTCCAGATATGGACTGACCAGGTCGGATTTCGATAGAATCAGCAACAGTCTTCGTTATCACTCCATACTTAGATTGATGTGTTTTAAGATGTATCGGGTACTTTTTGTCCTTTCTGAGGAGTTTCTGGCCCTCTAAAAATCTAGATAAAGTCCTTTAAATTGCCAAAGAGGTGGCTGGAAGTGAAGCGGATTATGAGGGGCTTTGAAATTTCTATCCTGTACGTAACAGGAAATTATTACTGGCTTTTGAGAAGGGGAGAGAAGCAGGTTACAGGATGAAAAGAATATAATTAATAGGATACAGAACGGTCTGCAGGATTGGAACATGAGCTAGTAAAATACAATGCTTAGCCATCTGATAACTGGCTGAGAACAAGAATGAATCATAGTAACAATGGCTAAGACTTACTGAGGGCGTCCCATGTGTCAGGCCTGGACTAAAGCTTTGTAGACACACATCTCACTCAGTTAGCACAGTCCCATGAGGCAGTCACTCTCATGCCTATTCTTCCTAAGATGGGGGAGGAGTTCAGAATCCAGTGTATTCTGTGGAGTTCCGGGCTGATTATGAGTATCCCAAGACAATACTCAAGATGCCAAGAAAATACTGAAGATTCGAATTGTAGGCTTCAAAGATTTTCTTGGAGACATCCTTTCTATCTATCTATCTTTCTTTCCTTTTTGTTTGGTTCTGTTTCTTTTTATTTAAGACAGGGTCCCTCTATGAATTCTATCAATTCCTAGCTGTCATGAAATTTGCTCTTGTAGCCCAGGCTGGCCTCAAACTCACAGAGATCCTCACTCCTCTGCCTCCCAAGTGCCAGCCAGGACTAAAGGCATATACCACCATGCCCAACCTGGAAACATATTTTCTAAGGGGAATTCATTCAGCTTCCTCATAGTTGCTGGCCAGTGAGGAATGAGTCCAATTTTGGGTCATTGGAAGCAGAAGCTACAAGCAGGGGTAAGTGGAGATTTTGTAGTCCTAACTGGGGAGAGGACATTGAGTGCTCCGTGCCAGTCACTCACCCATCTGGTTTATACCAGAAAAAGGATTAGGTAATACATTCAGTACTTATAAATCTAGATAGTAAATGGTTAGAAGATATGCACACATTAATTCTAGTAGTGAGAAAATGGAAGCATTTTGTTTCTCTACATTTCAGGTTCCAAAAACCTCTAGGATTCTAAACCACATTGAGAACATATGAAACTAGTACCAATTACCTTCACAGTGAAACTCAAACCTGAGTGTGGTAGGGACGACCCTTGACTCCCTTATGAAGGGTATATTTCAAAGGCCATGCGATGCAGTGAGACACATTTCCTATGGAAACTCAGAGCCTTTTCATATCTCAGGTTTCTTTATAAATCGAAGCTTGCAGCTTCGTCCAAAGAAGTTTCAAATCCCAAAGGTGAGATAACTCTCACCTAGAGCCGGTGTGTCTTTATGCCCTTTGGCAGGGAACAATCACTTGGGAATCATTCCACCAGGTGGCTTCCAAGGTCCAGCCTACGTGGTTGAAATCTGACACTGACAGAATCCCTGGGAGCTGCTGCGGTTCGCTCAGCCGGGAACCAGGAAATGCGCAAACTTCTTTATGTCTGAAAACCAGCTGGCCTCGCTGGGAGACACATCCGCCATGGGAAACCGGCTGTGCTGTGGGGGAAGCTGGTGAGTAGGGCAGAAAGGTGGTGGGGACCGCCTCTGGTGGTGGATAGGAAACCCTGAGAATTAGGCAGTCTGGAGCCCGTACCTTCCTCCACCTGCCCTGTCCTGGGTCGAACACAGAGCTGTACCTTAGGACGCTTAGAAAACACAGCAAGCTGTAGAGTGGCCAGGGTTGGCTGCACTGGTGGGCCAGCCTTGTTTCTCTCTTCTCTCCTTTCCTTCTGATGCTCTCCCTTTCATTCTTCCTCAGATCATAATAACGGGAGCATTCGAGTGCTCTTTATGTGCAGTCACTTTATAATCTCGGTTAATTCTCCAGGCAAGTCTGTGAATGAGTGGTCTTACCGTTGCTTCCATCTTATAGCCAGTCAAGGAGCAGAGGCTCAGCGTTAATGTCTGTCACATGACTAGTGACTTAACAGGTAAAACAGGATTCCAAGCGCAGCAGCTAGACTTCAGGTCCCATACTTTCCTCTCTAGGTAATCAGAGATGTGACTATGGATTGAGCAACTGGATTTGGACAAATGTTTGTTTGAAACTGCAGAAGTGGGGAGGAAGAGTATTTGGAAATGTGAATATAACTTTCATGCTATTTGCTGCGTGGCCTCAAGCAGTCCGGTCATTTTACTGAGTCCTCGATTTTTAAAAATATACATTCCCTATTGTTTGCATCATAGGTTGGTTTAAAAGAGCAAAAGCTAGTAAAAACAAAAAATAAAAAAAATAAAAACAAACAAAAAAAGAAACCCACCAGATAATAGATTATTTGTGGTTTTTGTAACTCTTCCCCCAGGGTGTTCACCACCACTACAAACTCCCAAATATGGCTTGATCTTGTCAGCTGCCTCTTAGCTACATGATTCCATGTCTGGGGCAGAGTTCAAAGGCTACTTATTTACAAGTAAACATCACATGTAGAGAGAAAAGAGAGATGCATTGGAAAGCACCTAAAATTTGAAAACAATACTGGACTCCAGTCCTGTGCTTGCTAGTTCATTAATCTATCTGGTTATTAAACAAATATTAACTGAGCATGTACTAGGTACCAGGAAGTGACAGATGCAGAAGTCAGCAATAAAAGGAAATCTGGCTAAACATGGTGGTGAATGCCTATAATCCCACCTATTGAAAGGCAGAGACAGGCCATTCCAGGATAGCAAAGGTTACATAGTGAGATCCTGTCTCAAAAAAACAAAGATAGACAAATAAATAGGACCCTGCCTATATGTGCATATTTGCTTACAAGTGCATTTATTTACTTTTGTTGTTTATTTTATTTTATTTTATTTTTTGTTTTTCGAGACAGGGTTTATCTGTAGCCCTGGCTGTCCTGGAACTCACTCTGTAGACCAGGCTGGCCTCGAACTCAGAAATCCACCTGCCTCTGCCTCCCTAGTGCTGGGATTAAAGGCGTGCACCACCACTGCCTGGCTTGTTTGATTTTTGAGACAGGTTCTCAATATGTCATCCTGGAATTCTCTATGTAGACCAGGCTGGCCTTGAACTCACAGAGAGTCTGCCTGACTCTGCCTCACCAGTGCTGGGATTAAAGGCCTGTACCACTATACCCGGCTCTGATTTACTTATTTTTAGAGGGGGGGTTTGATCTGTATGCCTGATTGGTCTGTATCTCACTACATAGATCAAGTTGGCTTTGAACTTATGGCAATTCCTCTGCCCCTGCTTCTCAAGTGCTAGGATTGCAGGCAAGTCTTGTGTCTGCCTTTTGTTTAGGAGTCATGCTTAATATCTTACACTATTTTATTTAATCCTTTATAGCAATCCCATGATGTTTGGATTCTATTAACAATGCTCATTTTATTACTTAGAACATGAGGGAGGACCAGAGAGGTTAAAACCTGTTGAAAGTCTCTCAGTCAGTCAGACATGGTCATTCTAACTCCGGAGCCCATTCTAATAACCCCGTGCCAAACATTCTAACCAAAATCTCGTTTGCACCTTAAAATACTAGAAGAATTGAACATTTTTTTTGTTTCTTATAATATTAAAAACCCAGACTTCAACATAGTATGAAAATTGATAATCTCTCTTCATTATTCCATTATTGCCATTTTGATACAAAAGTAGTAAGCATTTACTGCAGAAAATTTGGAAAATAACCAAGTATAAAATAAAAAGAGATCTTAAGGGGTTGGAGAGATGGCTCAGCAGTTAAGAGCACTGGCTTATCTTCTAGAGGATCCTGGTTCGATTCCCAGCATGCACATGGCAGCGTTCTAGGGGACCCAACATTCTCTCACACATATACAAAGGCAAAGCACCAGTGCACATTAAATAGATAAATAATTTTTTAAAAAAAGATCATAGTGAAGACAAAAATATTTTCAAGTGTTCCCAGGTTGTTTTTTAAAGTTTTAGTTTTAATTACGTATCTGGAGGGTGGAGTGAGGAAAGGCATTGGGTACTCAGACACGGATGCTGGACACTGACCTTGGGTCCTCTGAAAGAACAGCATGCATTCTTAACCACTGAGCCAGCCTTCATATTGTTTCTGAAACACTCACAGTCTTTAATCCCAAAGCATGTCTTTTTGTTAGCTTAATAAACAGTGAAAAATTTCCATGCTATTGGGTGTCCTTCCAGCATCTTTTCAAAGTGGCTGCCTGGATTGCCTTTCTCTCTATCTACCATGTACTTGGTCACTCATCAATATTGATCATTTAGGATGTTTCCAATTTTGAAGCAGTGATTCTGCAATAAGACGTCATATCTTCCTGTGTGTGGTCATGTACTGGGACACGAGACTGCTACACCGGACAGTAGATGCATTTATGTTTAAGGGTAGTTATCCTTATTGCCAATTGCATTCTGAAAGGGGTGTTTCCATTTTTATTCTTCTGACCACAGTGGAAGATGGCCCATTTAGATTCTTTAAATCTAATCTGAAGCTAATTCTGTCACCTATGGCTCTCAGTTGTGTTCATATTCTATGCAATATCCGACTCAGAAACAGGCTCTGTTGACTAAAATTGGATGACTCTGGTCATGTATTCTCCCATTAATATTCTCTCTGTCCACTTCAATACAAACAAGCAGGAAAACAGGAGTGTGACAAGGAGCAAGGCATTGGTTCCAATGACTGGGTTCTGACCCAAAGTGAAAGCTGAAAGAGCAGAGGAAGAAGCTGGGAGACTGGCAGAAGCCATCTTTCTGCCACTCCGCCTTTAGTGTTTAGCTAGACCAACTCCCTGGTTCTCAGAAAGTTGCCTCAAAACTGAAAATCACTCCAAAACAGAGTTCTTTATCAAATGTGTGGGAAAATCCTGATTTCCCCACCCCATAGTAGTATAGTCATCATGATTTAGATGTCTGCTTCTCTCTCTCTTCCTTTCTCTTAAATTTCCACGAGAAGGAAACTTCCTGAGGAGAGGCAAAATCAGATAGATGGGGCTTTCATGAGATTTGGAAATATACTAGCAAGGATAGGCACCCAAAGAAAGTTTGAAACTATTCAACCTGTTTCCTTAGACAAGTGTTGTTTTCCTGGGCATCAGTCATGTAGACATGTAGACATGTAGGCTCCACTAGGGACCCCAGGAGGAAGGTTGCTGAGTCACTCCCCAAAGTCCGTGTTCCCAGTTCTGTAGACAGAGTGCTCCAAAGGACATTAAAGGTTAAGCATCTCTCACTTTGACTGTTCACTAAAGACAAGGACAGGGAAGTAGGAAAAGTAGTCACTTACTGGAATAGAGCTTTCAAGGGCCTTGACTAGGGAGCCCTGGTTGTGACAGCTTCTATGACTCCCAGAATGGAAGTCTCAAGTTTCCAAAGACAACCCCCCCCTTTAAAAAATAGCAATGAAGACTCAGCCTCTAGATCCAGGAATATATTCCATAATTTGGCAGACTTCCCTCAGTCTGTACTGGGATTAGCTAGATAGACTATCCCAGAATAGACTTCAAGCCAGTAACATCCCTGGCATGCAGTGCCTGGTTGCCTAAACCAGTATTTTGGGTTTGGTTATCTCAGTTTTACCACTGTGCTTTCCAGAATCACCCATGTAGGAGAGGCATTGTATCTTTGGCAAGTATGTTCAGGCTGACTCTGCACAGAGTGAATCTTTGGGATTGTGGGGGGGATGTCATCCAAGAATGTGAAGGAGACCACACAGAGACCACAAATGTGACAGGGAGAATCTACAGAGCTCCTCTTGCACACAAGTGATCTCTTTCTCTATACAGGAGCTGCCCATCGACTTTCCAGAAGAAGAACAAAACAGGTAATAGGGGAGAGGGTATTAAGAGCAAAGGAAGTCAGAAAAGAGGGTAAAACCTTGGAGAAGACAGGAAAGAGACATGACCTGGGACAAGACAAAGGGGAGGTGATTTAACAAAAAGAATCTTTAGTTTACTGGGTCTGAGGCTAGCTCCTAACCTGGAAAGTAAGACTTTCCCATTACTTCCAGAGACTGATTTGGTTGCTCACACTTTTATCTAGCTACAGCATACAATTGAACACTTATATTATATGTGAGCTGTTCTGTAGGCTCCCAATGAGGAAGAGAGGCCCAGAGGAGGGTCCCAAGAGCTCTGGAAGAGCTGCAAACCAACCGTGAGAAGCAGATTCATGTAAATACATAATTGTAATATCTATTGGTGCTACAACAGAATACAGGAAAAAAAAAAAAACACAAAAACAGAAGCCATGGGAATAATCTCAAGTTCATAGGTCAACAGAAGAGGGTGCTAGCAGGGGCAGAGGAATTATCTCTTACAAACGTTTGGGAGAGAAATGGCTCTCCTGAAAGTGGTCCACTGGTATAGCTCAGCACGTACTACATTTTTGTAGCAGTCTGCCTCCTCATATGACTTCCCAGGTACACGGTAGATTTCCCAAGGCAGCGGAAATAGTTTACTCATTCTTATCTCCCAGAGCATGGCCCAGAGCCTAGCACAGGATGAGCTGTCATTGCATATTCACAGAACTATGTTTGAGGGCTGACACGAAATGAGGTGTAAGTTAGGAAATGGGCCAGATTGGATATCCTGAGGAGGAGTTTGGGACATGAGACAAGTGGGAGGATGGCCAGAGAGATCTGCTTGACTCCCATGCCAATAGATGAATAGACATTTGAAGAGGGCAGTCTCAGTAGAGGTGGGAAAGAGAGATTGAGTTTAAAGCTAGCTTTCTTCCCCCACAGGAAGCCAAGCAAGACCCACATTGAGCATCCTGAAGCAGCAACAGCTATGGCAGAATGGCACAAAGGTAATACTAGGCCTCCGTCCCCTCTCAGGCCCTCTCAGATGTTGGGTCCCAGTGCTCAGCCTTTTTACCCTAGGACAGATTCATCTCAACCATCTGTAGAAATTGCTGTGTCAGGCTTGGGAGATGGTTCAGAAGGTAAAGTCCTTCTGTGCAAGCTTGACTATCTGAGTTCAGATCTCCAGAACCCACATTAAAGCCGGAGGCAGTAACAGAAGCTTCTATAATCCCAGCACATCCATACTGGGAGATGGGAAACAGAGCTGGAAATCACTGGACAGTTTCCAGCCTGCTAGCCTGGCTTATGCAGCAGCAAACAACAAGAAAGAATCTGTCTCTACTCTAACAAGATGGAATGTAGGGACCTTCTTCAAAGGTACACAGAGAGAGAGAGACAGAGAGAGAGACAGAGAGAGACAGAGAGAGACAGAGAGACAGAGAGACAGAGAGACAGACAGAGAGAGACAGACAGAGAGAGACAGAGAGAGACTCATGTTGTGTTACTTGGTCTCCCAAGGAACACAGTAAAGCTACCTCAGTCTAACTGGTCCTGCACGAGAACCTCCCTTAATTCTGTTGATTTCTACCAGGACTATGAAACAACAGCACCAACATACGAGCAAGTCTTGCACCTGCCTGTTTCTCAAAAGAAAAGTTCAGACTCCACATCGGAAGAGAATGACTTGCATTATGCGGACATTCATGTGCTCAGCCAAATGCGGCCATGCTCGCTCAAGAAGGTGAAATGTCTGCATGCAGAATCTGCTACAGAGTACGCCACCCTTCGCTTCCCCCAGGCCACACCTCAATATGACAGCAACAACGGAACCCTAGTGTGAGTCCTTGGGAGGAAGTTCCGATTTCTGTGATTTTACCATCCTGTGGGAATAATCTACTGTTCTCAAGAACAAGGATGTTGGCCATGTTTTAGTCTTAAAGAACACCAGAACATCTAGAATTATGGGTTCCCTTACTCTCTCCACTATGAATCTTTTGGTTTGCCACTGTTGTGGTAAGGCTAACTATGGGTGGGTTGAGTTACAAAAAATATTTAATGTGCAAAAAAGGTTGTCCTTTGACCCCTACCATTATTTGGATTCTCAAATGCAACAAGAACCTTCTATACACTTCGGCTGTTTCTGATAGGAGTTATTTAACAATATTTGATTTTGTTTGGGCTTTTTGTTGTTGTTGTTGTTTATTTGGTTATTTCTTGGTTGTTTTATTTTTTGAGAAACAGCATCTCATGTAGCCCAGACTGGCCTGGAACTTACTGCATAGCTGAGGATGGCCTTGAAATCATAATCTATCCTAGCCTCCAGTGCTGGGGGTAACAGATGTGGCCACTCTGCTAGCTAATTATATCCCATTTATATACCTGTACACTAAAGCCGAAGAGAAACGCTCTGGGAAAATTTTCTGAGCCTTTGCACACAGCTCTGGAACTACTGTGGGCAATCAACCTAACGGGATCAAGGGCTCCAAACTTTATCACTGAGATGGGACTCCAACCATTGAGCCGCAAGCACTTCAATTTGTTGACACTAACGGCCCGGAGGTGACATCCTGGAGAAACTCTCCTGGCAGGACTGTTAGCTCTCGTCTGAAGAACCTTTAGAATCAATCAATAAATAGTATGTAGAGCAGGCTGGTGACGGATTGTTCCTGGGTTGAGTTTTGTACGGTGGTCCAGCCCACACTATGGAAGGGTTCTTCTGGTCAGCAGTTGGGGTACGGGTACAGAGGGCAAGCTCCCATTGATTGAAGGCGGGCAGTAGGCGGGACTAAATGTGCGGGTGAGAACAAGAAGAAGCCGGAGGCTGTTGGCGGATTCTGGTCTGGATGCTGGAAGGCGGGTCCAGAGTGGTAGGGGCGGGTTCTTGGTCGACTGGAGGCGGGGCCTGGAAGGCAGGAAAAGAGCCAAGGCTTGCTAGGGGCTGGCTCTAGTCCAGGGAATGCAGGCCCGACCGACGGAAGCCTCCGTGTCGCCATGGCAGCAGGAACGCGCAGCTCCGTAAAAGTGCGGGCTAGCCGGGAAGGTGCTGAACCGAACGAGTCGATAATTTATGAGGTAAGTGCCAAAAAGTGCTGAGTAGCTGAGAAATATCATTACCACCTGTTGAGCCTCCAGATCGGAAGTAGAGATGTGCAGCAGAGACGAGGGTGCGAAGGGAAAAACGCAAGAGCTCTCTCTGAACCCTGGAGAGGTTTAGTGTGCAGTGCCTGCTTCAGACTTTAGAGCTTGGAGATGAGTTGTAACTCATCCCCCTTTCTTAACCCGAAGTACCATTCTCCCCAAATATATCTGTTGGATCGATAAAAAGATGATTCCCTGAAGATACATACAGTACTGACAAGGGATTACAACACACACACACACACACACACACACACACACCACATTAGTGTTGCTCATATCAACCTTATAGAGAATCAATGCAAGTTTACATCGGTTGTAGTATTACATAAAATTCAGGCGTCGTCGTCGCCGCCGCCGCCGCCACCACCACCACCACCACCACCACCTCTTTACAGCAATTGCTAGGCCTTTTCTCTGACATCGACCCAGTTAGTTCAAGTAGGTTTGTTGGGGAAAACTCCATGACTTATTTGTTAAGGGTAAACAAAATAACCCTTTTCAAGGGTTCTTAACTATGAGGGTCAAATAAATTGCTGTAGGCAACACTACTATGTTAACATAAAATTCTGTCGACAAGTTCTGCTGTGGAATTTTAAATGCTGAACCAGGTGTGGCGTGTGTACCTGTGATCTTACCACTTAGAACGTAGACAGGATGATCAGGAGTTCAAAGTCATTGTCTTTTACATAGAAAATTGGAGGGCAGTCTGGGTTGTTACATGGGACCCTTTCTCACACACACCCCCCCCCCCCCGTTTGGAAGTATATGCTTCTGGTGGGGGTTAAAAATTCCCGAAGGTAAAAATAAAAGTAAGCTTAAGAAGTTTCTAAAAAATGTAAACTGTGTCTGGAGAAGATAGTCTGGTAGTTCTTCTGGTTATCTGAATAAATCCCATGGTGTTTGTTTGTTTGTTTGTTTGTTTTTTGTTTTTGGACAAGTGTGTAGGAAAAACTGTGTTGGGGGAAGTGGTGGAGAGTAGAGCCAAGAAAGCATCCTTCTTATTTCTATGAAGACCTAAGTTAAACTTGTTTTAAAGTGTCACTGAAGAACTAGAGGGACGATTCGGCTCTCAAGAGTGGTCACTGCTCTTCTGGAGGACCTGAGTTTAGTTTCCCACAGCCATGTCCAGTGGCTCACAACCTCCAGTAACTCCCGATCCAGGAGATCCACCCCCTCTTCTGACTTCCACAGCCACCAACCTGCCTCTACCCCCTACACACAGACACATAAATAAAAGAAAATGCAGCTGAGATGACTCTCTTGCCATAACAGTATCTTAGCTGCTCATCAGGGTCCTAAGTCTGACCTTCAAGATGACTTAAGTTGATTAAAGGGAGCGACATGGCTCCTCCTAAGTTAATTTAGCTTTTAAATTTTCTTCTCGTATGTATTTTCACATATCTCCTCTTCCTATCTTAAGGTGGCCCTTAAACGGATCTTCTTGGGAATCTGAAGATGAGTACTCGAGTGATTATGAGAGTCTGTAACTCCCCTATGCCTGGAGCGCCCTCTGTAAGTGCTCGTGTATTGTCAGGAGTGTGGTGACCTTACAGAAATGTCTGTGCTGTTCGTGTAGAGCCTCGAACAAGATATTGCCTTCCTTTCTTGCTCCTCCTCCTTGTAGAAATTCTAGCTCATTTGAACATCAATTCATTATTTTTTTTCTTGGAATTAATAAGACCAGGGAGAGGTTGGGAAACTCTAATCAGTATATACGCATTATTTAAAAGATCTCAATAAAGTTTGTTCACAAATTATTAATAAACAGAGCATTTGAGAAACATAGCAAATTATGATTTAAAAATTAAGAACTAGCCAGGCAGTGGTGATGCATGCCTTTGATTCCAGCACTTGGGAGCAGATCTCTGAGTTTGAGGCCAGCCTGGGCTACAGAGTGATTTCAAGGACAGCCAGCAGTACACAGAGAAACCCTGTCTCAAAGCAAACTGTGTCTCAGAAGCAAACTGTGAATATTCCAGTCAATATTCTAGTCTTTCTATTTATGCTGTTTTCCGTGAGATCCTATTATATGTAAACTTTGATATTACTAACTTCGTGATATGTATATTTGTCTTTTAGTTTTATTATTATTTTATTTTATGTGTATGGGTGTTTTGCCTCTATTTATATCTGTGCACAACATGCCTGGTGCTGACAGAGGCTAGCAGAGGGTGTTCAATCCCTTGGAACTGAAGTTACAGACAGCTAAGAGCCGGCAGATAGGTGCTACACTAATCAACCCTGGGTCCTCCGGAAGAGCAGCCAGGGTTCTTACCTGCTGAGCCATCTCTCCAGCCCCTGCTTAGTTGGCCCTTTGAGGCAGAATTTTGCTATGTAACCTAGTCTAGCACTAAAATCACTGTGTAGCTCACAGTGAGGCAAATCTCTTGCCTCAGCCTTTGAAGATCTGGGATTACAAGTATGCACTACCATGGCCAGATTTGCTATAATCATGCTGACTGTTGATCAGTCCCTTTTCATTGGATTTTTTAATCTCTCCACCAATCACATTGAAAATAAGCAACCTGGGAGCCGGGGAGATGGCTCCACAGTTAAGAGCACTGGCTACTTTTGCAAAAGACCTGGGTTTGACTTCCAGCACTCACAGCTGCCTTTAAGTCCAGTTCTAAGAGATCTGATGTCCTCTTCTGATCTCTATGGGACCAGGAACACATGTAGTGAACGGTCAAAGTATCCATATATTTAAAGAAGAAAATAGGCAAATTTAAGACTATTTTTAAAAGATAAGAACTTTATTTTTTAATTATAGATTGGTATTTTATTTTTCCTTTAAAACCGTACTTTATTATGTATAATACAACTTGCATATTAAATAACATTATGATAGAATTATTTGATAGTCTTTTAATGAAGGACTTTATTTTTAATATTTTACATATTTTTAATATTTTACATACGTGTGTGTGTGTGTGTCTGTGTGTGTGTGTGTGTGAGAGAGAGAGAGAGAGAGAGAGAGAGAGTTGGAAATTGAATGGAACTCTTGATTCCCTGCAGTGGCAGCACGCTTAACCATTGAGTCATCTCGCCAGACCAGATAGAGTTTCAAACAGAATAAAAAAAGAAGCATTTTCAGGCTATAGAACCCTTCTCCAAATTAGCCATAATTTCTTCTAAATGGATCAGTGTGGCAATGCACTCAGTGACTATTCCTGTCTAGTTCCTACTGCACCGATGGTCAATGGGGTTGAAACGAAAGCTTAGTGCTCACAGCCACATCCTTGGAGGAAGAGCACATTTTGGATTCTTTTTCTTTTTCTTTTCTTTTCTTTCTTTCTTTTTTCTTTTTTTCGAGACAGGGTTTCTCTGTGTATCCCTGACTGTTCTGGAACTCACTCAGTAGACCAGGCTGACCTTGAACTCAGAAATCTGCCTGCCTCTGCCTCCCAAGTACTGGGATTAAAGGCGTGTGTCACCACTGCCCGGCATGGATTATTTTTCAATGCTAAAGTGGTTCTTGTTGCTTGAATACAAAGCAAGTTGGTTCCATTTATCCAGCTACGAGCATTTTACAGAATAAGGAAGAATGGCGATTTCAGATTTTGCACACATCCTTCAGAGGGCAGCTGAACATCAGAATATGAATTCCAAGATGTGAGGACCTTGAGCCCGAATGAAAGACTGTGTTTTACTAGTGTAATTAGTAATTAGGCCGGTGGTGATGGGCCCTGGCAGAAGCATGGAGCGCTATTTTCTTAAAAGAGAGATTTGGCCGGGCAGTGGTGGCCCACGCCTTTAATCCCAGCACTCGGGAGGCAGAGGCAGGCAGATTTCTGAGTGCGAGGCCAGCCTGGTCTACAGAGTGAGTTCCAGGACAGCCAGGGCTACACCGAGAAACCTTGTCTAAAAAAAAAAAAAAAAAAAAAAAAGAGAGAGAGAGAGATTTGAACCACTTCCACAACATCCACCAGATGTCGCTGTCTTGGTCCAATAGTCAACTGTGGATGTTTGGCAGACAACCTGACACATGGTTTGGGGTGGGGTGGGGTGGGGTTGTAGAACGCATTTCTGAATCATTTGCTTTGGCGAATCTGCTCTAGCACGATTTATATTGAGCCCTGCCATCTGGTGGTTACTTTGGCAACATTCTACCCGAGTCTCTCACCACTCTGTCCTGCTTTTCCTTCTGCCTATTTCTGGCTGTCACATCCACCCTGTGCTCTCTGTCTTTTTCATCCGATGTTGAGTTCTCTCTTGGGTTGTCTATTCTGCCCTCCACCCTGGTTTCTTACCTCAGTATATGATGTATATATATAAGTGGATCTTTTATTCAAGTTTTGCTAAAGGAATAGTGCCTAGCACATAAACATATAATAAGGAGCCAACATATGTTTAACAAAAGAGTGCATGAAATAAAGTATGAAAAAATAAAAGAAAAAAAAGAGTGCATGGGTAAGTGAAGAGAAGATACAAGAGGATGCCATACATTATACTTGGATTGAGAATACGGTAAGAGACAAGGAAAGACCCATAGCCTTAGACTCACTGTGATTAACAGCTAACTGACAGAGTACTGAAGGTTCTAGACCTTTGCATTTATCTTGTTTGTTTGTTTGTTTGTTTGCTTTTTCCAGTGACAGGAATTGAACAAGTTCTCATACACACCAAGCAAACCCTTTCCCACTGGGCTACATCAACAGCCCTTTTAATACAGTGTTTATTCTGAAGCACGGTTTTATTAAATTGCCAGACTAACCTTGAACTCTCTGTAGCCCACTGAGACCTTGAATATGTGAACCTCCTCAGTTTCCCGAGGAGCTGAGATTATAGGTTGGTGCTATCAGGCATGGCTCAGATCTTTGAGTTTTGTTTTATTTTATCTTTTGGTTTTTTGAGACTCTAACATAGCCCAGGCTGCCCCTGAACTCACCATATATCCAACAATCATACTAAACTCCAGATCCTTCTGTAGCTACCTCCCAGTGCTAAAATTACAGGCGTGCGCCACCTTGCCTGGTTTGATCTTTGAATCTTTTTAAGGCTTATTTTATATTATGTACATCAGTATTTTGTCATCTGTATGTATGTGCACAGCATGAGTGCTTGGTGTTCATGGAAGTCAGAAAGGATGCCCGATCCCATTGAGCTGGAGCTATAGATGGTTGTGAGTCACTGTGTGGGTGCTGGGAACCTAAGCTAGGTCTTCTGCAAGAGTAACATGTTCGTTAAACCACTGAGGTACCCATCCAATCACACTGACCTTTTCATTTTCAAAAGAAAAGGATTAAAGAATTCAGCTAGTTTTGTATTTAGCATCTACAATGTGCCAGATAATAAGTCTTCTTAGCTCTGGATTAAACAAAGCATTCAAAAGTCCTGCACAAGTTTACTTATGAGCAAGGAGAAGCTAATGATAAATGAACAGTAAGAAAGAGGTGGTGGTGGATGCCTTCAACTGCAGCATCCAGGAGGCTAAGGCAGGAGGATAGCTAGTTTGAGGTTATCCTTGAAGGAAAAAAAGAGGGCTGGGGAAGATAGCTCAGGAAAGTATCTCCTCTGCAAGCTGAATTCAATCCCAGAACCCCTGTAAAGATGCCAGTGTAGTAGTGTTCTCTTATAGTCATTGCCCAGAGGAGGCAGAGACAGGGAGCCTCTAGGAGCTGGCTACTCAGCCAGCTTAGCCTAATTGCTGAGTCCCAAGTACCAGTGAAAGCCGTTTTTTCTCAAAAAAAAAAAAAAAACCAAGGTGGTACATGACCTCTGGCCTCTACTTGTGTGAGCACACAAGCACATGAGTGTCTACATACATATGTACCCACCCATTCCCCATTCCCCCCCCCCAACCCCCACCCCGGCAAGGAAAGATCAAGTGAATGCAGAATACCCTCGGTGATGGTGAAGGCTATTGGGAAAAATAAAAACAAATCAGGCAGAGACACGGAGGAGTGTGGGGAGGAGGGGATATTGTCATTTAAAATAGAGCAGTAAGAGATGGACCAGGCCTGAGGAACATTTGAGCAGGTGCATGAAGGAGGAGAAGGAACAAGCCATGGGTGTATGTGGGGATGAGTAAGACAGTCTAGAATAAAGAGTGGTCACAGAGGACAGTGGTGGCTGCTCAGTTAACATGCACAAAGCCCTGGCTCATTTTCAACACTAAAAGAAAGAAGGAGGAAGGCAAAAAACCAACCAACCAAACAAACAAAACCAAAAAGTGTCCTCAAAGAAGTTTCACGGAGAGAACAGGAGGCATGCTACTGATGCGGGACACTTAAAGCCAAGAATCAGTGTGAGAACTCAGAGGTGGAAATGAGCCTTGGCCATCTGGGAGCCTTCTAGCCTGAATAGAGGCAATCCCAGGAGAGGCCTTCCCAGCCAGACACAAAGAATTTCTATTTGATGTGCTACAGAAAGGAAGTGTGTAAAGACAATGGGTCATGGGGTAGCAAGATGAACCTATCGTCTGAGAATGATTATGATGAATATAGACTGGCAAGTGGAAGAATCTGGAGACAAAAGAGGAGTTTAGCCACACGGTGTACAGTGGTGGAGGGTTTACCTAGCATGCATGAGGCCCTGGGTTCAACCCCCAGCACCGTAATAAGTAAATACATACACACATACATAAATGCACGGTTTAGAAGTTAGGGCATGTTTGCCATCTTGGCTGTTGGGTACAAGCCTGCTTGTGTGTGTGTGTGTGTGTGTGTGTGTGTGTGCTGCCTCTGAATATAAATGTGAAATAAGTAGTAAGCATGCGCCTTAAAGAACCCAGATGGTATGAGGAAACAAAAGGAAGATTAAGAAATTATTTCATGGGGTCATTGATTGTTGCATTCTTAGTTTTAGTTATTGGTTTATGTAAGCTGCCTTTCTGCTTCTTTTCATCATGAATGACAGCTATAGTGGCTATGTTAAATTTTTCATGGGTGTGAATCTCACATGTTTTAGTTTTACACAGAGAGAAGTCACAGGCAGTGTTTTCACCAAATGACAGCTTTGTTTAAGACTTAATGTCTTAATTATGCAAACATGTTATTACATTTATTAATAGATGGTTTGAATGCATTTACTAGTGTTTCTTTCACTGGTTCATTCATTCATCTAGGAACATTAGGTTAGTACCTTCTATGTTGCTTCAGATAAAAGTACTTTGCTAGGCTGAGCTCAATGCCAGAGCACTTGCCTAGCACCTGTAGCCATTGGTTCAGTTCCTGGTTTTACCACTTAGTAATTAGGTCAGGAGCAAAAATATTAATTCCCCAACCTTTGTTCATATGTAAATAGCAACTGTTCATTGTAATTGCGACCATCACACGTATACCTATTAATGTTTCATATAGGACTTGGAACACAGTGAAATGAGATCAATTTTGCCATTCCATTAGAGATTTGAGTGGCTTTTAGTTTTTGGAAGAACTACTTGCCATGGCTGCTAAGATGATGCAGGACTCACGAGGTCCAACAGATGCAGAATCAAACAGAAGCAGGAACCTGTGGAAAGCAGTTTGCTGCAGTCAATCCTTGCCTTTGACTAGGCCTGCTACAGTGGAAGGAAGGGGTTGCAGCTCCTAGAGTGCTTTGTGGCTATCCCATATACAGGCATTGCATTGTATTGATTATTGCCCCAGTCACTGTTCTAACCCACTTCCAATCTAATCCACTTACTGTCCCAGCTCTTTACTGACTTTGCAACAGCACGGGGTAGGGGAACTGGAACAGGAAATATTCATGTTTCTCCGAGCTAGGCGTGGTCCTTTACCAGACATGATAAACATAGCTTCTGAGCAATTATACATTATGTTGCCCAGCAGAAACTTTGTGCTTTTTCTAATCATGACAGACATGCTGTATTTGAGCTAATATAGTTTGAGGCAACATCTCAATAGTTTGTAGGACATCGGAACCGAATATTTTTAAATGATATCATCGATATTTAAATTAATTAAATTAGATAGCATCAAAATTTTAGTTGCCTAATTGCCTTAGCTCTAGTTCAAGCATTCAGTAGCCCCATGTGTCTAGAAGTCATTGTTTTAGACAACATATAGAATATGAAATATAGAATATTTCCATCTTAGAAAGTTCTAATAGACACTACTTCTCCAGGTTTTCAGGAATTGTACAGGTTTTTTTTTCCATATGCCTTAAATAAATCACTTGTCGAGCACCATGATGCCCTCCAGCATGCCATGAGAGGTTACTGCAGAAGATACAAGGCCAGGCCTCCAAGGGCTTTATTTAGATCGCAGCCCCTGTGTTGATTTACTGAGTGATGGTAGCACCTCTCCTGGTGTTGGCTCTTCCTTGAATGAAATAAGGTAGTGGGTCAAATGAGATCTCTATTTTGGAGATTTGAAATCCAGTATGGGGACTGGAGAGATGGCATGGTGGTTAAGGGCACTCAGTGCTCTTCCAGAGCACCCAAATTTGGTTCACATCACCCATGTTGGGTTGCTCCTGTATCCCAGGGTACTCAACACCCTCTTCTGGTGTCTGATCTCCAATGGGGACCTTCACACACATGGCACAGACACAACAGATACACAATTTTTTTAGTCAATTTTATCTAGGTGTGGTACTACATGCCTGTAATCCCAGCACTTGGGAAGCAGAAACAAAAGGATTAGGAAATCAAGGTCATCTTTGGCTAATTAGGACGCTGGAGACCAAAATGATAAGCAAATCAGTTGCTTAGTAAGTCTTCCCTCCAAAGCACTGAGCTCACAGGCATTGTTCTCATCAAAGACTAGTTTTTGAGAAACAGTGATCTCTTGGCATAGATGACTGTCTCTAGGCCTCCCTCTGATGCCTGTCTGCAGGTTTCTCTCTGATGCCTGTCTGCAGCGCTCTCTCTCTCTCTCTCTCTCTCTCTCTCTCTCTCTCTCATACCTGTCTGCAGGTCTCCCTCTGATGCCCAACTGACTTATCAACTGAATGCTTTGGTTTTGCATCATTAAGTATATAGATGTGCCATGTGCAGTTTTATGTAATTGCAAGTCTTATGCTTCTGCTCATAAAGGGAACCATTGTCTTAAACATAGATTAGTGGGTCTCCTGGTGGTATTTTGCCTTGAACTGAAGGAACAGTGAAGCGTCTCGAGGAACCACCCCAGCTAGATGGTGGAGGACAGAGAGATCTTCTGACTTACAGAGTGAGTGCTCAGGATCAGTTTCACTTGGTGTTACTGCTTTCCGGAACCCTTAGAATTTAACCAGCTGAGCAAGCCAGCTCAGGGCAGGTTGACGATCTGCTTCCTGCTTCTTGTGGTCAAAGACACTCCCCCCACCCCACCCCACCCCACCCCAGAAGAACTTTGTGTTTAGCAGCTTTAGCTATCCAGTCAGGCTGCCCCAAGTAAGGGCTTTCTTATTCCCTAGGGACCCGAGGAGGTCACTGGGTTAAATATGACTCAGTAGGCTCATTACTGACATTTCTTGCTGAGGTCCTAATGGAGTTTGAGGAGGATGCAGGATAGCTAGAAAATGGTTTGTAATTCCTTGATTATTGAGTTTAGTGTCCCTGACCAGCTGTGTCCTTGGACAAGGCTCTGACCTTCTCTGGGTCTTACCACTGTAATTTCTCCCATTTGTCTAGATCACAAGATGGAATGCAAATGGACTTTCTCTCTTTCATTCTTTTTTTCTTTCTTTCTTTTTAAAGATCAGTTAATACAAACATGCAAATGACTAGTGTTCTTAAAAATAAACATCAAAGCTGAGACCTCAGCCAGGCCACAACAGATAGAGGTCCTGTTATACCCAAGGATGCTTTTACCTGTCAATGTATCAGGCATTTTGTTTGGTGCTTTATTTAAAAATCGCTTATAAAGTGTGGTTTCCTTTTTTTTTTTTTTTTTCTTTTTTCTCTTTTTGAGACCAGGTCTCACTATATGGCCTGAAACTATATGTAGATGGCCAGGAACTTGCTATATAGACCAGGCTAGCTTTGAACTCATAGAACTTCTAGAGTATTGATCTCTCTCTCTCTCTCTCTCTCTCTCTCTCTCTCTCTCTGTTATTTTCAAAGGGAATGCATGTAACCTAGGCTGGCCAGAAACTGGCTATGTAGCCATGGATGACTCCTGATCCTTCTGCTTCCAGCATCCAGTAAAGAATCATAGGTGCATACCACCATGCTGGGTCTTAGCAATTATGTTATTATTAAAATCAACTAATTAGTGTGTGTGTGTGTGTGTGTGTGTGTGTACTCGCGTGTATGTGTGTGCACACGCGAGGGGACGCCCGCCTCCCAACCTGCAGTGTAGTGATTGCAAGCATATGCTCAGGCTGGCAAACCCGCTTGTGTCAGCGCCGGTGTGTGTGTGTGTGTGTGTGCCTGCGTGAGTACTCGCCGCGAGCATCAGTGCCGGTGTGTGTGTGTGTGTGTGTGTGTGTGTGTGTGTGTGTGTGTGTGTGCCTGCGTGAGTACTCGCCGCGAGCATCAGTGCGGAGCCTGCGTGCGCGGCCACGGCTTCCCCGCACTCCCTGGCGGCCCGGGGCTGCCTGTGAGCTCCTCTCGCCTGTCTGCGCAGCGCGCGCCCTGCTGTTTCTATAGGAACCAGCACAGCGCCGGGCCCCTCCGGCTGCGGCCCGCGCGCGAGCATGCCCAGTGCAAGCCGCTAGTTTGGCTCGGGTCTAGGTTTCCAATAAGTGGCATGCGGGACTCCAGAGAGCTCCCAGGGAGCTGAACCGATCGCCTTTGTGTGCAGAGGGAGGAGACGGCGGCGCGACCCCACCCGGGGAGCCCCGCGGCAGGAACAATGCTAGCCTGCTTGACCCGCGGGAACTTACTGGACGTCCTGCAAGAGGGCTTCAATGAGGTAACTGCCCTGCTCCTCCCACCCCCAGCTCCCGGTCACTCTGCGTGCCTCCCGCCTAATCTCCCGAAGGGAATCCTGGGGTGCGAGGAGGGGCATCCTCCCGGGTTGAAGAGCCCGGGTGGTACAGCCACGGTGGTAGGTGTGGTGCAGATGCAAGAACCTGAGGACATCAGAAGGGCGGTGGGCCTCCTCTAAACCGGAGGATTACCTTCCCGAGGTGGGAAGGGCAGTCAGACCCACAGACTCAGAAGGCATCTCCTTGCAGGAAAGGTGGTCCCCACGCTTCTCAGGGACTCTCCAGGGACATCCTGGGGGGAAGCCCTGAACAGAAGCATCAGAGCTCTATTTCAGGCGCTAAGCGGATGAGTCACTGGAGGGGTGCGGTGGTGTGGCATTGGTAGAAAGTTTGAAAGATGGCAGGAGACTGTGGGTGGTCCACATGAGGGGCCCTTTTCACGTGCGAATTTCCTGAATCCTGCACGTTAGATTTTTCCACCACTGAGGAGGACAAGGTTGGCTGAGAGGACCAACCTGGGCCACAGGCCCAGTTTCAGGAGCTAATATGTGATCCCTTCTGTGTGAACTGCAGTGGGAAGCTGACAGGAAAGGTGGGCCAGGATTGCTCCAGGCAGGCTCTGTTTTCTCTTCAAAAGTTTCTCTCAGAATTCTGTTAACTCTTCCATTTGCTTCTTTTGTGACCCAGGCTATTCTTGTTTGCTTCTCAGTCACCCTTTTGGTTGCCTTAGCCCAGCAGCCACAAAGGCATAAGCCATTGGTCTCAGCTTCCTGCCTTTTCCCTCAGACCACCTCTTTCTTCTCTATGGATTTCTTAAATTTTAGATTTTTTTTTTTGTGTGTGTGGTGGGGGCCTTAGGCATGATATACAAGTGCTCTATCACTAGCCACTCCTCCACCCTTTAAGACAACCCTTATATTTTTAGAATCAGTTTTTAGTCAGACAATATAAACACCCCCCATCCATGGGCACGGGTGACTGAAACTAGGGCCTTGCTCATATGACTAGGGGTTATATCATTGAGCTACATTCTAAACCCATTCTCCTCTTAAATATTAACATTACAAGCAAGATGGACGAGCCTTTGTGCAGTTACCAGCTCTCACCCCTTTCCCAACCTTTCCCCCAGAGGCAACCAACCGTTCTCATGAATTGCCATGGAGGATTATTTTTCTACAGCTGCACAACAGGCTCCCCCCTTGATCCCTGTTTCTAATTAAGAAATCCTACATTCTGACCTGCCTTAGAACCATCCCCAGTTCTGGCCCCTGTGCCCCAGCTTTATTCCTGACACAGAGAAAAAAAAAATCTAATGGAAACGTTCTGTCAGTGTGACCAACTGTGCTGGAATTTTCCTTTGGCCGAGGGGTGTCACAACCTTCATCAAAGGGCAGAGCTTGTATCCTGCCTGCCCGGCAGGCCTCCTCATCTTCCCATCACTCTTGACTGAATCGTTTACACAGAAAGCCTCCTCTTTCAGTGTCTCCAGGATTCTCAGTCATCTTCCCTCACTCTCTGCCCCTGGGCCTTCTCTGCTCCTTCTCTGCGTAAATCCTACTCATTCACCATTTGTGGTAAAATCTCCTTTGGTTCTCTCCTTGCCTCTCCCCCTTTTCTATTTTAGCCTGGTTCTCTGGTGTCAGAGTCCACCTTCTGAATAGAAGGCAGCTGGCACAAAGCCAAGCCTGTGCTTTCTGCCTCTTCTCCATCTCTAAGTCTTCATCTAAAGACCCACCTGAGAACAAAGCGGCCTGGCTGTTATTTTCCTGCCTGTGTACATAAATATTGCCTAACATTCAGTTCTTCCAAAACAAGAGGAAAGGAGAGTAGAAGGTATTCCCCTCCCCCCGCCCCCGTGGTAATGGAGTCTTCCTAAAAGCAACACTCAGACAACTTTATAATCAATTTTTCCATTCAGAACAATTTGGCAATGTCTTTGCCTCTCTGATATTGGAATTGTCTGTCTATCCCATAAATTTCCCTCTCTGCAAACTAATGTACATTTTCTCCTTAGTAGATTTGAACTCCGAAAACGAAAATGGCACTTTTGATTTTGTGCCTCTAAATAATACAAATATCATTAATAGGTTAAATTTGAATAATCCCTTAGTTAATGTAAATCTTTCCACATACAGAATACATTTTCTTCATTTCCCCCACATATTCTATCACAGATACTCATACTAGTGAATAACAGTCTGAGTGAAGTAACTGGGGTGGTTGGTAGGAGCCTGGTTTGGTCTTCCAGACTCAAGGTTGCTTAATAGAGCCAGTAATATTCAGTCTCTTTCGTTAGCATCATATGATAAGACTGTAACTGGGCACTTAAAAGATAGTGTCAGAAGACACTTAATTCCTCTGAAATAGTCTTTGTACTGAGGCTAAGAATACCACACATGTATTCAGCCACCTCTTGGGGAATAATCTAAGTGTATCTGAAGCTATCCTTCATCACCCAGATGGCTTATTATAGGTCTGTGTGGTTAGGGCTGCAGCCTCATTCTCCACGGCAGAGAAAACTCCCACAGGAAGCAGGAATTGGGCCCTAATTGGTTAATTATAAGGAAAGCCAGCAGCAGCAGAGAGAAGGCTGCCCTTTGAGTCAAGGCTTTCCTCTCTTTACTGCTGGTCTCTTCTCAATCCATATGTCACTAAATATAACCATGTGTGACAGAATCTTCTTCAGTCACACAGACAGACGCACACAGAGCCCTGGCCTCAGCATGCCTGGCAAAGCAGTCACAGAATTGACTCATGCCAGTGATGCTAAAGCAATCTCTTGTGTTGACATGGTTAATGTTCACAGTGAGTTATCCATAGATTTTGGCTATTGTCGTTGGTAACTCACTTTGGCTGTGATGGGTTTTCTATAATTCTTTACTTTTCCATTCTGCTTTTGTCTCAAAGCTCTGAGTGTATGTCTGTCTCTGTATGTTTGTCTGTGTGTATATCTGGTCTGTGTGCTTATGCTTGTCTGTGTGTATCTATATGTCTCGGTCTCTCTGTCTTTCTGTCTCTCTCTGTCTCTCTCTCTCTCTGTCTCTCTCTCTCTCTGTGTGTGTGTGTGTGTATGTGTGTGTGCAGCCCTGAAATTGATGTCAGGTGTCTTCTTCAGTTGACCTCAGACTTATTTTTTGAGACAGGATCTCTCATGGAGCGTGGAGCTCAGTGATTCAGCTAGCCTGTCTGGTCAGTGAGCTCTGGAGAGTCTGCCTGTCTCTACCTCTCCAGTGCTAGGATTGCAGTTGCATGCTACAGTGCCTGGCTTTGTATGTAGGTGCTGGGCATCTAAATCCAGGTCTTCATGCTTAAATGGCAAGCACTTCACCAACTTACCCATCTCCTTAGCCCTGCTGTTTTTGACACAGGGTCTTGCATAGCCCAGGCTGGCCCTGAACTCCATATGCAGCTAAGAATGACCTTGAATTCCTGACCATCCTATCTCCATTTCCCCCCCAGGGCTGGAGTTGTAGGAACACTTCACAACACCTAGTCCAAACTACTTGGTATTGACAATATGAATTTCTGCTAGTGTTTTTCCTGGAGGCTAAACTTCTTTTTAAAAACTGTGGTATCTGAGTTTAAAGATTTTTAATAGACTTACGATTATAATGTGGTTTGATGAATAAGCACTTGTTTATTTGTTCATTGGATGAGGGGAATGTATACAGCCATTGAAATTTTATAGAGAGAGACATAGCCTATTGGAAAAGCCCCGGTAGAATGCTTAAGGTCATAAATGTCACAAAGGAGCAATGTTTATGGGAGATTGTATGGATACCTTCTAATTAATAAAACCATGAAAAGAAGCAATGTTTATCCACCTTTGTGTACACTGAGGCCAGATTTTCCTCCCAGTGCTTGGCTGATATACACATGCAGGCAATCACTCACCAGACGCTCACTGAATTACTGTGTTTACCAGGCACTGTGCCAGGTTCTGGAAATAGAAGCCAAATAACAGAGCCTGTTCCCTAATGGAGCTCACAGGCCAATGAAGATAAAGAAAGCATCATACTTGGGAACTGTGGTAATACAGGCATCTTTCTTATGAGAAAGAGCAAACTTCTGCCTAGTTATGATGTGGATGGCTGAGAGGCCAAAAGCCAAGAGAATGACTTACAAAAATGTTGGTCAGGAGGAAGCCAGTTGTCTGACCACATGAACTGACAGGTTTTTTTTTCCAAGGAGGAAAGGAATATATTGAAACCCACCCTAAGGATCCTATGTGTGACTTCCGTAGCACCTTGCTGCAGTTGCAGCTGCTCAGCAGGTTGAGGCAGAGGACTGCTTGGTCCACATGAGTCCTTGTTTGAAAAAAAGGGGGGGGGGGTCGAGGGTGGTGAGATGGATCAGTTAGTAGAGAGAGGCATTTGGCACCAAGCCTGACAACTTGAGTTCCATATCTAACACCTACATGGTAGAAGGGGAGAACTGAGCCCTGCAAGTTGTCCTCTGATCTCCATGTGCACCATGACAGGTGTGTACCTGCCCCCACACTGCCAGGTCCAAATAAATAAATAAATAAATAGATAGATAGATAGATAGTTTTGTTTTTTAAAAGGACGGGTGGGGGCCGGGAGTTCATCTGCTTGGTAGTCCCTGAGCCTTTCATGTGAGCCTTTGTCTAGCCTCATCCTGTAAAGGGAAGAGAACTGACAGGCAGCGTAGCTGCTGGGAGCATCCCTCTTTAGTTCCTCATGCTTTCCGTGGTGTAGCATTGCAATATTGGGCTGCCATTTCCACAATGAATCCCTCAGTGCTTTACTGTAGAAATTAAAGGCCCGTTAAGTATTTAATGTAACAAAGCTCCCCACCTCCTGATTTCCTCACCTCCACCCACCCAGGCTCACTGGCTTTGTTCCCCACTGGCGCCAATGCCAGCTCAACAGATGCTCCCTGGCTGAATGCTATCAGGGAGCCTTGTGTTCCCTGGTGTCCTGTGATGGGCAGACCCAGCTGTGTAGCCGTGATAGGGCACAGTTTGCCAGGTGCCACTCCCCCAGGCAGTTTAGAGAGTTTGATGCTAGTAATACTTCATCTGCAGACTGGAGCTGGGCCTTGTCTGGGCTGTGGAGACCAATGGCTTAAACTCACCCTTTTCAGAACGCATTTCTGTATTAGCCCCTCCCTAAGTTAATCCCCATTAAAGTGATCATACATAACCTTCATCAGCCACATTTGGTAAGGGTGTGAATCCAGTATCAGGGTAGGCCAGATGTTTTGTTTCTAAACTGAGAGACACCCTTAGACTATGTATTGATGGACTATAGATAGATGAATTGATTCATTCTCATGCATTTATTGAGCACTGACCTCATAACATGTATTCATGAAGGAACAGAGACTCTTTATAGAGCTTCTAATTAATGGAAAATTTAATATACGTTTCTGAAATGGTATCATTTTGAAAAACTTTAGTTCTTCTTTTTCTTTATGATCCTTTGGTCACAAAGCTGAACATTGATATGAATGGCCTTGTCCATGTGAGGAAGAAGAAATTTTAATGATACTTTTATTTTGACCCAACTGTCCATCAAGTACAGTGAACAAAGAACATTGGCTCAGCAAAGAACCAAAAGAATTAATAGAAAAGAGTTGGGCAGTGGTGGCGCACACCTTTAGTCCCAGTACTTAGAAGGCAGAGGCAGGTGGATCTCTGAGTTCAAGACCAGCCTGTTCTACAGAGTGAGTTCTAGGACAGCCAGGGCTACACAGAGAAACGCTGTCTCAAAAACAAACAAACAACAACAACAAAACAACACTTAGATAAATAGTAGAAAAGAAATACAGTATTTTGGTTTGTTTGTTTGTTTTCCTATTCAATTTAGCCCCGTTATAACTTAACGGGTATCTGAGGTAACTTAACAGGCTTTTGTATCTGAGGAACGTCCTATGGCTGTCTTCCCACCTTCTGCTGCTGGGAGTCTCAGTTCTAAACGAGTATCTGGTGTCACTGTTAAACTAATTTCCTTTCTAGGCCCGTCAGTTTTCTTCCGAACTGTCTCTGATGCTCTCCAGGCGGCCAGCAGGGAGTCACAGACCCAATTCACTCTGATGTTCCTACACTAGGAACAGTGGGTCCCATGAAGTTCCCTGGTGGAAATTACTCCCTGCTCTGGCAGCTCTTTGATCTTGGCCCCTGAGGGGGGAGGGATGACTCTGTGAGTTGTTTGGGAGGAAGGGCGGAGGATCCTAAAGAAAAACAGAAGGAAAGTTACTTTTAGCAGCAAGATGGCTTCCAAGGTCAAGGTCAAGGTCCCGCCAAGATGAGGATGTGGCTAGAACTGTCTACACTGAGAGTTTGGACTCAGATTATAGGGTACATGGAGTGTCTTGGAGGAAGCTGATGGAGATGGGGATTGATGGGTCTTGTGAGACTCAAATTCTGTTTAGACAGCAGAGACCACTGCTGCCTCTGTCTCTCCTGCCTCTGAGGCCCGACTCAGAGCTAGCGTCAAAACTCTCCGTTTAGAATTATCCATACGCTAACATCTTTAAAAAATGATCTATGTTTATGTATATTGGCATTTTGTCTGCATATACAATATATGCTATATTATATATAATATATGTTATTATATGTACCCCACAAGTGCCCCGTGCCTATGGAGACTAGTAGTGGGCATCAGATCCCCAGGAACTGGAGTTACAGCTGCTTGTGAGCTGACACATAGAAACTGGAAACCAAACCAAGGACCTCTGTAAGAGCAGCAAGTGTCCTTAGGTTGTAATCTGCATCTGCAGCCCTGGACGCTGACATCTTTATAGCTTCCTCTGAACAAGTTAAAAACTGAAACTCAAAGACAAAGTCAGGTTCTGTCCTGTCGTGGACTCAAGATATACCAACTGCCTGTCCTACCTTTCTTTGTTAAACTCTGGCTGCAGGTGCCATAAACACAACGTGAACAAGAAGAACTAGGAAGTTCTCACATGCCTAGGAAAATGTGCAGGGGGAGGTAGGTAATAGGAGGGGAGGTTTATCGGGAAAGAGAGAGAGTGATCTAGGCCCTGAACCCCACACTCAGTTTCTAACCAGAGAAGACCTACTTAAAAAAAAAAAAAAACTCTGGGGCTGGAGAGATGGCTCATGGTTAAGGGCACTGGGTGTTCTTCCAGAGGACTCAGGTTTGACTCCCAGCACCCACATGATGGCTCACAACCATCTAGTTCCAGGGGACCCATCACCTTCTTCTGGCTTCTTGCAGGCACCAGACACTCAGGTGGTGCACAGATACACATGAAGGCAAAACACCCACACCTGAAAAGCTATGCTTAACTAAACTGAAAATCTGGGCCTATGAGATGGCCTACAGCCACGTGATAGAAGGTGAGACCTGACTCCTCCAAGTTGTCCTCTGACCTCCACGTGCAAGTTCTGGCCTGTTCACACACCCTATCTTCCCTACACACACACTCCTTCAAGGACAAGTAGGTAAAGGTAATACCAGTGTTTTTAAAAACTCTAGGCTTTGGGGAGCTGAGGGTATAGCTCAGGGATAGACAGTTGAGTGCGTTGAGACCCAGGGTTTAACCCTCAGCAATGCAAAACAAACATCTAGTTTTATAAAAGTTACATATTTTTTTTGGAGACAGGGTTTCTCTGTGTAACCCTGCCTGTCCTGGAACTTACTATATAGACCAGGCTAGCCTCAAACTCACAGGAGATCCTCTTGCATCTGCCTTCCGGGTGCTGGGAAAGGCATGGGCCACCACTACTCAGCTATAAATTACAATGTATTAAATACTATAGTACAAAAAGACAAAAGGGAGGGGGAGAAGAAAGCAAAGCAACTGTGGAACTTGGAGAATGGCAGCCTCTTGCAAAAAGCCTACAGCGTTCCAAATGCTGTGGGGGGAGGCACCTGACCTGTTATTGTTAAAACCAAGCAACTGAGCCAAGCAGTGCTGGGCTCACAGCACAGCTCCTTCTAAGACAAGCATCTCAGTGGGGAGGTAGGTGCTGTGCTGGTCCTCAAAAGTATGACTTTGTCCTTTAAGTAGGGTTTTTAAGAGCTTGAAGCAGGCGCTTGGTAGCAAAGAAACCAGGCCTTTCCTGCCCTTTAAGTGAGAAGTACAGGTTCCTCAAGGCCTCAGAGAGACTAGATCCCCAGTTTACAGGCTGACCCCAATCGGAAAGGGTGGGGCTGAGACCTGGAGAAGAGCTATCTGACCCTTCGCCTGGGGTAAGTATTGTCCCATGCAGCTGTGAAGCTCAGACGAACTGGTTAGAGTCCACTTGGCTGATTTACAGCAGCATGATTTGTGGTAGACATCCCAAATGCCAGCTATTAGTTTTTTTAAAAATCATGGACTTAACCTAAGGCTTGATTATCCATTTTTTAAATATGAATCTGGGCTTGATACAAAATAGCCCCAGCTTCAGCTGGGCAGTGGTGGCGCACTCCTTTAATCCCAGTACTTGGGAAGCAGAGGTAGGCGGATTTCTGAGTTCTGAGGCCAGCCTGGTCTACAGAGTGAGTTCCAAGACAGCCAGAGCTACACAGAGAAACCCTGTCCAGCTCCATCATAATGATGATCTAGTTCCCAGTTCCTGCACTGCCCTTCTGCTTTTTTTTTTTTTAAAAAAATTTATTTTGGGTTTTTGAGACAGGGTTATTCTTTTTAAAATTAGATTTATTTATTTATGTCATGTATGTGAGTCCCCTGTCGCTGTCTTCAGACACACCAGAAGAAGGCATCAGATTCCTATACAGATGGTTGGGAGCAACCGTGTGGTTGCTAGGAATTGAACTCAGGACCTCTGGAAGAGCAGTCAGTGCTCTTAACCACTGAGCCATCTCTCCAGCCCAGCACTTCTGCTTTGACGAACATCTCCACACCTCTTCATCAGGACTACTACTGGAACTTACTCCACCATGTTACTTGCATGTAAGAGACAAAACAACAACAACAAAAGCCTTTTTCTTTTTTTAGAGAGAAAGGAAGGTACTCAACTCTGTTGCCCAGGCTGGCCTCAAATTCACTGTGTAGCCCAGCCTAGTCTTAAACACACAGCAGTCCTCCTGCCGCAGCCTTCTGAGTGCAGTGGTTACAGGTGTGTACTCTCACACTGGCTCTACGCCTGACGACTTGAACCCTGACCCTGTGCTCAAACCCAGTTTCCACTCGTCATGTTATTAAACTTAACGTTTGTGTCCCGTCAGCCCCTCCTCTCTTCATGTTCTCCTTCCCCTTGTGTTACCTGCTGCTTTCACCTTCTCTCCCTGGCTGGGACCCCGTGACCAGTGACTTCATCTCCAGCCTCTTTTGCCCTAGTGATCCTGGCATTCCCTGACTACCTCCACCTCTCCATGAGCCTGTGCTTGGTTCCCTCTGTGGATGGTCCTGGCCTGATGAGCCATTCTAGAGCAAGTTGCTTCACCTCACCAGGCAACTCACTTGTAGCATTGTGCTCTCCGTCCCTGCCAGGCACTTGGTGCTGGAAAGAGGATATCAAGGTCTTCCTTGATCACACACTGCCTTGTATATTGTGGTAAACCCTTAAACCAGCCCCCTTTTGGCTAGTGTGTCTAGTCAGCTTACTTTTGGGAACCCTCCTTCTATCTCCTGTGCTAGCAATCATGCTCACCCAACTTTTAGGTGGTTCAGGGTTCTGAACTCCTTTTTTTATGCTTGTGTAGTAAGCTGAGATGTCATGATGATGATGATGATGTTGATGTTGATGATTGTCTTAGGGTTTCTACTCCTGCACAAACATCATGACCAAGAAGCAAGCTGGGGAGGAAAGGGTTTATTGAGCTTACACTTCCACATTGCTGTTCGTCACCAAAGGGAGTCAGGACTGGAACTCAAGCGGGGCAGGAAGCAGGAGCTGATGCACAAGGCCACGGAGGGATGTTAACTTACTGGCTTGCTTTCCCTGGCTTGCTCAGCTTGCTTTCTTATAGAACCCAAGACTACCAGCCCACAGATGGTACCACCCACAAGGGGCCCTCCCCTCCTGATCACTAATTGAGAAAATGCCTTACACCTGGATCTCATGGAGGCATTTTCTCACCTGAAGCTCCTTTCTCTGTGATAACTCCAGTTTGTGTCAAGTTGACACACAAAACCAGCCAGTACAATGATGATGATGATTTGGTGTGCGTGGGTATGCATGCCATAACACATGTGTTGGTCACAGGGCAACTTTGTGGCATCAGTTCTTTCTTTTGACCTTCACAGGGGCTCTGGGGATTGAAATCAGTTCAGCAAGTGCCTTCATCTCACCAGTCCACCCACTAACTGATAAGTCCCAGGTTTCTTTGTTATGGTAGAAATAATATATTCTCTGGAGTAAGATGAAGTGGGTTTACCTGGTTTGACTACTTATTAGTAGTATGATCTTCAGTGTATTTCCCTGTATGAAAATGACCCAAATAATAATGATTCTATTGATTGGATCTTGTCTTAGTTTGCTCTCTTTCATTGAAATAACATACCATGACTAAAAGCAATGTTGGGGAGGAAAGGGTTTATTTAGCTTATACTTCAGACTAAATCATCAAGGGAAGTCAGGAACTAAAGTGCAGCCCATGGAGGAGCACTGCCTGCCAGCATGCTGCTCATGTGCTCTCAGCCTGCTTTCTTCTACCATCCAGGACCACATTCCTGGGCAGCATCACCACCAGTGGCCTGGGCCCTCCCACATCAGTCATGAATCAAGAAAATGCTGTGCAGATGGAGACATTTTCTCAATTGATGGTCTCCTTCCAGATAGCAAGTTGAGGGGGAATAAAACCTAACCCGGACAGATCTGATGGCTGAAGGAGATGATGCATGTATTCTCTCTCTCTCTCTCTCTCTCTCTCTCTCTCTCTCTCCCCCCCCTCCTCAGGTGGCCTCACTTCCCACTCCTTTTCACACCAGGTAACTTCTCACAGTTTCCCTCACTCTTGGACCTGCTTTGGAACACAGGATTTAGAATAAGCCCTGAATTCAAGTCTCTGTTCTGCCACTGGCCAGCCCCATGAACTGTAGTTGTAGTATGTTACTCATGACCTCAGTTCTCACATCCATCAAATAGGAATGATGGTTCCTTGCGGGATCAGTGTGTGTGAGGTGGTGAATACATGAAAGTCTGTGGTCAAGTATTTAGCACAGCACCTGGCATGTAGCAGAAGATAGTCATTTGCATGGTTATAATGTCACTTGCAGACATTCGTAGGTGCTTCTTAATGTGTGTCAGAGCTACCGGGCAATGGTGGCGCACGCCTTTAATTCCAGCACTCGGGAGGCAGAGGCAGGTGGATTTCTGAGTTCCAGGCCAGCCTGGTTTACAGAGCGAGCTCCAGGACAGCCATGGCTACACAGAGAAACCCTGTCTCGAAAAACCAAAAAAAAAAAAAAAAAAAAAAGGGTGTCAGAGCAACCCCCATGTCCTGTGCTCTGAATCCATATTTTGTCAGCTAGCTGGAGAACATCCCCACCCTGGCATCCTACAAACAGTTCAGGCTGTGCCCAGAACTTAACCGCTTGCTTTGCCCACTGCTCATTCTCCGTGTCACCATCGTCCCTGACAGCACTGCCTGACAGCCAGTCCTCAGGCATTGCTGTTTGGGCCCTTCCTTTCCTTCTGTATGATTTTCTTGACAAAAGCCTACAACCTGAATTTCATCATGAGAAAACCAGGAAAAATAGTTAAAGGTCTGTGAGGTAGCACAGCGCTTGCCACTGAGCTTGCTGGCTTCCATTTGATCCCGAGACCCACATGGGTTCTTTTAAAAAAAGAATTCAAAGGAAGTCTGCAGATTATGTCAATGGCAGTTTCATATTTTGATCACTATGCTGTGGTTCTCTAGTGGTGACCTGGGCAAGAGTACAGATGGGCAGTTTGTATAGTTAACCTTTTT
The DNA here is from genome assembly GCA_019843965.1 of Rhynchomys soricoides. Lineage (NCBI taxonomy): Eukaryota > Metazoa > Chordata > Mammalia > Rodentia > Muridae > Rhynchomys > Rhynchomys soricoides. The sequence goes on from JADRCH010000050.1 coordinate 10,823,515, forward strand.
TGTTTTAAAGACAGAATGTCATAGGCTAGCCTCAACCTTGCTGCATAGCTAATGGCCTTAAACTTCTGATTCTCCTGCCTGGAAGGGGATTACAGGAGGCCCGTCATCACCACGCCCACTTTATGTAGTGCTGGGGATTGAACCCAGAGCCTTCTGCATGGTAGGCAAACTGACTACCAATGAAACCATATCCCCAGCCCACATTTACCTTTTCATAAGCCAGAAATTATTATCACAATGAAAAGTTATTAAATTTAAAAAAAGTATCCTTGTTGGCTTTGAATGACCCATCAGTGTGAACCAACGGTGTGGTCTGGTGGGAACAAGGGAAGAAGATAAGACAGAAGAGAGAATTAAAAAACAGAGAAATGAGTGAGCGAGCTTCACCTGTCCTTTATACACAATGCATTGTAGCAGATGTGAAGTGTCAGGATCTTAGAGATCTTTAGGCCAGAAGCATAATAATCCCCGTAAACTGCAGAGACACTCTGGCACTGAACTACATCCCAGCCCTTCCTTGTCTTGCCATGCATCTGGAGAGAGGACCCATGGTCTGAATTGCTGTTTGTCACACTCAAATGTGCATACAGACATCAGGGGATCCCATTAAAATGCAAATTCTGATCTGGGAGATACCAAGACACTGCTTTTCCAGTGGATTCCCACGGGATGCTGTTATGGCTGGTCTGAACCACACAGAGCCACTTAGTGTAGGGGAATAGTGCACAAGGGACCCAGGCATCACTTGTGGGAGGGATGCTTTAGACTAAAGAGCATCCTTTGAGGTTCACCAGAATCACTTACAGCTCAGAGATGCATCAATTTAGGAGTGGGAAGAACTTCAACTTTGCCCTGGGTATTAAATTTGCATCTCATATTCATGTTTCACCATCAGGGTGGCCTTGAATGGATTATTTCACCTTATTCTGGTCTCAGTTTTTAGTCTTCATTGTAGATAGAACATCTAAATCAAGCAGAATAACATGAGAGAAAGATGTGTTTAAGGGAACTAGCATAGCTTTTGATCCAGAATAGACTTCTTGGAAAGTGGCAACTCTACCATTCATGCTGTGGATCCCCGTTTGTTAGGAGACCCCAGCAGGGGTTAAAGTGCATGAGAAGTTGTTTGGAACCCCTGGTCAGTTTTGCAGCCAAGACAAGGCTGTGGTTACTTAAGAAGGAATCATCTTGCCCTATTGAAAAATCACCTGTCCTTGCACAGTGGGCTTCTGCAGTTACTTAGGTATGGGTCTGATGAAACGGGGCAAATGCTTCTCTCAGGAAGCAAATATTTGTGAGCACTAGGTACTTAAGAGGTAAATCACTGCGAACTGTTGTGACTCTCTGCAGAGACCATGTTTCTACCTTAGGACGACTGAGTTCACGCTTTGCCTCCTTTGCTCCTTAACCTCTTGGCCTTCATGCTCGACTCATGTTGTCTCAGCACCCTGTGCAACCCCTTATAGTGCTTGCCTCTTTCAGCAAAGGAATTTGTGGGCAGATGTGTGCGTGTATGCAGGTGTGTGTGCTGGTGTTTGTGTGCAGGGGTGTGTGTGCAGGTGTTATGTGTATGTATAGGTGTGTGTGTATGTGCAGGAGTGTGTGTGCAGGTGTATGTGAAAGTGTGTGCAGGTGTGTGTGTACTCGAAGGTATGTTTGTCTAGGTGTGTGTGTGGTCTGGACAGGTTCAGGTATGTGTGTGTGTACAGATATGTGTGTGCAGGTGTGTTATGTGTAGGTGTGTGTGTACAGGCATATGTGTATAGGTGTGTGTTCAGGTATATGTATGCAGGGGTGTGTGTGTGTGCAGGTGTTGTGTGTATGTATAGGTATGTATATATAGCTGTGTGTGCTTGAGTGCATGCATGCATTCGTGGGGGAAGGGGATGATAATGGGATGTCTTCTTTGGTCACTCTCTGTTATTTTTTCAGACAAGCTCTCTCACTGAACCTGGAATTTTGGTAGACTGTCTGGCCAGTGAGCTCCTATGATTTGCCTGTCTTCACGCCCAGTGCTGGGATTTTAGGTGTGCACCACCCACTGTGACCAGTTTTTTATGTGGGTGAAAAGGATCCAAACTCAGGTTCTTAAAACTTGTGTTTGTATAAGCAGTTGGCCCACTGAGCCATCTCTCCAGTGTTCCTGCAAACTGTGTAGATGTAGGAGATCTTTGTTGTTCCATGGCTTGCACTTAAATTTTGAGTCTGAGGTGTGTGAGAGGTCAGGTTTACTTGAAAAAGTGGTGCTTGAGTTGAGACTTTAAAAAGCATCAGCAGGCAGAGGTGGGTATGGCGGTGAGAAAGCATGTTGGGGAACTGTGTGTGGTTGGACAGACTGAGGCATGACAGGGACACAGAGGAATAGGGGGTGATCACAGATGCCCCAAGGTCTACTCCTATTGCACAGCCAAAGTACCTCCTAAAGTAAAACAGATGGGCCTACTGTAGGTCAGCTGAGAAATGCCACTTATCTTCAGGATAATGGGAGGCCAAGGAAGAATTTTAAGCAGGACTGCTTGGAGGGTGAGTTAAGGGTCGTTGATACTATATACTGGGAAGTTTAGCCAAGTGTGGTGGCATAGCCCCATGATTCCAGTACTTGGAAGGTAGAGGCAGAGGATCTCTTAAAGCTCTAAGCCAGCCTGGTCTGCGCAATGAATTCTATTCCAGCCAGACTATGGCATGAGACATTATTGTCAGAAAAAAATTAAATGAAAGAGATATAGGGAAAAATGATTAGGAGTTCTGTGTTTTTGTTTTGAGACAGGAACCCATGTACCCCAGGCTAGCCTCAAGCTGGCCCCATCTCCCCAAACCTGGGGTTACAGATATGCATCACATCCCCCATGCCTTGTCTACTCTTACCTTGTTTCCCTTAAACCACAGCATTCACTCCAGAAGTGCCCTTGGCCTGGCTGCCGCAGGCAGTACCTTGGACCATTATATATCTGCTGCTTTCTGGGGATGGGTGTGTGACTCATGTTCTGCAGCGAGTGGATAGCAAAGGACCTTTGTGAGTGAATGGGCAGTGAATGTATTTGAAACTGGACGTGCTATGTCCTAGTTCTGGGCACATTGAGGGAAGTTCTGTCACTTCTACAAATGTTTACCCATAAAAATGGAAATAATACTGACTTTATGGTGATTTTGGTTTTTTGTTTACATACACACACACACACACACACACTTTTTTTTGGGGGGGGGGATATCAAATTAGATGATGTTGTTAACAATAATAATGACCAGGATTGGCAAGATGTCTCGGTGGGCAAGGGTGCTTGCTGGCAAGTCTAACATCCTAAGTTCAATCCCCAAGCCCCACAAGGTAGAAGTAGAGCACCGACTCTTACTAGCCATCTTCTGGCTGGCTGCTACACTTGCATCTCATAATGCGCACAAGTGCATGCACAAGGACACACATAAAATAAAGAAAATGTAAAACAATCAACCCTTTGATAAGCATCAATTTTGGGTTTGAACACCAGAATTGGTAATCAAATTAGAATATCAGAAACAGGACTGTAGATATTTCTCAAGGGTAGATCACTTGGCCAGCACACACCAGGCCTTAGGTTCAATCCTTGTACTATGAAAACAGAACACACCACCAGAAATGGTGTTTAGTTCATGGCAGGTTCTCAGGAAATGTTAGCTTCCTCCTCCTGATTCCTGCTGGCCACTGCAGGCCCTATAGTGTCAGATCAATCACCTTAGCACTGTCTCCCAATGACAATGTCCAAAACCCAGCAGAGAATCTAGATTTCATTTGAGCTCTGGAAAGCAGCCAGTAGTAATTCCCAGCAGCATCTTTTCACCACGGAAGTGCTTGAGACTTAGAAATCAACTGTATTTTAATCAAATTATAATTTCATATAATTAGCTCCTGAACTTAATTTTTAGTTTTAAGATCTTGGGCTGTTACAGAAACAAAACATGTGCCACCCGGACTGTGATATTGTTTGTGTGTGCTTGAGATTTCAACGCCTACACATCCGGAGTACAAGTTCTATCAAATGGAAACTGGAACTCGTAGGGCCGTGTAAGGCTTGGGAAGCGTTCCTAAGATGTCCCAACCTGGAAGTCTCATCGGTTCCTGGTAGTACAGCATCCTAACCTTGTATGAAATAAAGGGAAACTCCCCCCTGTCCTCAGAGCTCCTGTTCACTTTATGGTTCCCCTTTTCTTCTCTGCACCAGTCTTATGTAGTCAGATCCTCTTTGTCGATATAAAACACAGATTAAAACTAACTCTGTAGCAATCCTAGGATGATGGCCTCAGGAGGATGAATCTTGCATTGAAGTGTGGGATGACCAAACCTTCGTAGTCATCCTGAGGAAAGCAGCTGTAGAAGGCAGTGCTGTGCTTGGCACCTGGTTTGTGTCTGGTTCCACAAGATCAGATAATAGGAGTGTCAGGGTCCATTGCATAAAGTCCATGAGGAACTAGGGTGGGCTGCCGGCAGCTGTGACTGAACCTGAATCCTGGCTGGGGATCTGGACTCAGCCACGATAAGCAGAGCACAGGAGGTGGGAGTGACAGCCTGGGAACACTGGTCTCTATCTGTGTCTGCAGTGTTGAATAAGTCAGAGGTCAGCTTATCCCTGGGTGTTAACCTAAAGCTAGGGATTTTGGAACTCGCTCTGGGCCTGATATGATATTTTAAGACATTTCTCTGTTTCCCGATAGAGATTCCACCCTGTACCCCACCATTTCAAACTGCCCTACAGGGGTAGGATAGGATAAGACTGATATGCCATCTTTCCCTTATGTCCACCTTTTCTTTTCCAGCAACAACTGCAGGCCTACGTGGCCTGGGTGAATGCCCAGCTGAAGAAGAGGCCATCCGTGAAGCCTGTGCAGGACCTGCGACAGGATCTCCGAGATGGAGTGATCCTGGCCTATCTCATCGAGATTGTTGGTCAGTTGGCCTTGGACTCTGATGCTAGTGTAGACGAGAACTGACTTCTTTCTTCTCCATACGCCCTTCAAAGCAGGTTGTTCCTTCTTTAGAATACATGGCAATGGAGTTGGGAAAACTTAAAGTACTTGCCGCAGGTTAATTCACATGTTGGTCAATAAACGCTGTGTTTCAGGCACTGTATTGTATGGGAAGATGTTAACTCTACTGGTGCCCTCAGAGGTTCCCAGTCTAATTGGAAAGACTGGAAAGTGAGGTCTGTTTTATTACTGTCCTTAGTATTCTGATGGAGGGAAGCAAAGGAAGATACATAGAAGAGATACACAGAAGAGCCCTCCCTAGTCCTAGGGCGCAGGAATGGCACACCAGAGGAATTAATGTCTGAAGAGGGGGAACGGCTTCCTGAAGAACTGCTGTCTAAATTAAAAACAGAAGTGGGAGGGCTGGAGAGTTGGCTCAGCCATTGAGAACACAGGCTGCTCTAGCAGAGGACCTGGGTTCAATTCCCAGCACCCGTGGGGCAGCTCACAACCATCTATGACTCCTCCAGTCCCAAGGGAATGAACACTTTCTTCTGCACTCACACACACACACACATGCACACACACGCACGCACATACACACACACACACACACAGAGAGAGAGAGAGAGAGAGAGAGAGAGAGAGAGAGAGAAAGAGTCAGAGGAAAAGGAGTAGCATTCAAGCCAAAAGAGAAAATGTCACCAGCAAAAGGACTCACCTCGCCTCCATGACACTGAGACCCACGTGTTTTCATGGAAGGGCTTTGCTCTTCACTTCCAGGAGCCGTTCTTACTAGGATCTATAGCATTATACCCATGATGTTTGCCCATAGCTTTGCTTTGATTTCTCTCACTTGGCAAGCAATTAGCCATAGTATAGACTGAACTATTGAAGAGAACGACACACTATATTTTGCTTTTATGGCTCCACAAACCCTAGCCAAGTACACAGAATAAGTTCTCCAGCACTTATTGTTGGTCAGTTGATGTTGCTTAGTGTTCCGGAGGTCTGTGATGTGGAAAGAGCTGCTTTGCGACAGGCAGCCTATCTGAGAATATTCTTTGGAGACAGCTCATGATTGAGTATTCATGTGGCAGTAGTAACCACAGCTGCTAGGATGGAATGCTTTCTATCTTGTGTGAATTTATTTGGCCATCACACCCTTAGGAAATAGATATTATTATTCCGTTTTCAGGAGACAAAAGGAAATAAATAAATAAATAAATAAGTACTTAATAAGTATATGTCAAAAAATAGCCAATTCTTCTATTTGTGATGTGGGTTTGAGTTCAGGCTGAGTATCCCTCACTCAAAATTCTTGGACCAAAAGTGCTTCAGATTATGGATTTTTTTTTTTTTTTTTTTAAAAAAATGAGTTGAGCATTTACAACTAAGCATTATAGAAAATCCAAATGCCCCCAAATCAGAATTTTTTTTTTTTTTTTTTTAGCAACAGTGTAATGCTTAAAACACAGGTTATTAGGCTGGAGATGGCTCAGCAGTAAAGGTCTCTGGCTGTTCTTCCAGAGGCCCAGGGTTTGAGTCCCATGGTCCTCTGGAACTCAACATGGTGAGTCACAGGCCACCTCTAACTCTGGTTCCTGGGACTTGGGTGCCCTCTTCAGGCCTTCCTGGACACTGAGCATGCATAGACATGCATAACACCCATATACATAAAATAATAATAATAGTTCATATTTTGTAGTGCTTGTGAGTTCAAACTTGTAGATTATGAATGATCAACCCATACTATTTTACTGATGGTTTATCAGGCTCAGCAACTCCACAAGTTCACAAAACTTTTCCAGGCAGAGGTACAAACCTAGCTCTGTTTTAATTCCAGATTCCTACCTAAAAAGATGCTCAGCTATTAAGAGTATGTACACTGAGTCTGCAGAAGACCTGAGTCTGCCTCCCACTCCCCAAATATGGTGGCTCACAGTCTTCTGTAACTCCAGCTTCTGGTCATCCCTCTTTTGGACTCCAAGGTCACCTGCACTTGTACACACACGCACACATGCACATAACTGAAAATGAAAAAAAAAAAAAAAGGACCTGAAAGTCCATTTTAAGCATCTTCCTTTCCCTTCATTTAGATATGTTACACGTGGCGTGGCAGGAAGTCTAGGCACAAAGGGCTTAATATCAAAAGCTCTTCTTCCTGCATTTCTTTAACAGACACTGTATGAATGTAGACTTGCATTGTTTCCATGACAAAAGCAACTTAAAGATGGAAGGCTTTACTTTGGCTTACAATTTAAAGAGAAGTTCAGTGTAAGGGGGGGAAGAAGTGATGCCGGGCTATGAGGCAGCTGGGCAAGTTGCAGCCACATCCAGAGGAGAGAACACTGAATGCTGGGCTCAGCTCAGTCTCTCCATGTGTCCAGGGCCCAAGCCCAGGGATGGTGCTGCCCACGTAGGGGGGTCTTTCCACCTCAATTTATTAAGATATCCTCTCACAGACATGGCCAGAGAGGCTAACCTAACGTAGATACCTTCTCAATGCAGAGACTTGTCTCCTAGATGATTCTGTATCCTGTCACATTGATAGATATTCCATGTTAGCCACCACAGTAACCCATCTTCCAACCTGGCAGCCAAGATTTTTCCAGAGGCAGTCCATGAACCTGGAAGCAGTATCGGTGTGTGTTTTTATTTCCCCAAGATTCAGGTTTTAAACAGCCTGAAATAACCTCAACAGGGCTGAGGAGAGAGTTCAGTTACGGCTCATGTGCAAGCTTGAGGTTTGGAGTTTGAATCCCCAGTACTTGTGTGTAAAAAGCCATTCATGGTCACAAGAGTACCTAGAATTCCAGCATTTGGGGGGTGGAGACAGGAGGATCGCTGTGCTTGCTGACTGCCACCCTAGTCCAGGTAAGCAAAAAATCAAAACCTGTCTTAAGGGAATGAAGAATACAGTGACAGAGCAAGATAGCAGCTTCTTCCGTGTGCACACCCAACATACCTCTTGTACACTCACATACACGTAAAACAGAAAAACCTCCTGTTCTCTTCCCAGTTTTGTGTTTAGCTTTCCGCTCTTCCCTGAGTTAGACACGCCCATAGCATCCTGTTCGCCGGCCTTGCTCGGGTGTCTTACCTACAGCCAATCAGCACGTTTCATTTCCTCACCCATACCGTACTCCTCATTTCCTTACGCTCTCTGCCCACCCTCACATCCTGTCTTTGTCCAGGTGTGCCTCGGGTTGCCATCCTCTCACTTGTTAAGTCAAGCACTTAGGAGGCTTTCCTGGGGATCATCCTCCCTCCTGTGCCACAGCCAGTTCTTAACATATGCCGTCTGCATTGTACTCAAAACATGCTCAGCATCTGACTTATGGCCAGCCGCTCCCTTCCACTTAAACCCCAACCATCCTTATCTCTTGCCTTGACTATTTTGACTGTTGATCCCAATAGTGTCTCTGTTTCATTCACTTTATGATCCATATCTATACACAGTCAGCTTTAGAAAACACGAACTAGATAGTGTCACTACCCTGTCTGGAAGTCCGGAATGGTTTTTCATTGCCCTTAGAAGAAAAACTCAGGGTTGTTCCTGTGATCCACAAAGCCCTGAGTGACCTGCCTTGCTTATGTCTGTGGCCTTTCCTGGATCTTGGCTCTGATAACTCCACTCTAGTCACATTTAATCTTTTCGTTTTCATATGAGGCAGAGTCACATGTAGCCCAGGCTGAACTAGAACTTGCTATGTAGCCATGGCTGACTTTGATTAATCAGATTTGCTTCCTGATCCTTTTGCCTAAGCCACCCTACTGCTGAAGTCATAGGTGTGTACTTCATGCCTAGCTAGCCATATTGTCCTTTTGCCTCTCAGATAGTCTGAGTTCATCCCATTTTGGGGTTGGTCTGTATGGCTCTTCAGTCTGGCATGTGCCCTTTTGAAATATAAACATCTCTTACTCAGACTTTGCAACACCGTATTATCAGAAAGGTCATGATCGCTATTTTTTTCCTCAGTCTTTATTCTTCCCCAAAATTATATTAAACATTGACTTGCTACACTGCATGTATAAACTGGGAAGGAGAGAGTCTGTTTACCTTTCTCTGCTTTCTGTAGTGCCTAGAACAGTGTTTGGCACACAGTGGGTACTTAGTGTATTAATAAATGTACACAGATAACCTCCCTATGGGCTTCCGTTTGAAAGACTGAAGCGTTCTGAAAGGCTTTCATTTTTCTCTTCTCCAGCCACTTCCCCCGGAGCACACACCAGGACTTAACTCACTCATTTATTTATAGAGAACTTTAGTGTTTGCATCCCTAACCTGGTGCCTGGCTGCTATGAAACCGTGGTAATGTTCTTCCTTCTGATGCTATGTATTGTTGTTGTTCTTCTTCTTCTTCTAACAGCAGGAGAAAAACTGAGTGGAGTACAGTTGAGTCCCAGTAACCAACAAGAGATGAAGAGTAATGTGGAGAGAGTCCTACAGTTTGTGGCTTCCAAAAAGATTCGTATGCATCAGACTTCAGCTAAAGGTTAGTTAGCGCCTCGTCCTGCGGAGCAGCTTCTAGTGGAGAGCTCCCTTGGCCACGTGGCCCTGGCCAGCAGTTCTGAGCAAATAGGATTAGGCCCATGGTATTGTATCATTTTTCCATGAAGACAGTGATGGAGTACTGAGATCCCAGGGCTGCAGAGACCTGGCTAGAGGGAGAAGTTCTCCGCTAATTTGAATTGAATATAGATCTGCTTGAATGTGTGTGGGAAAATTAATGGTAGAAGAATAAATGACAAAATTGAGATATTAATTTTGGAATGTCTCGTTTAAATGATCAGGGATGAAGACAGATCGGGTTTTTGGAGTTCTTTGGGTTTTATGATCAAGTACTATTACAAACCATCATAACTTATGCCTTCCTACTCAATTTCTGAGAAGAGACTATCTTATTTCTTCTATTTTTCTTTCCTTCTTTTTCTTTATTTTCTGAGATAGGGTCTTATGGAGCCCAGATTGGTCTTAAAACTGCAAGGTAGCCAAAGATGACCTTGAACTTCTGATCCTTTAGCTTCTACCCTCTCAGATTACAAAACTACACCACTGCCCAGCTAGTGCTGGAGACTGAACCCAGAGCTTTTCGAATGCTAGGCAACACTGGATCAACTCAGACACATCTCTAATATCTCCCAGCCTCCGTGTGTGTGTGTGTGTGTGTGTGTGTGTGTGTGTGTGTGTGTGTGTGTGTATTTTTTTTTTCCCCAAGACAGGGTCTCACTGCATAGCCCTGGCTGGCCTGGAATTTGCTGTGTCTTAGGCTTTCCTCAAATTTTGTGTTTCTTCTGCCTCTGTTATTTTATATTCTAGGATTAGAAATATGTACCACATTTAGCTTAAAAAGAAATTATTTTATAGCCTCTTTTCTTTTCCTGTGAGACCATTCCATGCAGACAAAAAGTGCCCTGCAGCCTTTATTTATGTAGTCTTCTGTAGTGGCATGACCTTTGCCCACGCTGTAAGGAAGCACCCACACAGGGATCCTTAGAAAGCAGAGGCCTCCTTCTTTTGATGCTTTTTCTAGAACTGACTAGATCTGGTTGTGTTCAGCACCAGCTTCTGGGTCTGTTGTCCATAGGCTGGGAGCACGAGGGCGGGAGGAACCCCTTTCATGTTGGTGTTCTCTGTGTTTGAAGTTACTCAGGTGAGCAAATAGTGACCATTAAAAGCATCTGGTAGAAGACATCAACTAATCCTTTGCGCGCTTTGTCCATTTGACAGGCTATAAAGCCAAACAGTGGAATTGTATTCATTTCCTTGTATTAACTTTAACCAGAACATCCCAGAATGTATGTTCCTTCATGTGTGTGTTCTTTCTTCCTTTTTTTTCTAGGGCAGCAACCAGAGTACAGTGATAGCTTTGATCCAGTCCCCATGTGGAGTGGGCTTAGGGATCTGGCCCAGTAAATTGGGCTATTTTAAGGGAAGACTCCACTCAGGGCCTCACTGTCTTTTACCTGAAGAAGCTCAGTGTTTCCCAATTAGTTCTTCTGCCTCGGTTTCCCTCTCCCTCCAGCTTCCCATGCCACAGCTGGAGTGAACCAAGAGCACCTATCATGTGCTTCCTACCACTGTGCATCTGAAGGTCACTTGGAGAAAATCCAGCACCTTTCCTGTAGCTTCCCTGGTCCCATAAGACCCACCCTTTCATTCCTCCCTTTTCTCAGCTTTCCCTTCTCCCGCTGAGCTCTGGGCTTGTGCCACAACGAACTCTCTCACTTTCTCCAGCACAGTGCTGGGCCGTAGACATATAACACGTGACATATAAGTACTTTAAAGGTGCCCAAAGCCACATTAGAAATAGCAAGGACTGAAGATAATTTTAATAATATATTTTATCTAGCCCACTATGCCCATAATATGACCACTTTACCATGAAGTCAATACTGAGATACTTTACATTTTTTTTTAATTTATTTTTATGTGTATAGGAATTTTGCCTGCATGGATGTCTGTGCATTGTGTGTGTGTGCCTGGTGCTCTCAGAGGCCAGAAGATAAATCAGATCCCTTGTGACTGGAGTTACAGATGGTTGTGAACTGCCATGTGGGTAATGGGAATTGAACCTGGGTCCTCTAGATACTCTTAACTACTGAGCCATCTCTCCAGCCCCACATTCTATTTTAATACTGTCTGAGATCTTTTACATCTGTGTGTGTGTGTGTGTGTGTGTGTAAGTGTAAGATATTTACTTAATAACTAATTATAGTACTTGTTTGGAGCACATTTCCATTCAGAGTAATAGCATTTAAGTGCTCAGAAGCCACATGTGGCCCGTAGCTCTCCTAACAGATGATATCACCCAATTATACTGCTCTCTGGAGCTTTGCATGTACCTTCTCCTGATCGTTCTTATTCCTCTCCTACTAGCTAATAAAGCATCACCCCCAGACAGCCTCAGTCGAGAACTCACTTCCTCTAGTAACACATCCTTGATACCTCTAAGGTAACTTTCACGAACTCCTGAAGGCCCTGGGACCTCTCTTATCTAACCCTTTTTTATGATTCTTTACTGTAATTGCTTTTAAACCTCCTGTGTCCCTCGTTGAACATGGCTTTATGAAAATGGAGACTGCCTGCCTGGTTTACTATAGTGCCAGCGATATATAGTAACTGCATCCATCCACAGTCCCTGCCTCCTCTCAGCACCTTTCGATCTGTCTTCTCCTTTAGATATTGTGGAAGGAAACCTGAAGTCCATCATGAGGCTGGTCCTTGCCTTGGCAGCTCATTTTAAACCCGGCTCTAGCAGGACAGTGAGCCAGGGGCGAGACTCCAAAGCCCCTGTACAGAATCATCAACCGCATTGTGCCACTGCTGTGGCCCAAGGAGCAGCTGCTGCCCTGGCTGACGTGTGCCATGACATGTCACGGTCAGGACGAGATGTCTTCCGATACAGACAGAGGTAAAAATCTGGGGAAGGTGAACTGGTTGCTCTCTCTGGTATTCCTTTGCTTAGATAATTACAGTGTATGTAGATGGAAATATCAACTAAACAGCCCCACACTGCAGAAAAAGATGACCAAGTGGAGGTTTGGGAAGGAAATCTTAGTGAGAAAAGCTTGGCCTTTTTTGATGACACTGGCTAGTGAACCTAGAGTCCTTCTGCATGCTGAGCAAGAGCTCTACTCCTATGCCATATCTTCAGCTTTCTTATGTCTTATTTTGAGACAGGGTCCTGCTAAGTTGTCCAGTCTGGCCTTGAACTCACTAGTCCAGTCAGGCTCCTGCTGTCTAAACTTCAAGAATAGCTAGGATTACAGGCTCACAGCAGCAAGCCGTGCTAAGCCTTTTCTTTTGAGCTATTTATTTTGCAGCTAGCAGAATGTAAGGAACCATGTGTGGAAATTTGCTCTCATGCTGAAAATTTAAATATATGTGGTGGGCAGAGTGTGTTTTCTTTACTGGAAGATATGTAGTCCATCTGGGGGAGATTGTGTCCTAGGATATCTCCACAGGCCTCCAAACTTCATGGTACAATGCCTTCACTACTAGGTTTTAAATAATTCAAAAGAAGGAGGGTTTTTTAATTATTCACCTTCTAAATATATATATATATACATATATATATGTATATATATATATATATATTCCTATGTTTGTGTGCACGTGTGTGTGATTGTAGACAGGATCTTGCTATGTAGCCCAGGCCGGTCTCAAACTCCTGATCCTCCTGCCTCTGCCTCCCAATGCTGGAATGACAGGCGTGCGCCAGGCTTCCCGGCTCCCCTTCTCATCTTCTTGCCTGTACTGCATACTGAGTGGCAGGACCTCTGTGCTTTATGCAGAGCTGACCTGAACTGCATGGCTAACACTGCCCTCTTTTCTGCTCCCCACCCCATGCCTTTAGGAATGCCAGCATGGACGAGGAGATTGAGAACCCATACTGGAGTGTGCGGGCACTAGTGCAGCAATATGAAGGTCAACAGAAGTCCCCATCTGAGTCTAGCTGCTCCAGGTAATCGTTGCCTTCCATTCTTTACCTTTATAGTCTCAGCAGACAGCTGCATTCTTTGGGGAATCTAAGCTTCAAGTACCAAGACCAAAAGCAAGAAGGCACCTATGGGGTTGAGTACCATATCCCCCTAGGCTTGGGCCTGGAAACCTGACTGGGGTAGTGGGGGAGTGAAGAAAGGACAGACACTAAAGAAATGACCCACACATACACCAAAAAGTTGAGGTCAGGTGGGGTGTGTACACTCTAATGGAGTGGCACCACTGCTACATGCAGCCTAGAATCTCCAATGTATTTATTAGGTATAGCATAGAGGGGAAGAATGAGCTAGTCTTTGTTGGTCTCTAAGTGACCAGTCTCAGGCTGTAATCATCCAATATCCAGGACTTGCTAGTTTTTGTACACACTGGTCAATCATTAGTAAATATTCATACTTGCCTATTGTCAATATTTGCATTTACGCCAGAGGAAGGCTTTACCGGTTGACCAATCTGGGGAAGGCTTTGCTAATTTCCCATGAGTCTGAGGCATCAGTCCTTGACATGACAATGCCCAGGTCAGTAATACACATTCACTCAGGAGATCATCCACTCCTTACTATCCACCCATGGCTTCTTCAGCTCCCCACCGTTGGGTGTGTGTATTGCTAAGTAACAGAGTGCTTGCCTTGCCAGAGGTCCTTCGTTCAACCCCTAGTACTGAACCTCACCTCTTCTGCTTTCCTCAGTTTATGCTTGGCATTCAAGGACTAGCTCTCAGCACTTCCTGTGGGTTCTGTGCTGACAGAAGCGTGAGATACAGTGCTAGAGAATTCCCCACCCACAAAAAGTGCAGAATCCCAGTGACAGTAGTTAGTTCTGACCACATGGGGGCGTGATTGGGCCCTTCAGAATTCAGCCCAGCCCAGCGTTTGTGTATCAGCTGCTAGTGTTTGATAGTCATTTCCCTGGCACTGTCCTGCAGGCTGAGTCTGAGTCTTTAGTTACAGCCACAGAAGGCTGGAAAAAGCTCACAGCAAGAAAGGAAATTGTGCAGGACTGTCTGACGCATTTCCACATTCGTTTATAGGACTGGGAACTGGGGCACATTAGTATGCATTTAAGTGGGCTATGGGTGTTTGTGACTCTGGTCGAGAAGGTGTCTGCTTCCCTTAGAGCCAAGAGCAGAGGCCAGAATAGGACACTCTGCACTAATAAAAGCCTGACCAATGTCAAGTATAGTGGCAGAAAAAGATTGTTGTCCTGGCTCATGGAGATTGTGCCCCTATAAACACATCCCTGGCCTACTTGCTAACTTGGTTTTGTTGCTGAGTTGTATTTAATGTATCCTCTGATGGTCTTTCCCCTCCTACTCCAGTCCAGCATGGTCTGATCTGTTTAAGTCTCTTTGCACCTTATGTGTAGTTCCCATCTTCTTTATTTCCTGCTGCGTTTCCCCACTCATCAGCCCCGTCCTGTTGGACAGATGGTTTGCTGATGTATTGAGGTCCTGTAGAACTCTTCCCATCATCTTAGCATACTGCTAGCCAGCTCAGCTTTAAAACGTATCCATATAATGGCTGTAGTTTGTATTTCTGAAATGGATCTGCAATTCACCTTTAAACATTTCAGTGTTCAGTGTAGTACCTTCATGATTTTCTGTAAAGCTCATCTCTCTCCAGTTAGAGGGCATTTTGACCAGCCCCCAAAGAAACTCTACCATGAAGCAGTAGGTGTGCTTTTAATGAGACTCTGAACCATTGCTCTTGTGCTTATGGCGGTGCCTAGCTACATCCGTACAGAATCAAAGGCTGGTTTGTTGTATAATGAGGTCCACTGCTTCCTGCATGTCTGCTGGCCTTTGGCTTTCCTGAGCCTGAGTGTGCCTATGAATTAGAAAGAGAGTTTGAGTCTCCTAGGGGTGACTGCTTCCTTTCTCTAGGCAGGACTCAGACTGCAGCTGGAGTGAGGGACCTACCAGATATAAGGCTGTGTTGGGTCAATGACAAGAGTTCGTAGAAGTACCAAAAGAGAGTACATTTCCCTGTTTTCCTCTCCTTCCTGATTTAGCCATGTTCTGTGGTATAGAGTTAGCATTCAGCCTATTTCTTTACTGATTCCTCAAGAAAGAAGAGCTTCTAGCAGGTTCTGCCATTTGCCCACTTCCATCATCACCCAAAGGCTCTGTGACCCCTAAAAAAAACAGGAATCTTGGAGATGTTGCAGGTTTGGGTGGAGTATAGCTGTGAATATGGATAGTCATCCTGTGATGTTCAAACACCTTCCCCTGCTGCTTCTCAAGGATGCCCCGACAAAGCTACTCCTCCTGTTGCTCCAGTACACAGGCCAGCCTCTCACTGTATCCAAGCAGAACAATCCTTTAGTGGGGGGGTGGGGGGTGGGGGTGGTGAGGGGAGGCAACAACACAGGAACCGCTAGAGGGGAAGGGAGGTGGGAGCAGCAGACGGGCGGGCATTCTGTAGGTTTGCTGGAGGTTGGGGGGAGAGCTCTAGTCTCCATCCTGCCAGCATCTCCCAAACCTTTGGAGAGCGAGGCTGAGTTTCCCGTCTTGAAATCGCGCGTTTACGAAGGGAGGGGTCAGAGAGTAACAGCAACGTCTTCGTTGCTGGGCTTCTCTGCGCTAGGACTATCAGATCCACGAGGCTCTGCCACCGCGCCGCCCATCCCCCGCCGCTCCCGGGGCTTCCATCGCCCTCAGCCCCGCCAGGTCCGGAGCCCCAGCCTCCGCCCGCACCCTTACCTCTCCACACCCAGGGCCGTCCAAGCGCTTGGGTCGAAGCCCAGAGCTGCCTGGCCGCGTGTGACAGCCTGGGAGGGGGAGGAAGAGGGGGGTGCAGGGAGGGATCGGGAGGCGGCGCCGAGCGGGAGCACGGCACGTTGGACTCCACTCGATGCTCAGCGGGAGCCACTGGAGCCTCTTGCCCCGAGGGAGATAGGTTAAGATGCGGCTGTCCGGGGGGATGCTCGGAGCCGCCCGACCGCAAGGACCGAGATGCAGCTGCCAGCGACCGGAGGCCGGCGATGGGAGGCGGCTTCCGCTGGGGCTTGGCTGCGGCGGTGTCTGAGCTACCGGGACAGCACGCTTCACCCTAGGGAGCATCCCGGTCCCCCGGGCCAGGACGCCCACCTCTGCCATTCCTACTTTCTCCGGAGACCCGGGCGAACCGTTCCGCTGGCTGGCTGATCTCTGGAACCGTTCGTTCTTCGATCCCCGGTGCGGGGGGGGACATGCCAGAATTTAGGAGTGATGTGACGTTCAGCCTCCCACCTCACCCAGGGAAGCAGGCTTGCTGAAGCCAGAGCCAGGAGGGGACCATGGGAGGGACACAAGTCAAATGGTGAGCTGAAGCCACTTTGGCTCTTGAGGTGGGGAAATGAGGGGAAGCAGGGCCAGGACAGGGGGTCGTGGTTGGCCCCCCGACAAGAGATGATTGGGGGCGCTATTCTGTGAGGACAGGCTGCTGGTGTGAGATTAGCTGTACAAAATAGAGTGATTTTAGGAATCTGGAGCCAACTCGAGGCTCCACACACAGATTCAGCAGCCTGTGTGTTAATGGAGGCACGTAGAGAGGCGACAGAACTCTTTCTTTTCATCTGTTACCCATTTTGAAAAATTGATGTGAGTCTGATTTAGCAATCTTTGTGTTTGGTGGTATAATAAATTAATATTGGGGAGATAGTTGATTAAGAAATGTATATTAGGACCCATTTGTAATCAGCAGTTCTCTGACAGGATTATTATGGTTCTCAGAGAGGATTATGATGGCAAATAGAAATTACTTGGTTGTCAAGTTTGACTTTTAAGCTAGTTAGGGAGGAACCCAAGCCTTACAATTAATTAGCATGAAGATACTTTTCTCTGACCTGAGACAGAAGAATAAAAGCTCCTTCCTTTTCCAGGAAGGTGCTGCTCTTCTGACACACGCCCCAGGATTTTCCTCCCTCCGAGGTCCTTGATCTTGGCCATCTAGTTCCCTAGTCTCACCTCGGTGGCCTTACCCTGGCAGTCTCATTTCAAGAAAAAGAAATGTTGTTTTCCTTTGGCTGCTCTGCCACTCCCCCGGTGGGGTTGGATATCCAGACGTCCGCCTCCTTCTGCCCTTATATGGGAGGCAATTCACTTGGAGGGGAGAGGTGGAACTGAGCATGCGTCTATGTTTTTAGGAAAGCCGTTTTTTTTCAGCATCCCCACCACTCCCTCCCTCCGGTTTGTCTCGCACATCCCTCCTGCGGTCCAGCCAGATGCAGGCAGTGGGGCTTGTTATCCTAGCACCTTGTCAGCTGAGGAAGAGGAGCAGCTGACAAAGGCTTTGTGCGCCTGGATTCCCAGTTTTGTAAGTGGTAAATGCTGGGGCCTGGGCACTCATAAATCTCTCTTTATCAAGGACAAAGCCCCCTTTACAGCTTTTTGGCCGTGAATTCATGTTGGCCTAGAGGTCAGATTGACTACATAGTGGAAATAGATAAAGAGAGGTATAGAAAACATTCAGTATTTCTAAACGCTACTTGCTGCCCCTCACTTGCTCACCAGTTTGATCTATGCACCTACAGATGTTTAGGTAAAGCAGCTTACTTTGATCAGCGATGATGTGAGGCTTTAAATTTTTTTCTTATAATTTTTAAGAAAGAAGAGAGCATAGTACCAAGTGAGATCATCTCCACTAAAGCTGGTCAGCTGTGGAGACCACCAAGATGCTGGTCCACAGGTTTTAAAGTCTGGCTACTTCCACAGCGCTTGTCTTTAGTTTTTCTCTGGTTTCTGGGAAGAGGAAATGTTAACCCCTGCTTGTGGTTGTGAGGATTAGCCTGTGAGACTTCAGGGGCACATTAAGGGGGTCAGTGAGTCCTAGACGCTTCACTGTTGTCTGGGTGATGGATTTGGAAAGAATTCCTAAGAGGGGGCAGAGCCATAGACTCCACAACCCATGAGATTGTGCTAGAGCTGATATTCTCATAGTGTAGTGTGAGGAGAAAGGTCTCCCCACATTCCTTGACCCCTTAGATAATTAGCCTCATGTTCCCATCTTGTCTGCTTCCCGGAAAAACTCAGCACAAGAATTATCGAAAGGTATCTCAAGATGATTTGAAACTATGACAAAGATAATAGTTCTTCAGTTCGAGTTAATCAGCTGCCACCAGCAGGGTTTTCTCCTCTGCCCTACTACTCCTCCGATTTTAAAGAAAGGTTTGTTTTTATATGTATGATTGTTTTGTCTGCATTCTATGTCTGCACACCACACGTGTGCCTGGTGCCTGTGGAGGTCAGAAGAATGTCACATCCCCTGGGACTGGAGTTACAGATGGTTTTGAGCCACTGTGTTGGTGCTAGGAACTGAACCTGGGTCTTCTGTAAAAGCAGTAAGTGCTCTTGCCCAGTAAGCTCTTTCCAGCCTGCACCCTTCTTATGTTCTGGCTCACGTGTGGATGAATTCCTGCCCTTCTGCCCAGCCTAGCATTGCATCCACTCCAGCAGTCTCTACCCCCAAATCGGTCCCCTGCCGTGACTCCTCTTGGGATTGGCTAAGAGATGATTTCTTAGCTTGTAAGAGACTTAGATTATTGGTATTATGATTTTGATCCAGTTCCAAAAGCTAATGGAACACAACCATCACCCTCTGAACGTGGGCCTACAAACTGATAGTGGTGGATACACAAAATTCTTAAAAAATTATTTATTGTCTATTCTGGTAACTCTCATTTTAATCAAGTATGCGTAAAGGCAGCCTTATTATAGAAAAGACTCCCTAGGGTGTAGGAGAAATGACTCAGTGGTAAAGAGTGCTCCCTGCTCTTCCAGCAGCCCCAGGTATCGTTCCCAGTACTCACCTAGAACGGCTCACAACTTCTGAAACTCCAGGTCCAGAGAACTCAACACTCTTCTGGTTTCTACAGTCACCTGCATTCACATGCACACACCCCCTTACTGCACATCCCCTCACATACTGTACACATACACACACCTCCCACCTGTATTCACATGCACTCACCCCACCCCTACACACAGACATACTCACATGTATGTAATTAAAAATATAATCTTGAAATAGCATGAAAAACAAAAATACTCCCAAGGACTAGGGTTTTTTTTTTTTCTATTTATTCATTCAACATTTATTTCATTTTTTCTAATTGTGAGCTAGGTGACATGTTAGGCATGGTGTGAATAAGATATCTCTGAGATGAACTGTGAAAACTGTCTTCTGTATACCTGTTCATAATGGTTGCTTCTGTTCTCTTTTGTTTGATCACAGTCTGACTTCACCCAGTCCAATCCACAGTGCAAAGAGCGAATCCATCATAACCCAGTCAGAGGAAAAGGCCGATTTTGTGATTATTCCTTCTGAAGGAATAGAGAACAGAACAGGTATCATCTGCCTGCCTGCCTGGGTTGCTTCAGGGGAGCCTTTTAAAGCCTGAGGTCTTTAGTGCTTCTGACTGCCAAGCCTCCTGGCCATGTCTGTCTTCACTGTCTATGCATGGAGAGTCAGCTCTAGAAGGGTCTAATGCCTTTGAGCCAATTAATGTAGTTATCCTCTTACAGAACGCCAGTTCTGGTATTGGGCTGTCAGAGAAGCCCTCCCTTAGCTGGCTGCCTACAAATTAGAGGAATGGCATCGGGGCAGTCAGAAGCCTTGTTTGAGTAAATAGTTTTATTATTTTGTGAAGATAATTCTGGTGCTTTGCTGACTTAGGTCGGGGCCAGCAATACATAGTTTTAACCAAAATGTCTATGAACGTGCAACAGAGTACAGGTCTTGGTATGAAGGCTACAAGAGGACCACAGAGTTCTCTTTGTTCAAATTTCTGAGTCTGTCTCAAGTATCTTTTTCTCCCCCCCACCCCCAAACCATAAAAAGAAACTCGGATAAAGCCAAGTACAAGCGTCGGGTTGAAGCCCTCTCATTCATAAGGGTTGCAATGAAACCTAACTCCACAAAAGAAAAACTGAAATGAAATTCTTCTCGGCTTGCCCTCAAGCCTGAGCGTTTATGTCAGTGCCAGCCTTAGGGGTGGTGGTGCACATCTGTACTCTCAGCACTCAGGAGATGGAGACCAGTGGGTCACACATTTGGGGCCAACTAGACTACCTCATGAGTTCCAGGGCAACCTGGTCTTCACTGTGAGACACTGCCTCAAAGACCAAGGGTCACCCACAGAGTCAAACTCTTAAGGCTACGAAGAGGGAGGAGAGGATTGTTTATTGAGTGCCTGCACTGTTGGATACTGCAGGGTCCTCTGCGATTTACCTCTTATTCTTTATCTTTTGTTTGTTTGTTTTTGTATTTATTTATTTATTTATTTATTTATTTATTTATTTGAGACAGGATTTCTCTGTGTAACAGAGCCCTGGCTATCCTGAGACTTGGCTTTGTAGACTAGGCTGGTCTCAAACTCACAGAGATCCACCTGCCTCTCCTCCCAAGAGTGGGGTTAAAGGCGTGTGCCACCACACCCAGCCTTACATTAAAATCTTTACTCCTACAACTCAGAGGGTTACTATGCAATTCTTAGAAATAAAGGAGCTCGCTCAAAGAGTTACACCCCTCTGTATTCCATAATGCACAGTAGATGTTGATGCATGTAATTAGTGCAAAGCAGACAAGGACACCAGAGCAAAGAGGTCTTTTTGTTTTGTTTTGTTTTGTCTTCTTGTTTTTGTTTGCTTCTTTTTAATTTATTAATCATTTTATTTGTTTACATTTCAAATGTTTCCCCCTTCCTTATCTCCCTCCTCCCCTTTGCCTCTAAGAGTGTGCTCTTCTACCCACCCAGCCACTCCCACCTCACCCCCCAGCATCCCCCTTCTCTGTGGCTCAAAGAGGTCTTAAAGACAAGGAAATATACCCAGGAGTAATAGTCAAGCTTTGTGCGCATGCTTTGCTAATTTTCTTTCAGGATTGACTCACACGATGTTGGATGAAGAGGGCTTAGTTATGACTCCAAGGGGTGAAAGGGATGGGTTTATCTTAGTTTTAGGGTTTCTATCCCTGTGATAAAACAAACAAAAAAAACCACCACTACCAAAGTGATTTGGGGAGGAAAGGGTTAATTTGGCTTGGAAATTGTAGTCCATTATGAGGGGAAGCCAAGTCTGCCTCTGGGATGTTAATTCCAGAGTTGGAGGTTTGTGTGCTGTCATAGGTTTCTGTGGCAGGAGCCCTGCTGCTTCCTGGGGATGAAGGGGATTGACTTTCCTCCCCAAGCCGGTGCTTTCCTGAGCCTGGTACCTCAGTTAACAACCCGTTCTTTGTGCCTCACAACCCCACCTAGTGGAGAGCCCAGTGTGTCTGTGCAGACAGGTTCAGAAGGCAGGTGACCTGAACCTGTGAAGTGGGCTGTGTTCTGTCTGCCGGAAATCATTCTTCAACATGAACTACAGTCCCACCGTTCATTTTGCAGACCAGACAGACTCTCCATTATCCCGAGACTGGAGGCCTGGTAGCCCGGGAACCTACCTGGAAGCCACATGGGAGGAACAGCTGTTGGAGCAACAAGAACACTTAGAAAAAGAAATGGAGGAAGCAAAGAAAATGATATCAGGATTACAGGTAGCTCTCTCCTTCGCAGTTTGTTCTCGGTGGCCTAGCTAATTGTCTCTTTGATGTTGGTAGTATCAGTTTGCAAAGAAAAAAAAACCCACCTGGTTTTAGTTGTTTGTAAGTTCTCACAAAGAATGAAAATTCCCTGTCAGTGAATGGTTTAAGTGGACTTTGGGACTCTTGTTTACTGTCCAGCTGTTAGGATTTGTGCAAGCTCCTGAGCCCTGGTTGCCCCCTGCTGCGTAGATAGGTGTCTTTTATGCACTTCCCGACCTGCAACAGCAACTTCTAGCAAAGACCGTCACCCAGGAATTCTGCAGCACGCAGGGGGAAGAAAGCAGTAATGCTACCAGGTTCCCATTTGTGTCTAGCTGAGGGACTTGGCTGCTTCCTCACACACCAACACCTGATGCCAAGGCAAGTGCTCTGGTAGCAGAGGTTTCCCTTGAACAAACAAAGCCCTTCATTTGTTCCTATACCTGTGCTATCAGCTAGGGAGATCTCCCCCAGACACTGGCTGGCCCACTTGACATAGAGCCCACCATGACCCCTCCACCCCCGTCCTTCTTCTGTGGGCTCTGTTTGGAGGAGCCCTTGTCATGTGCTGATGACCCTGAAATTGCCTAGGAATATTCCATTCTGTTTGTGCTGGGAGCTGCACCGGTTTTGAATTGTGAAATATTTATGGACACATAAACAAAGCCCACATTATGTGTGAGGCTCTGGCAGGCTGTGGAGGGCCGTGCTCCCAGCCCGTGACAGGGTGGGTGGGTACACAAAGGGCTCCTAAAGAAAAAGGAGATTGGTGGTTCTGTAAAATGATTTGCATAATGTATGCCCCTAGGAACCCAGATCAATTGGAGGAAAGTTTACATCCTAAACATTCCTGAAGTTCATGGCGCCTTCTCCTGGCTCTGCTTTGTTTTTTTCAATCCCTTTCTGCAAATCCAGTAATGAGTACTTAATGATTAATTCTTGTTTTAGTAGAAAGTGTTCCATGAATTTAGGGGTGGGGTTACTTAACCAGGTTTTTCTCCCCTGAGATAATTTGCATTATTTGACCAAGGTATGTATAAGCTATCAGTTTGGCTTTGTTTGGTTTGTGTTCGTTAGTGTAGGAGAAATTCAGTAACTGATGAAACAGAAATAACAAAGAAGAGAGTTGAGAAGCAGAAAGGCAACAGCCTAATATTTCCTCCGAACAGAGGAGTTGTAAGTCACTACCACGCAATGACAGTGAGGATCCAGTGTCACTGAGGAGTGCAGAAGGGCTCACAGCATCCACCGACTTCTTAACTGCTTCAGTGATGAAAAGTTGGATATCAAGCCATATCCAGTATTTGTGACTTATTAGTTTGCCATCATTAGAGAGCACTGAGCAGTCTACCACTGGGGTTACTATTTTCTGCAATGTCTCTGCTTCTGCAGTTCCCTGCAGCCCAGAGGCTGTGTGCCTGCTTGCCCAACCCTCTCCCCATGATTCCATGGGAAAACCAAGTTCATTTGATTTTCTCAAACATTATTATCAGTGTTTAGTAGAGAAGCAGTTGGCTGAATTTTAAACATTCTCCATCAACATGTCTGATGAATTTGTGTTATATTTATTCAGACAGGTTGTATTTATCCTTTGAAGCTGCCTTTCAAGTTGAAACAAAACTCAGACTGGGAGAACAGTTTCCCATCCTTAACTCACCTGATAACATCTAATAATACCTCCCTGAGCAGGCAGGTCCTAAAGTATACCAGGAAGCTGCTCTAAGAATAAGATTCCAAGGCTGCTGAGATGCCCCACAGGCAAAGCCTCGGGATGCCAAGACAGAATCTGAGTCCCGTCTCTGCAATCCACACATGGAAAGAGAGAACTGACTCCTGAAAGCTGCCCTCTGACCTCCCTGTGTATGCCATGGCTTGTACACACACACACACACACACACACACACACACACACACACACACACTCACACGGTGGGGGGGGGGGGATTGGCGGCTAAGAGCTTGTACTACTCTTACAGAATACCTGAGTTTGTGTCCCAGCACCCACGTCAGACAAGTGACTGTAGTAACTTCATCTCTAGGCTATCCATCACCCTCTTCAGGTGTCTGTGGGCACTGACGTCACATGCACAAACCCACACAGAGACATTAAAAATAAAAATAAACTTTTATCAGAGCAAGATGCTGTGTAGAGTCAGAAGCAGATCTCTCTGAGTTTGAGGCCAGCCTGGGGTACACAGTGAATTCTAGATCAGCCAAGGCTACATCAGGAGGACTTACCTCAAATCAATGAATAATAAAAATAAATTTCAGAATAAATTTTGAAGGAAAGGAATGAGATTACAAGCTATTAATACAATGTTAGCCATGGGTTCTTGGGAGAGGCAATGTACTAGGGCCCGAGCTTCCTGAGCTTCTGGGTGTATCTGCCCCCCTTTCTACTCACTAATACTCTGATGAAAAACAGCCTGGTGTTGAAATTAGTGAGGCCACCTCTGTAAAAATTTTCCTTCTATTCATGTTGCCTCCAGGGGTGAAATGCAGAACTATTAAAACAAACAAATAAAAAGCAAATAGTCCCAAGACCGTGTTTTTCAATGGATTTCAGACAGTTCATTGTAATACACTGTAATCTATAAGCCAGGAAAATTCCACATGGTTTTAGGTCCCTTTTCAGCTGGTAGAGCTACATGTGAACAATTCGAGTTTGAAATGTGTTTAGACAAACCTTTTGAAGGGAAGGTTTGTTATTCTCCTGAGACCAAGAATGCTCAGAGCAGAGGGTCTGTGGATCCAGAGAAAGTGGTCCATGGGGCTGGGCATGTAACTCAGTTGGTACAGTGCCTTTGTAGCTTGCACAGAGTTCTAGTCTGATTGTATTGCTTTGTAAACTAGGCATGGTGGTAGATGCTTGAAATCCCAAAACATGAGAGGTAGAGACAGGAGGACCAGAAGTTCAAAGCCATCCTCTGCTGTTCCAGGCCAGCATGGGATACATGAGACTCTTTTAAAATGGGGAGAGGGGAGCTGGAGAAATGGCTCAGCAGTTAAGAGCACTGACTGCTCTTCCAGAGGTCTCGAGGTCAATTCTCAGCAACCACATGGTGGCTCACAACCATCTGTAATGGGATCTGATGCCCCCTTCTGATGTGTCTAAAGACACACACACACACACACACACACACACACAACAAAAAAACAAAACAACAAAAAATGGGGAGAGGGACCTATAGAAGGAGCTGTGTGTCATCAGAGCCATCGGAAATAAGCAGAAGTTATTTATCACCTGACTTCCTCCAGAAACGTGCTTGTGTTATCCGATGATTTCTATTTGTGGTAAACTTACCAAGCCTGACTCTAGACTGAATCAGGTGGCAGGGTATTCATTTCTCCCTTTCTTTGTGGTTTATCTAGGCCTTGCTACTCAATGGCTCTCTACCTGAGGATGAACAGGAAAGACCCGTGGCTCTCTGTGAACCCGGAGTCAATCCCGAGGAACAGCTGGTAAGCTCCATGCCTAGCTGGATAGTAGGCCCTGCTGTTCTCACACCTGACCTCACCTTCTTGAAGTACTCTCTCCTGATGCCTAGAGTTTGTCTGCCGTTCTTGGTTACTCCTCCCTGGTTTCCCTATTGATTGATTCAGCAGATGTCCAGAAAGTGCTGACTCTGAGTCAGATACTAGTCCTTGGTGCTCGAGATATGGTAATGACCAAAGACGCCTATGGCTCCACTCCCCTTCAGATTATGGCCCGGTCCCCTGAAGCTTTCCTTTTCTCTGTGTCTTGATGTGGAGCTCCTCAGCATCCCTGTCTGGGTCCTTATCAATCTTACAGTCACTGGGCAGTGTCATCTGCCTTCCATGTCTTCATTCCTCTTTACCTGCTTCTCACAGATGGATTTCCAGTCCAGATCTCTACAGAGTTGTAGAGCTGTGTGCAGCACATGGCTCCTCATTCATGGGTGCTCAGTGTCAGTGAGTCCTTGGCTATGTATTTCTGTCCTCTACTTGGCCGCTGACTCTGTTTGTCCTTCTGTTTGTGTTCACATCTCCTCGTTTACTCGGATGCCCCAAACAGAAACCTGGATACCATCCCTGAGTTCCCTCCGACCGTCCCCTTCATACCCAGTGTCTCTATTTCTCAGCTACCACTTAGTTCGGGGCCCTTACCCATCCAGCATCCTAGCAGCCTCCAGACAGGTTTTTCTGAATGAAGATTCTTCTTCTAACCTCTTCTTGTTCATTTTCAATGAAATTGCAGGAATAATGTAAGGATTATTTTGTCTTCCCTCTGTATAAACTTTTTATTGATGGAGCTGGAGAGATGGCTCAGCAGTTAAGAGCACTTAACTGGAATTTAATTCCCAGTGCCCATGTCAGGTGGATCCCTGTTCTAGGGGATCTTTTGTCTCTGGCCTCCAGGGCTACTGTACTCAATGAGCATATATCCATAGGCACACACACAGGTACCCATAAAAATAATAAAAATAAATATTTTTTAAAACCAGGATAAACCATTGTGTTAATTCCCTGCTGTCCTTATTGGCCCTTCATGGTCTGGCTCCCATTTTCCTCTTCAGCTTCAGCTCCTCCTTCCCCATCGGCCTCTCCCAGCACACACGCACACTTACTGTAAACTTCATCCATGTTGTTTTATGTCATGCATTTGGGGCATTTGCTTGTATCAAGAGGGCATGTGTTCACCTGATGGGAGGGAGTATTTGGTGAGTGAATGGCCGATGAACTTCAGTACAGGTGCATGACCATCTCTTGCCTTATGTTCAGATTATAATCCGCAGCCGTCTGGATCAGAGTATGGAGGAGAATCAGGACCTTAAGGTAGGATAGGACATGTACATCTTCCCCTTCGAGAATAATTGTGGGGACGTAATGTGCCAGCGTTGGGACATTCTGGAGAGGGACAGAGATGTGGCGCCAGGGGCTAGCTGAACCTTACCTGGGCTATGTCTGTTTTTGGAGGAGAGAGACACATCTAACCTGTTGCTCATGGTGACACTTTTTAAATCTTAAACCTACTTAGTGATTATCTATTCTATTTTGGGGTGTACCTTTCTGTAACTTTGACATTTTTCTAGATCACTTTTTAATCAGGAGAAAAAGATGACTCTAGATTGGGCATTGTAGTATATAAATTAGAGTCTAGCCTGGTCTACATACTGAGTTCCAGGCTAACCAGAGCTACATAATGAGAACCTGCCTCAAAAAAGGGGGGGGGTGTCTAATATTAGTGTGGTTCTTTTTAATGAATATTTTCCAGAGTTTTTATAGGCCAGTGGTAGAGCATTGTGACTGAACACATCACCCCAGACATATGCTTATGTGCACGCATACATACTTAGACCTGCATTTTTGATAACTTTTGATCCCATCTGTTGGAGGCCAAGAATCCCATTTGAGATAAGCTAATTATGAATCCTTTATGTGACACAGTAGCAAGAGACCCGAGTCTCAGTAACTGGCATTGCTTTTCTCAAATCTCTATTTTTAGTTGCAGTCATATATATGGAAATTCAGTTACTCAATTTCCCATTATAAAACCAAATTCGTTTTTGTTTGGACCACAAAGAACAATAGCCTCAGAAAAAAAAAAAAAAAAGACAATAGCCTTTTGGAGAATCATAAGCATGCCAACCCTTTGCTGAAGTTAAATAAAATCAAGATAAGTATTTGGCAGCAGAAGAGATAAGCATATCACAGATTTGAATGGAGATTCAAAAGGTATGTTCAAGTTCTCCTGTTAACAAAGATTGCCACATATAGAAAGCCTCTGGGGCAGGATGGGGCGTCTTCTTTCTGCCTGGGCATCTCAGTGGTGCGTACATAGAGAACAGAGGGTCAGTCTTTACTGCTTACAAGACTAGATCAGCTTTGTGCCTCAGCTGGTGGGTTAATCTTCATGGAATGGCCAACTGGGTTTTGTCTTCTTGCTGACAGAATGAGGTAATGGTTATGAAGCAACTCAGAAGCCACCATCTGATCTCACTATATTTGGTTTGTAGAAAGAACTGTTGAAATGCAAACAAGAAGCCAGAAACTTGCAGGGGATAAAGGTAAAATGAAGACTTGAGTTCTCTTCCTTCCTTTTTAGTTTTGTTTTTTGTAAGCCTCTGTGAGGAAAGGTGGTCTATTAGTGTTGAGAATGGGCAACCTTCGGGCTATTTGGATTTTGCTAGGGGTCTTTAACAGGCCTGGTGCTAGGACATAGAAAGGGCTTTGCAGTGGGTAGCGAGACATGCTGAGGAAGATATCTTGGTTTTTGCTGAGACTTATGTCTCCTAGTTGTGACTCATGGTGCTGTAACTTGCCTCTGGGCCACCTTGATTTGCTGTATGTGAAAACAACTCTCTGTTCATAAAAATGCCCTTTTTAGGAAAAAAGAAAGAGGAACCATGTTGGAGGGGTTAATAACATAGAAATGGTTTGAAAACACAAAAGAGTAGTCCATGAAAGTTCTCGAACTAACTCTGCCCCACCCCACCACACCCCACTGCCACCACAACCTGTTTTTCTCACTTGAGGCAACCTATCGGTTATCCAGTATATTTACTTAACATTTTCTTCCATTTTTCATCCCAAATAGCAGTAGACTGTGGAGACAGCTGTACACTGTGCTGCTTTCACGTAGCAGTGTGTTTGGGAGATGGTTCAACTTTAGTAAAAACCATTTTAGGGCTTCTTTACACTTGCATAATGTTCTGTTTAGTTTTTTTATGTTTGTGGGTGTTTTCCCTGCAAGTATATCTGCACCACTTGTGTGCCTGGTAACCAAGGAGGCCAGAAGAGGGCGCTGGACCCCTGGAACTGGAGTTACAGATGGCTGTGAGCCTCCATGTGGATGCTGGGAATTGAATTCAGGTCCTTTGAAAGAGCAGACAGTGCACTTAATGACTAAGCCATCTCTTTGGCTCCCATAATAGAGGCGTGTGTGTGTGTTTGTGTGTGTGTGTGTGTGTGTGTGTGTGTAATTAAATATATATTTAATCATTCTCCTGTTGGTGGTATTTTAGACTAGCTACTTTGGAGGAGCTCTTTTTACTGGTATATACAGTGCTTGCGCTAATAACCTTGAATATATGTTATTCACTCAAATTGGATTATAACATCTGAGTCTTCATCTAAAGCTTCTACTGGTCCCCGCTTTCTTTCACATACCTTCATTGGCTAGCCAAGATTAACTCAGTAACACTTTCCAAAACATATTTAATAACCTTAGTGCATTGAAGTATTTCAAAGCAGAAATGTGCCCTTTGGTTAATTAAGTTTGAGAAATTTCTGATAGGCTTCAAGATTCATTGTGAATGATATCACATTGAAAGACCTCAGAAAGTATATCATAAAGTGATTGGCCTTGGCTCAGAGACATTGCTCAGTGGGTAAGAAAGTATACTGCTTTTACAGAGAACATGAACTCCACAGACAGACAGACAGACAGACACATACAAATACACAGACACACATACACACATATATGCAGACACACACAGACATACAAATACATATAGACACACAAACATACAAATACACAAACACACACACAAACACACACAAATACACAGACACACAGATAAACATAAACTCTTTGACCACTGAAGCAATTGCCCTGAACACACTTATGATAACTGACCACGGGGACTTCTCTTTCCCTAAGCCATTCACTAACGTGCATACCATTGATACACTTTGGAAATGTGCCAGGATGCAATGCCAAGGATATCTTCGTTTGCCCCTGCCATGTACTGTCCTGTCAGCTGGATAATTTAAGATAGGTGATCCTATGATCACCTATGGGGCCTGTGATCCTACCATTTTGGAGGCTGAGATAAGAGGGCCATGAATTCAAGGCCAGGCTATCCTACCTAGAGCAGGGGTCTTCAACCTGTAGATCATGATGCCTTTGGGGTGTACAGGGGTTGCCTATCAGGTACCCTGTATATCAGGATATTTACATTACTATGGTTCTAAAGTAGCAGTGAAAATAATTTCATGGTTGGCGGTCACCACACGTGAACTTTATTAAAGTCAAAGCATTAGGAAGGTTGAGAACCACTGCTCTAGGACATGGGGACTGGACAGAGAGAGCAGAAGCCAGGTGGAGTGTTTATATTCCCAAGAGGAAACTAGGGAGACAAGGAAACTAGGAGGGAAGGGGGAAGATCACAATGTTCAAGGACAATGTCCTCCAACTAGGAAGTGATGGGCATTTAATATAAATCTAGGCCCATCTGATCTCAGAAGCTACTCCTCGTCTGCATGGTACACCCGTGATACCAGGACTGTGTGCAGAGTAGGGATGAGCTGCAGGTAGGGGAAAAGCAAGTTTCTCTCAGTAGGACTATGGACGTGGGTTTCCCCATAGATGACGGTGTCTTGGAAGAGGGGAGAACAATCTTGTGGCAAGGTCCTTGTTATTCCTGTTTTCTCCCAGTTTGCCAGGGCTAATGCTCCATATTACAAGGGGTCAGTAAGAAGAATCATCTGGCCAGGTGATGGATGGAGACTAATAGAGTGTCCTTATTCCCAGGATGCTTTGCAGCAGAGGTTGACTCAGCAGGACACATCTGTTCTTCAGCTCAAGCAAGAGCTGCTGAGGGCAAATATGGATAAGGATGAGTTACACAACCAGAATGTGAGTTAAATGTGTGACCTTTGACCGCAGAGAACCCATTAGTCAAATAGGATGGTACATGAAATACTGTTTGGTCTGCCCTTGTAATCTCTCCCATTTTGTTCCTGGGATGCCTACCTTCCACGCCTGTAGTTATTTTTATTCCCATCAGAGTTATTTCTGGTCTTAGGTCACAGCACCTAAGCCTATAGCACCCTGGATGGTCCTTGACTCAGCTTAGACAACACTAAGACCAAATTGTGTTTGTACAGTCTGCTTATTTTGTTAAAGACGTGTAGAGTTGGTGTGTTTTTGTCAAGGCCTACACTCCTAGTGCTATATACTGTCTGTTAATTCTGGTTACCAAGTGGCTGGTTTCCCTGAAGGTTTGTACATAATAGCTCCAGGCCACTGAATTCTTTATTATCTTGCAGGTGGATCTGCAGAGGAAGCTAGATGAGAGGAGCCGGCTCTTGGGAGAATATAAAGTAAGAAATGCCCTCCAGGTAACTATTTGTGAATAGCTCATGTTAGCTGATGCTCAAAGAACACTTTTCTATTCAAGCTCTGTCTTTGCTCTCTGGAAGGAAATCTTTCCATTAGCTCCAAGGTGTAGAAATCATAGCTCTGGAGAGGGGCATAGCATGGGAGCCTGGCAACAGTCAGTGGCAGGCCCATGGCAGCCCTTCTGTTGGCAGTTTGCTCCCTCTTTGCCTTTCTAAGAATCCTGGTGCCATGTGAGACTGTTACGGTACAGAAAGCCTTCTGGATACAGAGTGAAGAAGCCTGTATCCCTGGGGCTCTTCTAGGTTGTATTATGGGAGTGTGGACCACTTGATATCCTTGTGTTTGCCACACCCCTGAAAGCAGTTCTCCTTTGCAGAAAGAGCTGGGACAGAAGGACCGCCTCTTTCAGCAGCAGCAGGCCAAGTTGGAAGATGCACTACGGAAACTCTCAGACGCTAGTTACCAGCAGGTCAGGATGCATCAGCCACTGGCCTGCCTGGCCCTCTGGCCTGAAAGAAACACTTTCCTGATTTGATCTGTTTTCAGGTGGATCTAGAACGGGAGCTAGAGCATAAAGACGTCCTTCTGGCTCACTGCATGAAAGGAGAGGCAGATGAGGTAACCTAGAATGCGATTCTCCCTAGAGAGGGCATGGACTGCAGGCAGGCTCCAGGGCCCTGGTGTGTAGCTCGGTAGTAGAGCACTCGCCTAATGTGCTCAAGGTTCCAGGTTCCCTCTCCAGCACCCAGGGGACAGGATCAGTGTGATATGTAGCTTCTAACATTTAGAAAAGAAATATGAAAATAACAGTGACCCTCAGTGTTGAATATTGAACCATGTAAGCAACTGACTACAGTCTTACTAGATCACCTAACGCAGAGTCAGATTTAAGATACATGCGTTCTTGATTCTTGGCTGCTTAAAGCAGAGAAAAGAAGGCTAGAGTGGCCATGAGCTTCCAGGCCAAGGTTGCTGTATCGATCATTCTGCATTCACAATGACCACTGAGTGGCAACTGCAGCCTTGATATAGCACTGGGGAAAAGGGAGACCACATCTCAACACATGACACTATAAACATTTTTTCACTTTGTGTGTGTGTGTGTGTGTGTGTGTGTACATCAGTTCTCATCTTCAACCTGGTTGAGGAAGGGTCTCCCCTTGTTCTATTATTGTACTGCATACTCTGAGCAAGCTGGCCCATGAGCTTCTGGGTAGTTCTCTGACTCCCATGTCACTGTAGAAGTATGAGGTTTACATGTGTACATCATTTCATCTGGCTTTGTACGTGGGTTCTCAGGGTCAGACTCAGGTTTTCATGTTTGTGGCACTTTTCCTCGCTGAACCATGTGAGGACTGGAAAGGAAAAGGTGCCTTGGTTTGGAATTCTCCTATTAACAGCCTTCTGTTCTTCTTGATGGTCTAGGTGACAAATTACAACAGTCACAGCTCTCAGCGCAATGGCTTTGTCCTTCCGGTGGCAGGGAGAGGCGCCACCACTGTCACCCACAGAGGGGTAGGTTCCTAGGACTAGAGAGAGAACCAGCTGAAGCAAGAGCAATGCCCCAGCCATCACCAGCCGCTAAGCTTTAAATATTCCCAGCCTTTGATCACACATGCAAAGGTGTTTTTCAAAAATGAAGCATTACCTAGTGGGTAAACAGAAGGTACTTGAGGAGGCAGATTTTCCTCTGTAGAACTCAAGCCTCTATCCCGGGAGCTTTCCCTTTACTCCTCTTTAGCTCAGTGGCTGGGATGGGGATAGAGATGGCATTGTACCATGCCACCAGCATTTTCCTTTCAGCCACAGACCAGTGACCTCCAGCTCGTCCGAGATGCTCTCCGCAGCCTTCGCAACAGCTTCAGTGGCCATGACCCTCAGCATCACACCATTGACAGCCTGGAACAGGGACTCTCTAGCCTCATGGAGCGTCTGCACGCCATAGAGACACAGAAGAAACCAGAAAGGAAGGTGATACTGCAGTACCTTGCTTGGGCTAGCTCTTGAGGCAGCCTGGTCTGATGAGTCTGCCTTGTAGGATGCAATACAAGACCCTGCTGAGGGCTCCAGCTGGCCTTCCATCTCAGTGGAGCTGATGGCTGCACATGGCGTGACAGTCCAGGGAAGGGATTCGTGGTGACTTGTGCTCACAGCCTCGGAGCTGTGTAAGGAAGTGTGGTTCTTGAATCCCCACCTATTCTCTTCCCCACCTCCAAGGGGAGCTAAGTCTGGATGAGAAACCAAAAGGGCTTGCGTTGGAGACCAGAGAACCTTTAATAGTTGCGCGTGCTCTTAAGATAAATGTGCCACATTTCCTATGTTCTAGAAGAGGAATGTATGCTTCCATTTGTGTTTTAAATTTTGTGGGTAGATCCTTCCATTGAGCATAAATAACTCTTGATATCACTGTGGCTTTCCAGGTTCGGGGGCAGTCACCCAGAAATCAAGCAAACAGTGATTACCGGGCATCCTGGCCCCCTAATTCAAGTAAGTACTCATTTTCACACAGGAAGAATGTCTGGAATATTAGACCAGAAATTGGCTCTCTCTCTTTTTTTTTGGAGGGGGGGTTTGCTGTTGTTTGGTTTTTGTTTCTCTTTTGGTGGGGTGCAGAGTACCTTTCTGTACCACAGATAGCAGCACATAGGGGTAAAGGCCCCATGTAGACACCATCTTGACTGTCTCACACTCCGTGTAGGTGCTGACTTCAGCAGTGGGGCCTTGCCGTTTGTTTGTGGAGAGCAACCTATAGGCTTGGCAACAGCCTGGGCGGTCTTGGGATTCCCATGGGACTCCTTTGGCCAATAACTCAGTTAGATGTAACCCAGTCTTGGTACTAGAAGCTTTCATTGTTGACAAGAGATGTCCAGTTGCAGCTCCGTATCTCCCATTATTTGGAAAACTCATTCAAATTACCTTCATATGTGTATATATATTTTAGCAAGTTTTTCTCTGAGGTTTCCATATTACCCCCTCAAATGGCCCTTAGTTTTAGCTGTCTCTCTGCATATTCCTTCCCTTGTCTTCCTCTCCTCACTGGTCTTCCCATCCCTGCATCCATCCATAACCATTCTATCCTAAGGTGAGCTATCTGTCCCCTCAAGTCCCTTACTCTGTACCTAACCTCCATGGTTCTATGTACTGACTTTACAGCCGATAGAGACATATAAGCGAATACACAGAATATTTGTCTTTCTGGGCCTGGGATACCTCACTCAGGATGGTTTCTTCTAGTTCCCTCCATTTACTTACAAATTTCATGATAGCATTCTTTTGAAAGGCTTAGTAATATTCCTTTGTGTAAATGTATGACATTTAAAACAAAATCCATTCTTCTGTTGAGGGGATCTGGCTGATTCCCGTTTCTGGCTGTGAGGAGCAGAGACCCAATGAACATGGTTAAGCAGCTGTCCCTGTGGGAGGATGATGTGTCCTTTGGGTTTATGCCCAAGAGTGGTATGTCTGGACCCAAAGGTAGATGGATCCCATCTTCCTGAGGAACTGCCACACTGATCACAGTAGAGTCTGTTCAAGTTTGCACTCCCACTGTCAGTGGATGCGTGTTTCCTGTACTGCACATCCTCAACACCACTTGTCTAACTGAGCTGAACCGTTCTGATGGATGTAAGATGAAATCTCAAAAACTAGTTTTGATTTGTATATCCCTGATGGTTAACATTAACATTTCTTTGTTTCTCAGCCATTTGAGGTTCTTTTTTTTTTTTTTTTTGAGAATTTTCTGTTTAGGCCTGTACCCTGTTTTTAATTGGGTTATGTGGTTTTTTTGTTTTGTTTGGTTTTTTGAGACAGGGTTTCTCTGTGTAGCCCTGGCTCTCCTGGAACTCACTCTGTAGACCAGGCTGGCCTCGAACTCAGATATCCGCCTGCCTCTGCCTCCCAAGTGCTGGGATTAAAGGCGTGCGCCACCACTGCCTGGCTGGGTTATGTTTTCTTGATATTTAGTTTTGGGCTCTTTACATATTTCTGATGTTTGCCCTCTGCTGGATGTAGGGTGGGTGAAGATCTTCCCCTATTCTCTAGGCTGCCATGCCCTTTGCCATGCAGAAGCCTTTCAGTTTCATGAAGTCCTATGTCTTAATTGTTGATCTTAGTGTCTCCACTATTGGTGTTTTGTTTAGAAACTGCATTCAAGGCTATCCCCGGAATAGGTAAATTGTTAATCTACTCTGACTGCCCACTAAAATGCCATAGTGATTCTAAAAACTCCTCTCTCCTGCTTCCTTGCCTGGGAAATCTAAAGTCCCGCCTCTATCTCCCTGCTTAGCCATTGGCTGCCGGCTACTTTATTTCACCAATGAAAGCCAACTAGTGGCAGGGACCCTCAGCATCCTACAGGTGGAGGCGCTGGTTCCCATGCAATTTTGGGAGATGGATTACACAAATAGCATTAGAACCAATCTACAATAACGCCCCACTTTCTCTTCTATCTGATCCACTGTATCTTGGCCTTCTGTTGAGATCTTTGATCCACTTGGACTTGGGTTTTGTGCAGGGTGATAAACATGGGATCTATTTAGATTCTTTTACATGCAAACATAGTCTGACTAGCACCATCTGTTGAAGATGGGCTTTTTTCTACTGTGTATTTCTGGCTTCTTTATCAAAAATCAAATGTCCATAGGAGTGTAGTTTTACACCTAGGTCTTCAATTCGATTCCAGTGATCACTGTGTCTGCTTTTGTGCCAATCAGACATTTTGTTAATCGCACACTTCCAGCTTCTGGGTAGACATTTTTAAAGCAGCGTTTCACTTTTATGATTTTTTTTTTCCTTAAGCAAGCAAGAATCACATTAGCTCTAGGATAATGAGCACTTCATGATGTCACTACCATCAGCCATTTGGAGGAGGATGCTGTGGTGGGCTGAACTATCTGGAGACAATGCAAAATCAGAACATTCATGCTGAATAAACCACAAAGCAAAAAACACGAATCTAGGCCACTCTAGTCTCATATGGAACACACAAAAAGTGTCAGTTTTTCCTAGGGGCTCAGAATTCAAATTCTTTGTGGTTTTTCTTTAAAATGTTTGAGGGTTCAGGCCATTCATTTAAGGCCTGCTAAATATTTACACCACCTGGTGGCATGGTTAGGAAGTATGTTTGAACCAGTTCCTGCACTCGTTTTCCTCAGGCTGGTTCACCTTGTTGGAATGCTGCCCTGTCTGGACATTCTCACCGCAGTAGACATTTTGAATCTTGGTTCAGTAATACTCAAATTTTCTCCTTTTTTCTTTTACTCAGGCCCAATTTTAAAGAATCCAAATGACTTAAATGAAGATCAAATAGCTGACTAGAACCATTATTTTTGTGTGTGTAATTTTGTTTTCCTTCCCCCCTTTTTGATGTATGCACAATTTTTATTTAAATTTTTATTTGTATTTTATGTGTATGAGTTGTTTTGCCTGCATGTACAACTGTGCACCACTTGGTGACTGGTGCCGGGGGAAGCCAGGAGAGGGCTTCTAGTTCTAGTCCCCCTGGAACTGGAGTTACATTTGTGAGCCACCTTGTGGGTCCTCTACAAGGGCAGCTTTTCCGAAACCATATAAAAGCTGGGCACAGTAGTTCATACTGTCATCCTGGTACTTGGGAGCTTGATGAAGAAAGACTACAAATTTGAGACCAATCATAGTGAGACTGTCTTAACAACAGCAAAATCCCTCCAAAAAATGAAAGAAAAAAAAATCAGACCAACTGAACAAGCAAAAAATTTAATCTGTTTGAAAGGACTCCTGGAAAAATGATTCTGCAGCTAGTTTTTGGAACTAAAATAATTGGTTCCTGTCCCAGCGACATCATTATCTCACTTAGGGAAATGCTACAGTCAGAGATTTGAGAACACAATTTGTATAAGAATTTTTATGTTTCATACTTGTGCGAATGTTTTAAGGGATTTACGCTGCGGTCTGTTTTTTATTTAACTGTTTTGTTTTTTAGAAACAGAGTCTCGTGTAAACCAGGCTAACTGCAAACTACATAGCTGGGGATGACCTTGAATTCCTGATCCCATTTCCATCTCCCATGCTCTAAGACTGCTGGTGTGTAGATAGGCCTATGTAGACCAGGCTGGCTTCAGACTCGAAGTGATCTTCCTATGTTTGCCGTCTAAACGCTGGGATTAAAGACATGCAGCACTCTGCTTTTTTAGGATTTTAATTTGATTCTATCCTCCTTGGTAATTTTTCAAAGTTAATACGAATCGCCATTGTAAAACTTCTGCATTCTTAGAAATTCTTTTTCAAATAATAAACTCCTTCCCTTTTAGACTAGTTATTTCATGCATATATATATATAGTACCATTTAAACAATTAGTCTTAGTTTACAGTTGCTTATAGATCTGAATATTAACCCAGAACTTCCATGTAAATGGATTTTATTAAGCTCTATTCATTATTAATGTGATCCAACCAACCCCCCAATAATCAAGGAAGAGTCCTGTCTTAGTCAGGGTTTCTATTCCGGCACAAACATCCTGCACCAAGAAGCAAGTTGGGGAGGAAAGGGTTTATTCAGCTTACACCTCCATGCTGCTGTTCATCAAGAAAGGAAGTCAGGACTGGAACCCAAGCAGGTCAAGGAGCAGGAGCTGATGCAGAGGCCATGGAGGAATGCTGCTTACTGGCTTGCTTGCTTGCTTGCTTGCTTGCTTGCTTGCTTCTCCTGGCTAGCTCAGCATGCTTTCTTATAGAACCTAAGACTACCAGCCTACAGATGGTACCACTCACAAGGGGCCCTCCCCTCTTGATCACTAATTGAGAAAATGCCTTAGCGCTGGATCTCATGGAGGCATTTTCTCAACTGAAGCTCCTTTCTCTGTGATGACTCCAGCTTGTGTCAAGTTGACACAAAACCAGCCAGTACAAGCCCTATGAATTTTTTAAACCAGCTTTAGCCTAACTACTCGATGAATTACCTCTAATCTATTTTTCTATGGGCTAGACTGTTAACTCCCTAGCTGCACTCCCCTAGCACTTGCTGTTTTAGTCTCACCTGGGTTATTTCTGCTCCACCAGCCTGTCCTTAGGGTCCACTTCTCCTGGCCACACGTTCCTGGTCCACCCAGCCTCATGGCAACCTCCTCCTCTCTCCTTCTTTGTCCTTCTTGTTCCTTCTCTCTTTGTCTGTCTCTGTCTCTGTCTGTGTGTGTGTCTCTCTCCTCCTTTTTTTCTCTCTGTTCTCATGGACCCTACTTGTGACCCCCAGCCTGGTAACCAGAGCCCTGCCTACCTGTATTCTCTCCAGTAACTGGCTGTAGCCACTTTTATTTAGCCAATAGCTTTAAGTTAGGGAGCAATGTTTATACAACAAAGACTGGTGTACTGGGACTTCTAGGGGCAACCAGCTTTTGGGGGCCAGTATTTAGCATTTGAATACATAGCAGCACCCGACCAACCCCTACACTTCCAGTGACACCCATCCTCACAAACAGGCCAGTGTGTCCCTCACCTTATCAAACCCAAGAACCCGTGCAACTATGGAAGCCCTTTAACTATGACATCTTTTAATCTCCTGCATCAGACTTCCTAACAGGTCTATACTTACTCTCTTCTTTGCTTTCTTTTAAATTTTAACACTTATTATTATTGGATGAGTTTGCATGTCCATGTGCCACAGTCTGTATGTAGAAGCTTAAGGACCCCTTGCAAAAGTCAGCTCTCTCCTTCCACCCAGTGGGTTCGGGAACCAAACTGAGCCTTGCAGCAAGCACCTTTCCTCCCTCCCAGTATCTTCCCGGCTGCCTTGTCTTCCTCCTTCCACCGAACACCACATCGAGTCCATCCTTACTTCTACTCAGTCAGTCCATTATTCTCACTGCTGGGCTGCAGGTGACGTTCTCGCTGTCTCGTCAAGTGGTTGTATCTCAAGCCTTGCCTTCCATTGTCTTTTCAAACGCATTAAACGTTCTTGAACAGTCTGAGGAAACATTCTCCACCATCAGTTCCAGGGCTGAGAAGCGATGTCCTAGAGATGGTGCACCACGACTGCACAACTGAGTGTCCTGTAGCACCAACAATGTTAGATTGTCCAGATGTAGCCCAGAACAAGGTGGACCTGGTGCCGCTTTTCATTGCAGTCTGCTGAGCTAGAATCCTCAGTTTCCCTTATGTTCTCTGAATGCTAATTATGAGTCTGTCCCCCATGACCCCACCCCCACCCCCCATGTTCTTCATGGTGCCGTTTGAGGCCTAGGCTGTCTCAGTCCCTTTCAGGATCCTTCCATTCCACATGGCTTCAGGCATTCTTGTGTGTGGATTACTTTTAGTTTATTCTCATCCCAGCCTTTCCCTGAGCTTCAAGGCTGTGTATTTGAACGCCAATGAGATGGTCCTCTTTGTAAGGTCAAGGGCACTTGGAATTCCTCAAACTGAAT
The DNA here is from genome assembly GCA_019843965.1 of Rhynchomys soricoides. Taxonomy (NCBI): domain Eukaryota; kingdom Metazoa; phylum Chordata; class Mammalia; order Rodentia; family Muridae; genus Rhynchomys; species Rhynchomys soricoides. The sequence goes on from JADRCH010000050.1 coordinate 10,862,981, forward strand.
GTAAGCTAACAGGACAGGAAAATAGAGACTCTAAAATCAGACAGATGTGACTGAAGTGTGGTCATGGGGTAGCCACTCCACAGTGTATTGGCTGTAGACAAGAACGTTAATTAATGGAGCTGCATCTAAGTTTCTTTGTTGTCTAACGGAGTTAATCTTAGAAGATCTGAGCATTAAATGAGACTTCCCCTGAAAATCACTGCAAACTACGGGGGCACACAATGTATGTGAGGTGGTTCCAGAACTCCTGCCTCTGTTCCGCTCTGGCTGTGCTCCAGACAAATTCTTTTCCCATCAGTGACTCATGAGGTGAAACGGTTATTGTAGTGTTTTTGAGATTTTATTTTTATTTTTTATTATTTGTGTGTGTGTGTGTGTGTGTGTGTATGCATACTACATATGTGTGGGTGCCTGCAGAGGCCAGAATAGGGAGGGCTTCAGAGCCCCTGTAACTAGAGTTACAAAGGGTTGTGCACCGCTTGGGTGCTGAGAACTGAACTGGCATATGCTTTTAAGTGCTGAGTATCTCTTACGCCCCTTATTTCAGATTTAAAGTAACACAGTAAGTTTGTGGGATAAAATTGAGAGTTCACTTCTAGACCCATATATGTATAGTCATTTGAGTTAGGTCAAGTGGCTGTCCTATAACATGGGGTCCTTACCAGTTACCCTATATATGTTTTAAAAAATCTATACAATTTCTAGAAAAGGAGAAATATACTTTAGGGTTCAGTAATGAATTCCTAGATATGGCGTCAAAAGCATGTGCAGCTAAGGAAAAAATAGAATAGCTGTTATAGAAACAACGTGTTTTTGCATAAAAGGACACCATCTGGAAAGTAAAAAGAGCTGTGTGTGGCGGTACATGCCTTTAATCCTAGCATTCAGGAGGCTAAGACTAGATCATTACAGGCTTACAGTCAGCTTCATTTTACATGGTGAATTCCAGGCCGGCAAGGGCTATATAGAAACATGTTTGTCAAAAAGGAAAGAGACGATCTACAGAATAAAGAAAACATTTGGGAATTATTTATCTGGGCTTAGGATCCAAAATATATAAAGAACTCTTAAAATTCAGCAGCAAAAGACAATAGAATAAAAAAATGGACAAAAGCATCAAGTAAATATTCTTCTAAAGGCACAAGTATGTAAATATACCGTAAAATATATTAGCCATTAGGAACTGCAAATGAAAACCACAGTGAGGGTCTAGAGAGCAAGCTTCCTGCTCTTTCAGAGGACTGAATTGAGTCCCAGCACCCATACCAGTTGCTCATAATCACCGGTAACTCCAGCTCCAAGGGATCCAGTGCCCTCTTCTGGCCTCTGTAGGCACCCACACTTACATGCACACAGCCCACACAGATATAGATAATTAAGAATAAGATAAATCCTTTTAAAACACCCACAGTGAGGGCTTATGGGTATAGCTTGTGGTAGAATGAGTCCTTAGTGCATGGCAAGGTCCTACATTAATCCCTAGCTCAAAGGGGCAAAATAAAACCCCACGGTGACACACCACTTCATTTCTCCAAGAAATGGAAAACAACAAGTGTTGAAAAAAGACATGGAGAAACTGGGGCTCTTCTGTGTTTCTATGAGGTTGTAAAGTAGTCCTCAAGGACTAAACACAGCGTTGTCACACAAAGCAATATGTGTATGCCTCCAAAGAACTAACACAGGTGTCTGCCAACTGATAAATGACAGGCACATGTGAGAGATGCAAACAGTGGAATATTATTCAGCCTCAGAAAAGAATAAATAAAGTACTGATACACACTCGAAAATGAATGAACTCTGAAAAGACATTCTGCTAAGTACAAGATACCAGACCCAAAAGGCTAGTTCACTTGGTAAAGGGCCTGCCCCATAAGTGTGAGGACCTGAGTTCAAATCTCTGGCATCCAAAGCTGAGTATGGTCAAACATGCTTGTGATCTTCGTGTGCCAGTGAGGGATTTTAGTAATGAGACAGAAATTATAAGGTGTAAAAGAAAAAGAATAAAAACAAATGTGCAGATAAATGTGAAGACAGTTCCCAACATAGGCCTTAGTAGACTCAACATAGCCATTGAAGGAATCCACAAACTTAAAAATGTGGCGATAGAAATTAGCAAAATTTAAACACGAGGAGAGAAAAAAATACGGGACAGGAAAGAAGCACAGTCAGAGCAGAGTGAATCAAATGGCATCAGATTAAGATGTGAGCAGTTGGAATCCCTGAAGGAAGACAATAGGATAGAAACTATTTCTGAATAGCTAAGCCTGTTGCCACTCACACACTTGTAATGCCGCCATGGAAGCTGAGGCAGGAGGATGATGAGTTTGAAGCCAGTCTGGTATACAAAGCTAGTTTGTGGCCAACATAATAGTAATTAAGAGAAACCTAGTTTGGTGGGAAAACACAACTCTGGAGTAAAACAAAAAATTGGGCTAACAATGTGTCTCACTTGGTAGAAAGCTTGCCTAGAGTGCAAGAGGCCATGGCTTTGATCCCTGGCATTGCATAAATTAGTTGTGGTGCTGCACTCCTGATCCCAGGACTGGAGAAGTAGAGGCAGGAGAATCAGAAGTTCAAGGTCATCCTTGGCTACACAGCAAGGTGGAGGCCAGCCTGGGCTGAGTGAGACCCTGTCTACAAAAAAAGGGAAAAATAGACACATAACATTTGGTCACGTGTTTTGCTTCTTAATGTGTGTAGGTGTTTTGCCTACCTATATGTCTCTATGCTGTATGTGTGTCTATTGCCCATAGAGATCAGAAGAGGGCATTGGTATTCCTGGAACTGGAGTTACAGGCAGCTGTTAGCTGCCACATGGGTGCTGGGAACCAAACCCGGGTCCTCTGTAATAGTAGTAAGTGCTCTTACCTACTGACCCATCCCTGCAGACACTGATCAAGCCCCCCTTACTGTCAACCACGCCCACAAGGGGTAGCTGGAATAGAGTGGAGATTCAGCCACACCCACCAGGAGTAGGAGTAGCTAGAATAGAGTAGAGATCCAACAGCAACCTGAAGAGCAGAGGACAGCCCTTAAGGCAGACTTTTGAGGGACAGTGTCTGTGGAGCTCAGAGAGGCCTCTGGGTTTAGCAGATCAGAAGGCTTCTAAGTGAGATATGAAGCCAAAACTTAGGAATTGGATCCTTGTGTCTCACCCTCCTTTGGGACTGGAGCATGCTAGGAATCTAGCAGTTTAAGGTTCTAGAAGGGTTATAGGACATGGTTGATCCCCTCATGGGGCATACCCATGAGGTACCTCTGAGTACTCCCCACGCCACTGAAGAATGGAGTCTAACATGCCTTAAATGGGAATGACATCAAGCTTTTTTTCAAGGGTCTCACTATGTAGCTCTGGTTGGCCTAGAACTTGCTGTATAGACCAGGCCTCTCAAACTCACAGAAATGCACCTGCCTCTGCCTGCTCAGTGCTGGGTTTAAAGAAATATGCTACTAAGCCCAGCAATATTTATCTTTTAAATTTAGGCTTATGGTTCATTTAAAGTCATTTTTCTGTACAGTATGAAGCCTGGTGCAAGACTCACTTTTATTCTTCTTTAATGGGTCTTTAATCCTCTAGTGCCGTTTTGTTGTTGTTTGAGGCAAGGTCTCACTATGTAGCCCTGGCTGGCTTGAACTCAGAGATCTGCCTCCCCAGTGCTGAGATTAAAGGTGTGCACCACTGTGTCCAACTCTCTTTTAAGACTTACTTGTTTTCTTTTTATTCATGTGTATACACCATTCGTGCAGTGCCTCTGGAGACCAAAAGAGGGCATCAGATCCCCTGGAACAGGACCATGTGGGTTATGGGAACCCAGGTCTCTTGCAAGAGACTGAACCACCTCTCCAGTCGCCCAACTCTTATTTTTAAGACATATTTCCTGATGCCTTATTGGATTTTAAGGCATTTATAAATTCAAAATCTCATATATTTTCATATATAGAGAGAAGCTTATTAACAAAAGAGTCAAAGGAATAATTAAAAATAGCAAAGTCCAAAATTCCTTTCCTAAGAAGTTATTTGGGGTTTGGCGTGTATATTTTTCCTAGAATTCCCTCTCCTTCCTCCTTCTTCCTTCTCCTCTTCTTCCTCCTTCCTCCTCTCTCTCTTCCTTCTCAACAGCTGTTGACTCTAAGTTGTGGTTTAGAAGGCAAGGTTAACAGTGCTCAGATGCCAGAAAGCATGGTGAGATTATATATGTGTTTGGTCGGATTGTTCTCCCCATATCGAGTACACTTAGTAGGGCCCCTGTAATGGATGGATGTTACCAGAACCATATCATCCAGTAGAGTATTTTAGGGTCTGGCAGGCTGGCTCAGTGGGTAAAGGCACTTACTGCCAGGCCTGACCAGCGAGTTCAAGGTCAGTTAGGTGTTTCTCATGAGTTCTAAGCCAGACAGGGCTGCACAGTGAGACCCTGTCGCAAGACGACAACAACAACAACAACAACAACCCCAAGCATAGCACAGGACCACACCTTTGTAGGTTGAAGTACAAGCCCTTAGGATTAGAACTTTGATGGTCTGTTTTCCCTGTCTCCCCCCCCCCCATTGTTCTTTCTTTTTACAAGTCATGTAAATATTCTTACTCTAAAATCTGAACATAGGCAGTTGGCAGGTCCTCCTGGGTGTCTACTCTGAGTCCCCTGAAATCCAGCCAGGCACCATTCTCTGACCTCTTGACCTTTTGCAACAGTGCTGCCAGAGCAGACTGTGTTCCTCTGACAGAAATCCCTGGACTGAATGAGAAATGGGACTCACGATGATGCTCATGCCCAAGGCACCTCTTGTCCTCATGATGATCGTGAGCCATGCTCTGGGGACATGGTGCTTTGGCAAGGCCGATGGAGAAGCTCTGACCTCAGGCAGCTTCCGACTCCTGAGACATTTTGAGTAAAGGAAGGGAGGAACAGTTCGGATGGAATCGAATGTTGTAACTCTGTCTCTGCTTGCAGCGTTGCCTCACTCCCAGAGTGCCCCGGCCGTCAGCAGCACCTGCACTAAAGTGCTCTATTTCACCGACCGCTCACTCACGCCCTTCATGGTCAATATACCAAAGAGGTGAGACATCCATGTCGGTATTTCACTGTAAAAAGCAAACAGAACAGATGCAGAGCCCTCAGTAACAGCCGGATGAGGAGCAGCCAGAGGTGTTTGAAATGGAGCTTGTGTGGAAATGGAAGCCTAGGACTTAGAGATCCTGCTTCTGGCTTGGCAGGTGTTTGTTTATTTGCTTGGGCTTTTTGTTGTTGTTGTTGTTGCTTTGGTTTTTTTGTTGTTGTTTTGAAACAAAGTATTACTATGTAGCCTTGGCTGGTCTTGAACTCTCTATGTAGACCAGGCTGGCCTCTCTCCAGCTAATAGAGATCCTCCTGCCTCGCCTCCTCAGTGCTAAGGATAAAGGCATACACCACCACACCCAGCAACCAATGGCATTATAATGGATAAGCAGGTGGTATTGCTAGGTACAAGAATAATAACTGTATGATGTTTTGAGTTTTTTGTTTAATTTTATTTTTTTGAGACAGGGTCTCACTGTGTAGCTCTGGGTGGCCTGCACTCATCAGTCTGGTCTTGAACTCACAGAGATCCACCTGCTCCTGCCTCCCAAGTGTTGAGACTAAAGGCTGCCACACTCAGGCCCACAGGTAAATTAATTGTGCTTCTTGTTCTGATAGCTATACAAGTTTGGAAAAACTTGTTCTTTTAAATATTCAAAATAGCTCCTTCTGGTAGCCATGACCCCTAGCCTGCCCCCTGGGTACTACTCTTGGGTGTTTACTACTGTGTGGTGATGGCAAGTCATACCTGTAAGAATATGTGGATAATGTCCCAGAAGTTCAGCTCAGTACAGTTCCTCTCAGCGAAATAAAGACACTGCAAGGGGGCTGGTGATGGAGCTCAGTGACAGTGTGCTTGCCTTGTATTGCTTAAGGCTCGGGGTTTATAAATAAAATAAACCCTGACGAACTACCAAGAGAGGTTCTTGGGTTTTCTCCTCCCATAGAGTCTGCTTATTTGGACTAGTTAGAAGTGAGGGGTTTTTATTTTTATATTGTATTTTTTTGTGTGGGGGGTGTTGTTTTCCACGACAGGGTTTCTCTGCGTAGTCCTAGATGTCCTGAAACTCACTCTGTAGACCAGAATGGTTTTGAACTCAGAGATCTGCTTGCTGCTGCCTCCATAGTGCTGAGATGAAAGGCATGCACCACCACAGGGCATTTCTATATTTTCTAAACACAGAGGGAATGCCAGTGTTGAGCTGAGTGGCATGATTACATGTATGATGGGGGGTTGAAACATGATTGTGAATTTGAAGGCACTCTATGCTGCATAGCAGAGCCAAGGCTAGCTAGGGCTACAGAGTGAGACCCTGTCAAAAACAAAAGAAACAAACAAAAAATGCCTGATTAATTTTATCAGCCTAAGAAAACTGGACCACTATGTCAGGGGAGAAACTGAGAAAACTTAGTAATATTACTAGTTATTTGATGAATTTGATTTTGAATGTCTTATTTTCAGGTTAAAAGCAGCAAAAGCAGTGAGTTTGGGTTTTTGGATCACCTGATGTGTAATGCCATGCTCATTCCTAGTGCTGCCTGGTTGCCCAACCTCTCTCTTAGTGAGGTCTTGGTTATCAGGGGTCGTGACCTAGTATTGAAGCCATGTTGCTTCTGCCTGTTGACTTTGGTTGGGGCCTGGATTTAAAGCTAACATCCTACCTTCCCAGTCTATTGATTGACAAACTCTTTTGGTACACTCTTCTTTATTACAGGTTGGGGGAGGTGACACTGAAGGATTTTAAAGCAGCTATTGATCGAGAAGGAAATCACCGGTACCACTTCAAAGCACTGGATCCTGAGTTTGGCACTGTCAAAGAAGAGGTACAGAATCCAGGTGCAAGTTGGGAGTGTTACTGGTCACTCCTGAATTAGCTCCCAGAAGTACCAGAAGTATCTGAGTTCCCCTCACAGTCAGTGTTCTATTGCTGTACAGAGACACCATAACCCAGGCAACTCTTATAAGAGAAAGCGTTTAACTGGGGCTGGCTTACAGTTTCAGGTTCAGTCCATTATCATGATGGTGGGAAGCATGGCGGTGTGTTGATAGACATAGTGCAGGAGAAGGAGCTGAGAGTTCCACTGTTCTGGATCTGCAGGCAGCAGAGACACTGAGCCTGGCTGGGGCTCTAGAAACCTCAAAGCCCACCCCAGCAGGCTCCAACAAGACCACACTTCCTAATCTCTCCCAAGTAGTGCCACCCCCTGATGTCTAAGCGTTCCAGCCCATGAGTTTAAGGGGAACATTCTTATTCAAATCACCATTCGACCCCCTGCCAATGCAAAAATGCATTCAGTCCAACTTCTAGAGTCTATAGTCTGTCAGTCTCAACACTGAAATTAAAGTCCAAAGTTCAAAGTCTTTCTGGAGATTCAAGGTGATCTCTTAACTATAAGCCCCTGTAAAACCAGAATCAAAAAGCCCATCACTTACCTCCAACAAACAGTGGCACGGGATATACATTTCCCTTCCAAAAGAGAGGAAAGGGAGCATGGTGAGGAAATGCTGGACCAAAGCAAGACCAACTCCAAACTCTGCGTGTCCATGTCTGATGTCAAAGCACTCTTCAGATCCCCAACTTCTTTCAGTTTTGCTGACTGCAGCACACTTCTCTTGTGTTAATTCTATACCCACTGCCTGCTCCCCCCCCCCCCCCCCGTGTTCTGCAAGTCAGAGGCAACTTGTAGAGTCAGGATGTGATTTCTCTTTCCACCATGTAGGTCCTGTCATTGAATTTAGGTCATGTGACAGTGCCTTCATCCACTGAACCATCTCACAGCCCTTAGGCCTCTTTTACCAGCAGTGTTGTTTCTGTCTTGTTGAAGATGGCTCAGTGGTTAAGAGCACTGACTACTCTTCCAACGGTCTTAAGTTCAATTCCCAGCAACCACATGGTAACTCAAAACCATCTGTAATGGATCTGATGCCCTTTTTTGGTGTATCTGAAGGACAGCTACAGTATACACATACAAATAAAATAAATCTTTAAAAAAATGAGATAGGGTATCACACTGTGACCCAACCTGGTCTGGAACTTATAGCTACTCTCCTGCCTCAGCCTGCTGGGCTCTCCAGTTTACAGGCAGACACCACATTTTGGGTTGCATTTTTCCATTATGGCTTTTTTTTTTTTTAAACTAGGTTTTCCATGATGATGATGCCATCCCTGGATGGGAAGGGAAAATTGTAGCCTGGGTAGAAGAAGACCATAGAGAGAATTAACTGGACCCTGGACACTCCCTGGCTGCTTCTCTCAGGAAAGAGTACTAACACCAGAATATGCTGAGAAGTTTTTAATTCGTGCTGCCAAAAAGAAGCTTCTTCAAGTATGATGGTCACGGGCCAGTGCTGTTTGTGTGCCTGACATATCTGGTACTTCAGATTTCTGTCCAAAATGTAGAGCATGGGTTCATCTGGAGCTCCTTGTCCGTGGGAACAGTGTTTTATTCTACTCTGAGGACATCAAACCGAAGGCCTTAACCACCAGGGAAGGATGACCCCTCTCCCGCTTGGAGGGGCCTGGCTGCTATGATCTGGAACCTGGGAGTGGATGCATCACTCTGTCGTGTTGGCCTTGAAAGTTGCAGCAATCAGAGTCCCAGCATTTGTACTTACAGACAAGGCGGAGGTACCAACTTTTCTGTTTCTTTGCAGACATTGCAAACCAGGAGTGACTTGTGAGGTGGTACCAAAGATGAAAGCCTAGATGCATAACTGACCTGGACATGGATGATGCTGACTTGTTGACTGGGTGGGGAGAGGGCTTCCCATATTGTGCTACACTACGCCAAAACCATAATTAAGACCTTGGGCTGCCTCTTCTGCTTTTAACAAGCTCCGAAGCTTGTCCTTAGCCCACTGAGGGCATTTTTCACATACTGTTGGTTTTCTCTGGGGACTCTTTAACTTTAGAGCCATTTATTTTTCAACAAAAAGATAAACTTTGTGTTTGAAAAGAATGAGAGAATCGAGAGGCTCCCTAAGAATCCAGGAGGACACAGAAAGGTGCTGCTACCCACATCCCTTGTCTCCAACTCACGGCACCGCCTTTACAAGGAGACAGACCCTTAGTTTGTGTTTGTGGTTTGAGTACTGAGCACGACTTACTGGTCCGCCTCTCATTTCAAGGCTGGAGTTATTTTCTATTACATAGTTAGCTTGGGCTGTTCCCTTAGGGGACAGTGAAGCCACTGGGCACAGAGCGTGAGTGAGTTGTGAATGGCAGGGTTGATTCAAGGTTAAGTCATTTCTTACTGCAACATTGTCAAGTATGGGAGCTAAAGAGTTCAGTTCCAGAGGTTGCTCACTAACTTGGATTTCTTCATTCACTCACCTAGCACCATGTCATCAGTCAGCCATGGTTATCTATTTCTACAGTCCCTCAAAGCAGTCTGCAACCACACTGTACACTGCCAAACAGAAGAGTGGGACAGATGGCTCAGTCCTGGGACCTGCCTGTCTCTGTCTCCCATTTTTAGCCATTTAAACAGAATACTCTTTGGAACGCTGAGATAACATCTTATTGTTTTATATAGACATGTCTTTTAAAAATTGTCCATGTTCTAGAATTGTTTTGTACTCATTTGCTTTTGTCTGAGAACCATGTCTATTTTTATAACTGAGTGACTTCTGTGTAATCTCACGTTCCCTATACTCTATCCATTTTCTACAACACCCAGTAGCTTTTCTACCTTCTCTTCCTACTGCCTCTTGTGGTTTCAGAACAAGCTTTATTTTGTTACTATACTAATGGCAGTTAGTTCTGTCCAGTTCTCCCTGCTTTTAGTGGTGGAGATCTTTTTTTATTTTTTCTAGTTGATGCTCTTCTAAAAGACATGAGATCAAAAAGACCTGATGTCTTCCATGCATGCTGCCCTGGTCTTCTATTGAAGAACAATTTTTCATCAGCCGTAACTAGGAAAGTTCAGGAAAGTCAGCCATAAGCAAGAACAGCTCATTGTGAAAGCCAATAGGAGGAAACTGTTATTTCCGGTTTTTTCCAAGTCAACTGGAGGGATTAAAAAGTCCGAGTGTCACCAGTTTCTCTGTTGCATGAGCTTCAATGTTTTACTGTTTGACAGCATGAAAGTGATCAGGCTAAACTTCAGTCCTGTAGTCCAGACACAGTTTACCCTGAACGTCTGCATTTTAAATAAGATTCTCCTTGTCCTTTTCTTTCAGCAGTCTTAACATTATGTGAAACTAACTTTTCAGCAAAAATTAAATCAGAGAAAAAAACTGCAAGTCCTCTACATTGTGTTTTATTTTTTTCTCATTTTTGGAAAAGGACCCGCATGGTCTCAGTGCCTCCATAAAAAGCAGAGATTGAATGCCAGGGAGAATGGAGTTCATCAATCTCATGTCCCATAAGTAAAATGGCCAAACACCTCTACCGGAGGATGTATTTCATTAATTCCTGTACACAGTGGGTCAGGGGTCCTCATTCTGGTCCATAATTCTGGAGTCTTCAGACGAGGAGCAAGCATAAATTCATTCTCTTTTGAATAATCTTCTATTTGGCAAACTCAAAGACAGCAGTTCTCTACCTGTAGGTTGTGACCCCTTTCCCAGGGGCTGCCTAAGACCACTGGAAAACACAGATATTTACATTATGATTTATAACAGTAGCAAAATTACTTTTATGGTTGGAGATCACAACATGAACTGTATTAAAGGGTTGCAACATTAGGTAAGGTTGAGAACCACTGCTCTTGGAGAACTTGTGGCTTGAAACTATTGTTTTCTGGTGATACTGGCATGGGCTAGTCCATCTTGCCATTGCTGACATTCTCTGTCCTTGGGAAAAACTAATGGTTCAACCCTTTAATCCCAGCACTGGGGAGGCAGAGGCAGGGGGATCTCTTTGAGTTTAAGGCTAGCCTGATCTACTTAGTAAGTTCCATGGCAGTCAAAACTATATAATGAGACTCTGCCTTGAAAACAACAAAAAACAAAACCAAAACGAAAGCCAAAACAAATGTACTCATGTGTAGAAATGTACCTACATAGACACCTATATACACATAAGCAAAAATAATAAAAATAAATCTTAAAAATGACTTCAAATGCTAATTTAATTGAGTTATTTAAAAACTGAAGAGTATCATCTTCTTGCTTAATTCTCTAAATCAGCTGGAATACTTTACAGTTTGTACCTAAGGCTTCTGCCTGGTGATCGGTACATGCCTGTAATTCTGACATTTGGGAGGCTGAGGCAGGAGGAGTACCAGGTTAATGCCAATCTGGCCTATACTGAGATCTGTGTTCTCTGTGTCTTGTTAAACGGAAGTATGGGTTAGATACATTTGGCAACTGCAATGCTCCTTTTGGACTGAGTTTTCAGCTCTTTTGACTGGGATGACTAAATTATGAAAAGATCTTTATGTTTTACATTTAACTTAAGAATACTCAGTTACTGAAAAGTATACCAGTTGTAATTAAAATTTTCATTTTTACTCATAAATATCATGATTGCACACTCTTATTTGTCAAACTTAAGAAGTATGGCTTGCTTAAAATATATATGTAAAGTTCTATTTTCTTAGAAACATGGATGTTTGTAATCATTGCTTTCAGAGATTCTTACCATGTATTCTGTTTTACAATGTTTTCATAGACTGTTATGCCAGAGGTTTCCGATTATCAAAGTAATAACCAGTTTTAACTGCCTATTATGTACCAGAATTGTAAACCAGTCAAAACCAAACACACACTATGAATAAAATGAAGTTTGCTAACTAAATCCACTTCATCATTTTCACTTATATCTCTTAATTGAGATCAGCCAGTAAAGCCGTTTACATTTAGTCAAGGTAAATTTCCTCAAGTGATCTCCCTGGTAGCATGTTTGCCCATTATCAGGAGGGTGGAGGTAAGGATTGTTTTATTGCCAGAGATATTTTACTGTAGGTATTTCTAATGTAAGCACAAGATAGGTCAAGATCGATTACTATAAAAAAGGATTAGCTAATTTTGCAACTCTTTCAAAATCATATATAAATGTATAGACAAATTTAAATGATATATTCAACTGTTAGCTCTGAGTGCTTTCTTTCACTTGGTTTCTGATTGCGTATTTCCAGCTTTGTTGTGTTTGAGACAGGGTCACACCATGTAGACCTGGCTGGCCTGGAACTTAACAGAGATCCACCTGCTTCTGCCTCTCAAGGGCTAGGAATTTTAAGGTTTTTTTCTTTTTTTTTTTAAAAAATAGAGTACTTGTAGGTAGCCCAGGCTAGCCCTACCTGGCCACCTTCTGCTTGAACAACAGAACAAAACAGTCATGTACACCATACTGGCAATCAGTTTTAATTTTTTTTTCCTCCAATTTCTTCTTATGTTCTTGGTGTTCTCTGATCATCTGTACACTGACGAGTCGGTATAAATACAGCACATGCTTCCTCCGAATTTGATGCCACTTTCAGTTCAGAAACGGTAAGGCTTTCTAATTACATAAACCATACAATGGATACATATTTCATTAATGTTGCACATAACTCATTACTAATAACTGAAAAGTCAGGCACTCAGCACAATTACTACTATACTAATTCAGAAGACAGTGAGAAACAGCAGATAAGATCTTGATCTGCCTTACAAATTAGTAAGATAGTTTTTTTTTTAATCAGATGTGTATGCCACATCAGAAGGTCTGTTCATGACTGTACAGCATACAAAGGTGATGTCACCAAGTGTGGCTGCTGCTTAGTGACACTGTAGCCATCACTGCTTATATGCAAGCAGCCCTTTCTGTGACAGGGCTTCTTGAAATTCTTCCGCTTGGCTTTCCTCCTAAGGGATTGTCACATGATGATGCCTGGTTATAGATGTATATAATATTACAAATAAAATATTAAATAAAGTTATTTAAAGATAATTCTTTAGTAGTTTTACCAGTTATTAAAGATGAAATCAAATTTCCATACAATTAGATGTGCTTGTTTTACATATAGAATTAAATCTACAAGCTATATCATATATATACACACATATATACATATATGTATACACATATATACATGTTTTCAAAGAATAAGTTAAAAAAATTTTAAAGCCTCATGACCTTAAATATAATTTCTCACACATATCTATGAAAATTACACATGGGCTGAGGGAATGGTTCACAGTGGTAAAACTGCTTGCCACTAAACTTGAGTTCTATTGCTGGAATGCACAAGGTCAAAGAGAACAGACTCTGAAACGTTGTCCTGACCACCTTCATATGTGTGCCCTGGACACATACCACACACAATAAATAGATGTGATTTAGAAATTAAAAATTACAAATAAACAATTATGGTATTTTTGGTACCCCTTCTCCCTACAAAAAGAATTATAAGAACATATTCTGTGGTGAGGCTCTAGGAAACCAGCTAATCTCGGACATTGATGATGAGGCAGACAAATGCTTTGGGGATAGAATATGGCAAAATCTACCGAAACTATACACACACACGCACACACACGCATGCACACACACACACACGCATACACATACCACACACACATGCACGCACACACACACACGCACGCACACACACCACACACGCACATACACACACACACGCACACGCACATACGCACACACACACACACATATATTCTCATGTGCTGGACTGGCCTTCAACATAGCTGAGGATGACCTTGAATTTCTGATGTTCCTGCTCCCACTTCCCAAATGCTGGGATTACATAGTTCATCAGGTGCTAAGGATTGAACTCAGAACTTGATGCATGCTAAGCAAACACTTTTCTAACTCAGTTATACTCCCAGCCATAATATTTGTTTAAATATGCTTGCTCCTTCTGTATGTATGTGTGTGGACATATGCTTACCATATTATAAATTCACTGTACACAATGTTGACTTTCATAAAGACATTCTCATACAGTACTTTGAGTATCCTGTTCTTCATACCTCTTTACCCCTCCTCTTCTTCTCTCTCCCCTTCCCATTAATCCCTTTTGTTTCATTTCTATGTGCTTGGCATACAGACATATGTGAGTTTGAGTATAAAGTCTAGGATCACAAATAAGAGAAAATATACAATATTTATCTGAGACTGAGTTAATATGCTTAAGTTGCAGCCATTTTGTGAATGACAAACTACTATTTGTGACTGAAAAAAACTACACTTTAGTTAGACATTCTTTTAGGATGGACACATAGTAGTTCTATAAATGAGATATCCTGTGTGAACTGTACTGACAGTAAAAAAAGGGGGGAGGCTTAAATATATGCTACTGTAATACATAGAGTTGATTAATACTTTGATTTATAGTTGTCAATATTGAAGATGCTGTTTCACATAAATATGTAACATATGAGCTGGCAAGATAGCTCAGTACTGGGCTGGAGAGATGGTTCAGAGGTAAGTGTGTTAGCATATACGTAGAAAATGTCATAATTTTTTAAAAAGTATGTAACATAAAATAGGAAAATCTAAAGAGACATTTACTGGAAAATTTAGTTCTCATCTCAAACCAAAATTCACTGATAGATTTTTATGAAATTCAAATCAGCCACAGCAATTTTAAAATTCAAATACTCTAAAAATTCAACCTCAAGATTATACTACTATGTTTATATGTAAGGAATAACTGTGGGAAATGTCTGCGTTCTGCAATCAAAACCATTATGTTCACTCGAGAGCAGAAAACTTTGTACAGAAAAACCAGTGTGAATCACACCATACATGTGAATCTGTGTAAAGGTGTTTCAAGCAGTGTTGGCTGGCCTTGTGTGACACCGAGGGCATGGCAGTGCAAAGGGCACAGGTGTCCTCAGAACCACAGCTGTAGTGACACGGTGGGATTCGGCGTGGGCAACAGCAATCAGAAACAGCCATGGTTGGTGTGGTTGGGTTCTCGGAAGCTTTTCACTGCTGCCATTTTTCTTTTGACCCCACATTGTTAGTCCATAGTTTAAGAAAAGTTTTGTTGTTGTTGTTGTTTTCCTATTGAGTTCACAGAACTGCAGAATAGCAGACAATGGCTTTCACAAAGTTGTATCTTAAACCTTTCTTTTAAAAAAGAATCTCAGTATGTAGTCCAAGCTGGCCTGGCAACGAACTATATAAACCAGGCTGGCCTGGAACTTAGGGATCCACCTGCCTCTGCCTCCGGAATGCTATAATTAAAGGAATGTGCCACCTTGTCCGGTGTGTCTTAACTATTTTCGCTATTTAAGAGGTACGGTTGTAATTTGGGGGTAATAAAACTTTTTACAAACAAGTATCTTTATATAGGAAATATAATTAGTCCTTTGAGACTAACTCGAAATGTGAAAATGTTCTTTTCTCTTGGTTGCCCTTCACATCATTTGGCTGAAAACTGTTGCTCCCGTTTCCGATGGGCTAGGGACCTAGGACAGCCTGCATGGGGCGGGCTCTGAAGCCAAGGGACATCCCCTGATCCCTGGAGGTCACTCGAGGACCTTTCCTTCCTCCAACTTTCAGAGGTGCGCCCGCACCCATTGACCTAAAGCTTTGGATTACTGTCGGCTCAGGCTCAGTTCCCCAGATTTTTCTTAAAGCAAAAGAAAAAACGGTGGCGGCCGTTCCCTTTGGCACCGCCTCCCTGCCCGCAGTTTGCAGCCGATCCGACTCTCCAGGGCCTTAGGCCACCACCTTAGAGCGGGCCTTACTTCCCATCTTCCGCCACACCTCTCCTAAGGCCTTTCCTGTCTCTTCCAAAGGTGCGCTGCCCCCGCACTGCCTCGAAGCGCCTTAGTCACCGCAGATCCAGAGCTGCAGCCTCGGTCCCTCCCGACTGCCTCTGACCCGTTCCCCCGCAGAGGGGTAAGGACGCCCTACGTTCCGGTCGCCCGTCCAGGCAGCCGCTTTTACGACACTGCGCGACCGCAGTGCGCGGCTGACGGCAGAGCCGCGCTGTTCTTGGAGAGGTCACTTCGGAGACGGCGGAACCTTTGGGGCGTGGGGGTCGGTGGCGGTATGTGGCGCGTCTGTGCGCGGAGGGCGCAGAGTGGTGTGCCCAGGGCCGGGTTTAGGGCTCGGTGGGCAGCCTGGAAGGAAGGTCCCGGCGGCCCGTACGGGAGCCCGCGGACCGGCCCCGCTGCGGTTCGTTGCGGCAGTGGGATCCCCAGCTATGGGGTCCGCTCGTTGTGCAGTTGGAGCTACGGCTTCGGCACCGTCCCGCGTAACCGCCTACTGCGACAACTCCTGGGGTCTCCCAGCCGCCGCTCTTACAGCCTCCCTCCGCACCAGAAGGTGAGTGATCCACCCCGGAGCCCGTTGTCCTTCAGAGCCCGCTTCTTGGCGTGGAGAATCCTCCTTGAGAGGCCTCCGACAGCCTGCTCCCTTCCAGATCTATTACGGTCCCTTGCCCAAGACCTGCCCAGTGGGGATCTCATCTATTGAAAGAAGAGCTCTAAGCCCGGAGCAATAAGCAAAAGGTCTGAGAAGTCTCACGTGCTTTCTCAGATCCACTAGACTTTCTGGAAGATCAACCTGCCACTGCAAGTCATGAATTTCTGGGATGCTAGAAAAAATGGGTTTTTCCAGTGACCAGTTTGTAATGGAACTCAGTAAATACTTTGCATGGAATTGGGTGGCACTCTAAAGCACACTGAAGGTTAAGTATCCGTGTTTAAATGTATATGCTTCTTTTTCTGCAGGTTCCACTACCTTCCCTTTCCCCTACAATGCAGGCAGGCACCATAGCCCGTTGGGAAAAAAAAGAAGGGGAAAAAATCAGTGAGGGTGATCTAATTGCAGAGGTAAGTCTTAAAATACTGCAGATGATTGTAAGGGAGTGGCTTTGCTGAGTAGACTGAGGCTGAGCCTTCTGGTAGGTAGTTTCTTTCTCTTTAAGAAGAAGACCCCCCTGCCCCCCTCCCATTTATTTGAGATGATTGGTTAGCTAAGTTGTCAGCAGCTAGCTAAACTGTTTTTGAGACAAGGTTTCACCGTGTAACTCTGGCTGCCCTGCAGTGCTCAGAGATCTGCCCCTGAATGCTAGCAATGCCTGGCTTCTAACCAAAATGTTTTTAAAACCATTTTTCAAGTCTGTGGTAGTAGGTTTATCTTTGTATGGATTTCTAGACACATTCTAAATTAACTGCCTGTAGTCAGTACAAACCTAAGCCAGTGCTTTGTGTTAACAGGTTGAAACTGATAAAGCCACAGTTGGATTTGAGAGCTTGGAAGAATGCTATATGGCAAAGATCCTTGTTCCTGAAGGGACCAGAGATGTTCCAGTTGGATCCATCATCTGTATCACAGTTGAAAAGTGAGTAAAAATCCTTGTCATTTGTGAACATTTGGTGCTTTGAAAGCATTTTAACTCAGATTGGAAGTTAAAGACATTTGAGGACTTGTTGGAGATTAGGAATTGAATTTGCTTTATGAATTCTATATTTATGTATTCTTTTTCTTCAGGCCTCAGGATATTGAGGCCTTTAAAAATTATACATTGGATTCAGCAGCAGCTGCTCCGCAGGCAGCCCCGGCTGCAGCCCCAGCCGCTGCCCCTGCTGCCCCAGCTGCACCGCCTGCAAGCGCTCCTGGTAGCTCCTATCCTGCTCATATGCAGGTAAGACTCAGCTTCTGAGTGCCGGCTCCTGATGGCTTGTTATTCATATTTTTTATTGTCATTTTTCTTTATGGGTGGCGATTACATTCTGAACACTTGTCATTAAATATAAGTGCCTGTCATTCAGCACTTACATACAGAGATTTTAACTGTGGTACTTGACAGCTTGTATTCTTGTTGTTTCCAGATGTGTGAGCTTGGACAGTTTCTTTAACCTTTCCCAGCTTTAGCACAGGATGCAGGATAATGCTTGATTTTTCTCATTCACAAACAATGTTAAAGGTTTTGGAAATGATTTTTTTTTTCTTATACAAGTAGAGTTTAAGTAGAGGACAGGTGCTATCTGTTGAATGAAAGTCCCCAGATGAAGTTTTCCTTTAGAGTGAGCTACTTCTAAGCATAGATGAAGTATTCCAATAATACTCATTAATGAGAAACTAACAATAAAGAATAAGTATGAAGTATGGAAAGATGGCTCAGTGGTAAGAGCACTGGCTGCTCTTGCAGAGGACTCAGGTTTGATTCCCAGCAACCGCATGGCAGCTTATAACTGTCTGTAAGTCTAGTTCCAGGGAACCCAGCACCCTCACAAAGACATGCATACAGGCAAAACACCAGTGCATATAAAATAAAAATAAATAAATCATTTAAAAAGGACAAGCAGTATGGAATAGGTTTTCTACAGGGACAGCATTGTAGCATGCTGGTGGCCGTAAATGGGGTCACCACAGACCTAACTCAGCTTCCAGAAAACTAACTCTTTCCTTCTCTTTTAAAGTAGATTTTTCTTCATACAGGTAATCTAATTAGAGTTTCCCACTCCCACACCCTCCCTACTTCCTATCCAAACCCTTGCCTTCTCTTTCTTCTTAGACATCTAAACAAAGAGAAAATAATAATAAAATAAATTAGAATAGGGCCAAAAAAGGGGGGGAGCCAAAGAAAAAACACATACAGATGCCAAAGCACATGCACTACGTCATGTTATTAGATATTAGAGTTTTCCTTTGTGTGTCTTTGTGTGGTCTTGATGTTGGAAGTAAGTAAAATCTAAAGGATTAAGATTTGGCCTTTCCTTAACTTTATAAGAAGTTTTCTGAATGAATCAGTTTCTTCTCTGGAAATCATGTTCCAATTCTATTGGTAACGATTCCTTATGATGCAATTTTTTCTGGTCTTTAGCTTTCATGGTTATTTCTTTCAGTTTAGCAACCTTATTACATAAGACCTTGTTTCTCCATTTTATCCTGCTTTGTGTTCAAATGTTAGAATTGGGCCCTAAGAATCCTTTGAGATGGTAAAGCTACATAAATGAGTGTCTCTCTCTCTCTCTCTCTCTCTCTCTCACATACACACACACACACACACACACACACTTTCATTTACTTCACTGGTGATTATGCAACAAAAGAAATTCTGTACAGAAAATAATTTTTAAAGAATTTCTAAGTCTTGTAGGCATGGTGGCACACTCCTTTAATCCCAACATGAAGAAAGCAGAGGCAGGTGGATCTCTGTGACTGCAAGGCCAGCCTGACCTACAAAGAGAGTTCCAAGACAGCCAGGACTGTCTTGAAAAAACAAACAAACAAACAAAAAACCAAACCAAACAAAAACAAACGAACAAGCAAACACCCCCCAATAGAATTTTCTGTCTTGTTTTATTTTTCCCCCACTTCTAGATACAATTTTGACTGAAAGGATTTTTTTCCCTTAGTAAAAGGCTATTCTCATTTAAAAGACTAAGAAGACAGCAAATAAAATCTATATTAACTGACAACCATCCAAATTCAGTGGACACAATCATATAAGTAGGAGTGCAATTAAAAACTTAATATGTATCTGGCCATGGTAGTACATGCCTTTAATCCCAGCACTCCGGAAGCAGAGGTATGAAGATCTCTGTAAGTTCGAGGCCAGCCTAGTCTACAAATTGAGTTCCAGGATAGCCAGGGCTGTTATACAGAGAAACCCTGTCCAAAATAAAAATATTTGTTTTTATATGCATTTAGTGTGCGTGTGGGTACACTGCACTTAAATATGTAGAGGTCATCTCGGGAGTAAGTTCTCTTCTATAACCATAGTGCTATGGGGAGCAGGGAGGGGCTTGGTGTTGACTTCAGTGAGAGACTCTATCTCAAGGAAATGATGGAGATAGCTCAGGGCACCATACATCCTCCTCTGGCTTCTCCACTGCACACTTACATACACCCCCACACACACACACACACACGGGGGTGGGGGGGGATAGGAGAGAGATATCAGGAAGCTTTTTTATAAAACAGTTTTTAAAAGTATAGTGTATTGTTCCTCTAGTCTAAGGAGAATGGTGTTTAGTTTTGTGGGTTTTCCCTCTAGTCTTGCCTCATGCATGCTAGTCAGCTACTCTTCTACTATTGAACCTCATCCTTTGCTCCAAAAAGAGCTCCTTATGTTCATTTTAAAAAATTGTGTGTGGGGGCCGGGCATTGGTGGCTCATGCCTTTAATCTCAGCACTTGGGAGGCAGAGGCAGGCGGATTTCTGAGTTTGTGGACAGCCTGATCTACAGAATGAGTTCCAGGGCAGCCAAGGCTATACAGAGAAACTCTGCATCATGTGCATGCTGGTATTCCCAGATGCAGGATTGGATTCACTGAAGCTGGAGTTACAGGTGGTTGGAAGCTGACCAATCGGGAACCAAACTGGGGTCCTATGCAAGAGCAGCCAAGTGTTCTTAACTGCGTAGCCATCTCTCTAGCCCTTTATTAAAAACCAAACACACACACACACACACACATAGTAGGTGTGAAATAAGTGTGGTTTCTTATGGGTGAAAAGATGCTTATTGTGTAACAGCAAATTCAGCAAAGTGCTTTGTCTAGACCAAAATCATTGTATAAGAATGAAAAGTATCATGGTACCTAGATCAGTGGTTCTCAACCTGCAGGTCATGACCCCTTTAGGGGCCAAATGACCCTTTCACATGTGTCACACATTAGATATCTGCATATCAGATACTTACATTAGATTCATAACAGTAACAAAATTACAGTTATGAAGTAGCAATGGATCTATTTTTATGCCTGGAGGTAACCATAACATGAGAAACTGTATTAAAGGGTAGCAGCATTAGAAAAATTAAGAACCACTGATCTGGTTTTAAAGATACTTTGTGTGTCTGTGTGTGTGTGTGTGTGTGTGTGTCTGTGTGTGTGTGTGTGTGTGTGTGTGTGTGAGAGAGAGAGAGAGAGAGAGAGAGAGAGAGAGAGAGATTGAGATTGTTTTGACCATCTGAAAGAAATCTTTCCCATCTCCCTGTTGCTTTTCAGGATGGGTTAGGGTGACTGGCTGTGTATAGTCACTTGTTCTGAAGGAGATTTAACTGGGAAAGCAATTAGCACAGACCTTTGTGATGGATGACAAGTTCTTACTGTGTAGTTGGTAAGCATGTGCTTACTTGAATGCTTTTATGTGTGGTGCTTCCTAGTTAAGCAGTGATGTGTGGCATTTGTCTCTGCAGATTGTTCTTCCTGCCCTCTCCCCAACCATGACCATGGGCACGGTCCAGAGGTGGGAAAAGAAAGTGGGTGAGAAGCTGAGTGAAGGAGACTTGCTGGCAGAGATAGAGACTGACAAGGCCACCATAGGTGAGATTTCTTCAACTCTGGATAGTTAAGTGAGGAGGAGGGTGGCTATCCTTTCTTTACTGAGTGATAATGTGACGTTTACAGTCCTGAGATTTGCTGCCTGGGACATATTTTACAACAAAGTCATCACAGCCATGCACACACATATGCCATTTTTGAGCTGTACTCATCAATGGAGGATATGTCAGGGTCTATTGTAAGGCCTGGGTTCACTCTCTTGGCTATATTTTTATGGTACTCAGAAGTTGTACCGGAACTGCCATTGTCTAAATATGGGAAAAGGAGGGAGGAGGAAGAAAGTCATGCACTGTAGGGCAGGAGAATACTGAAGCTTTTCAGGCGACTCAGGGAAAACAGGGTGTAGATTAGTCTCATAATCTGAAAGTGACGTGGATGCCAGTCTTCCATGAAATATATCACATTTCCATGTGCCTCTTCATTGATTTACCCACTATGCAGTCATGTATCTGTGCTTGTATCTATTGATAATCCTAGGTGTTATGAACTTCTTTCCACTCTCCCATGGTTTTCAGGAGCAGAAGGCTCATCCTTGCCATAGTGGCAGAACGGGGCGTAGGCATCAGACAGTGCTCTTCACCATTCCCTTGGTAGCCTAGGGCAAGTGCCAATCAAAAAGTAAGACCCCCTCCCACCATCTTATTCTTTGACATACTGTACTCTTTTATAGTTTCCTCCTCCTCTTCCTCCTCCTTCTCTTCTTCCTCCTCTTCTTCCTCCTCCTTTTCCTCTTCTTCCTCCTTCTCCTCTTCTTTTTCTTCTTCTCTTCCTCCTCCCCTCTTCTTCCTCTTCCTCCTCCTTTTCCTCTTCTTCCTCCTCCTCCTCTTCTTTTTCTTCTTCTCTTCCTCCTCCCCTCTTCTTCCTCCTCCTCTTCTTCTTCCTCCTGCTCTCCTCCTCCTCCTCCTTTCTTCTTCTTTGAGATGAGGTTGTGCTGGGATTACAGGCTTGTACCACCATGCCTGGTTCCCTTATAGCTATTATTAGAAGAAATGATTCTGTCTTAAGGAAAAAGCAAGGGCCAGCCAGATGGTTTGGTGTGGGTAAAGGTGCTTGCTGCCAAGCCTTAGATGTGCGCTACCTCTGTCCAACTTCAACACATCTTCTGTTGCGTATTCCCAGTTGGGAAATGGAAGGATTCATTAGAGATGTGTCTGTCCATCAAGAAGAAGCATAACTGTAAAGGTCTGGAAGGCAGAACTTGCCCTTGTCAGTAGCTTGGTTTTGCTATTTTAAATTAAATTAAATTAATTAATAAGTTTCTGAGACAGGTTCTCACTCACCCTGGATGGCCTGGAACTCAGGAAATCTGAGTGCTACAATAAAAGTCATGTATCATCATGCTCTGCTGGTAGTTCTTTACAGGGACCTTCTTGTTATGTAATTGTCTGGTCTAGAACTTCTGTTGCTCAGGCTACCTTTGAGCTACCATTCTCCTGCTTCAGGCTCCTGATGGTGTGGCTACAAGAAAACACCCAGCTTTAGGCTTTACTTTTATAACTCTTCAGTGTTGGAGAAAAACAGCTGAGTGACATCTTACCTGGTGATGCAGAGACCCCAGTGATCTGTATTTCATCACATTGGGAATTTAGCATAATGCCAAGTATAGCCTTTGAGGGGCTCTGAGAACACTTTTACTGCTGAAATCCCATGTCACTGTCCTGCTGGTAGTTCTTGTAATTTGACTTCCATGTAACTCTAACTTCCAGCTGATACCATCTTAGTGTCCTGTGAGTGCCACACAAGGCCGCCCTTGAGGCATTTTCAGTAACTCTTAGAATGTGCCACTGTCTGCAGTCTTGTTAGAACAGACACAGTCAGCATCCACAAGGTATTGGCTCCAGAAGCGCATTCGTGTGTGCTCAGCACAAGTGCAGGGTTTCCCCCCACCCCCCGAATTGTTTTGATCTCATGGATTTGGAGGGCCAATTGCATTTTTCATTTATACTTTGTGCAGGGTAAGTACTTTAAAAAATTAATTGATTTAAATCCGTAACATTTATGTAAGGATCGTATGGTTAGTCATTCCTTGGTATATGTGTTGGCAACCTGATTCAAGGATAAGTCAATAGATTCAAGTTCCCTAAATAAGGGGACATAGTATTTGGAGGGTGGGATGGGGTCACTGGAATTGGACCTTGGGCCTTGAGCAAATTAGTAAGACTTGTGTTACTGAGCTATGCTTCTAGCCCTGTACACGGTTAGGCATTTCCAGTTACTTGTAATGCCTAGTACAGCAGTGCTGTGTGAGTAGTTGTTACACTGGATTACTTAGGACATAGTTGCAAGAATAAAGAGTCTATTTGCTAAGTTCAGACCTCTGAAGCCCAACTACATAGTACATATTGGCAACAATATAATATTGACCTGGAGTTGAATGGATTTAGGGACGCAGGACCTATGGACAGAGGGTTGACTGTGCTATTCCTGTTCCCATGTTAAAGACAGAAACGGAGGCACAGAGAAGTTAAGTAGTTTGTAAAAAACAGAACCAAACCAAAAAACAAGACCAGTAGTTTGATTATGAAAAATGTTTTACCTGAAACCCTAGTGAGGGTGTAGGAATGGTGGAGACTTGAGTCCCATAATGATTTTCTTTCTGCTTAAGGCTTTGAAGTACAAGAAGAAGGTTATCTGGCAAAAATCCTGGTCCCTGAAGGCACAAGGGATGTTCCTCTGGGAGCCCCACTATGTATCATAGTAGAAAAACAGGAAGATATAGCAGCATTTGCAGACTACAGGCCAACAGAAGTGACCAGCTTAAAGCCACAGGCACCACCACCTGTCCCACCCCCGGTAGGTTTACTTCTGAATTGGGGAATTGTCCATTCAGGCAGATGATAGCTCAGGTTCCTTCCTGTCCAGATCCTACACAAAGGAAAGTGACTGTCAGTATCTGTTAATCTGCGGTGTGTGTGTACCTGTATCATGTGCTGTCCATCTGATGGTCAGTAGTTTACTCTGCCACCATCTTAAGCCTTGCTGAGAACAAAGCTGAGTTACATGTCCTGCTAGTGGTGTGATGTCCTATCCATGGGAGGTGATGGTTTCACCCCACATTTTCTGTTGCTCAACTAATGACCTGTTTCCACTGTCAGTTCTGGTACTTGCAATTGTAGCTGGTGAAGCATGCTTTGGACTTTGGACCCTGATGTGACATGACTGGTAGTAGCATCGTACACGTGCACTCTCCAGTGTACTCCTCCATGGGCTTAGAAGAGCTGTGCATTTCCGCAGAGGAAGCTTGCAGTCTCAGTCTTGCATTGATTCGGATGCTGTCAGGGAACAGGGTGGTCCATTCCTTAAGATACTTGAAACATGGGACCTGATGCTATCATTTTATATCCTGAAATGAGATTAGATAAAACAGATCTCAGGTTAATTATATACTCAGTGGAAATAAAGAATTGACAAGAAGCAAGGTGTTTGGTGGTTCAGGTACTTGGGAGGCTGCAGCAGGAAGATCACTGTGGCTTACATAGTCTCAAAGGGAAAAATGACAAGAAATGACAGACAGCAAGTATGTTATACATAGGTCAGTTCTAATTCCACATCTCTCTAGTTGGCATGAACCGGTTCTGTCTCTGACAGAAAGTATTCTTGCCATTCGTCTAGTCAAACCAGGAAAGTGCATAAACATCATTTAATTATAAAGACTTTTCCATTATAAAATATGAACCTGTGTTCTGTCAGATTATCTTTGCAGTGATGAGTGGATACTCTTTAACTTTTTCCCTAAAGGTGGCAGCTGTTCCTCCCACTCCCCAGCCTTTAGCACCTACCCCCTCAGCTGCTCCTGCTGGACCAAAGGGAAGGGTGTTCGTTAGCCCTCTTGCAAAGAAATTGGCAGCAGAGAGAGGGATTGACCTCACCCAAGTTAAAGGTAAGTTTCTTTCTGAAGAAAGAGGTTATACAGTTAAAGTTTAGTTAAATGCTGTGCTTAAGGCCAGCCATGCCCTGTGTGGAAGGAGACATCCTTGCTGCCTTCACGGAGTAGGGAAAGCATTACTGTGTTCTGATTGATCAGCCTAGTATTGCCTATGAAATCTGTGTGCCTTTTCAGACTTTCCTCGATTCATGGGAAATCTTCAGCAGCAGTGACGAGGGAAGGAAGCATCACTCATGTTTGCCCTCAGAGCTCTGAGGAGCTAGCTACTGTAATCTGAGGGACCAGGACTCAGGCAAACCCAGGCTTGTGGCTTTGGTGCAGAAAAGAATTTCAGGACTTGTCAGAGTGAAGCTGAGTGGAGGTTTTATTAAAAATAAAAAGGTGTTCACAAGGCAGATATGGTGTTCACAAGGCAGATATGGTGTTCACAAGGCAGATATGGTGTTCACAAGGCAGATATGGTGTTCACAAGGCAGATATGGTGTTCACAAGGTAGATATGGTGTTCACAAGGCAGATATGGTGGCCCACACTGGTAATCCTATCTCTGAGTACAAGGCTAGCCTGGTCTGCAGAATGAGTTCACAAGTACACAAGAAACCCTGTCTTGAAAAACAAAACAAAAAACAAAAAAATCAAGAGCACAACAAAGAACAGTGTTGTTTATTTTATTTTTTTATTTTTTTGGTTTTTCGAGACAGGGTTTCTCTGTGTAGCCCTGGCTGTCCTGGAACTCACTCTGTAGACCAGGCTGGCCTCGAACTCAGAAATCTGCCTGCCTCTGCCTTCCAAGTGCTGGGATTAAAGGCGTGCCCCACCACTGTCCAGCTAAAAGATACTTTTAATGAAGATTTTAAGGATGGAGATTATGAGAAATATTCTCTGGGAAAAAAATCATACCTAAGTATGGGTATGGGCTTTTAAAGAGACAGGCAGAGAAGGTCAGACAGACCCACTATAAGAGTGGGTCCACAGGGCAGAGAAGGTCAGACAGACCCACTATAAGAGTGGGTCCACAGGGCAGAGAGGGT
>JADRCH010000050.1:10897306-10920154 GCA_019843965.1 Rhynchomys soricoides
ACAGTCACTCCTTTTACAGGGTCTGCTCCCTGACCCTCCCCTGTTCATACCACTTTATAAGAAGCTGTGTGATGGACACACAGTCACTCCTTTTACAGGGTCTGCTCCCTGAGCACAGATTTGTTTAGCGTTTGATGCTTCATACATTATGTATCCAGCACAGAGTGGACAGGTGAGGCACATCACTGATTGCATGAATGAATCAGCAGCAGAGCTTGCAAGTGGCTACAGGGATTAAAGACGATGGCATCCAGTTATTGTCAAAATTCTGAAACCAGGCTAGAGAGATGACTCAGGTTTAAGAACACTTTTTTTTGCAGAGGACACATGTTATATTCAGTTCCCAACATAAACACATCAACTTCCAGTTGTCTGGAACTCTACTTCCAGGGGATCTGGCACCTCCTCTGACCTCTATAGGCTCCTGTTTGCATGTATGTACATATACATACATTCATACACGCATGCACACACAAACACACACACAACTAATAATTTGTTCTGTTTTGTTTTTCAAGACAGGGTTTCTCTATGTAGACCTGGCTGTCTTGAAATTCCCTCTGTACCCCAGGCTGGCCTTGTACTCACAGAGATCCTCCTGCCTCTGCCTTCTGAGTGCCAGGATTAAAGGCATGTGCTATCACCGCACGGCTACAACTAAAATAATTATAAAAATCAAAGTATTGAAGTAGATAAATGTATCCAGTGTATTTGGTGTATTAGTTTGAATGACTTTTTTGAGATGATATTCATACCATTTTAATGTCATGTTCAATCAATTCACCTATTTGAAGTGTCCTACTCAGTGTAGTTCAGAATATATCCACAATACCATAGTAAATTTTGGAGCATTTCACCACCCCAGATAACCCTTTGCCATAATCCTATCAGTCCTTCCACTCTCCTCATTCTTTTGTCTTGGAGATTTACCAGTAGGCAAAATGGAATTCTCTGCCTAGAATCATATGAAGTCCATTCTTTACCAAATGCTTGTCATTTATCATGTTCAAGGTTCAGCTATATTGTAGCATGTATCACCTTTTCATTTCTTCCTTTCTTCCTTTCTTTTTCTCTTTTTCTTTCTGTATTTTTTTAATGCTTTATTATTCATGTGCCTTGTATCTGTGCAAATATGTGTGTATGTGTGTGTGTAGGTTCCTACAGAGGCTAGCCACAAGAGGGTGACAGATCGTCCTGGAGACGCCTTGTCTTGTGATCTTAGGGGGAATAACTTTATGACCATGAAGTATGAGGCTAGATAATTGGGGGGGAAGGGGGTTTGCAGATCTTTTTCTCATCAGGAAGATCCCTCCAAGTTCAGTAACTGTTTTGTTGTGAAGAGCAGTACTGAATTTTCTTGTGTCTTTTTAGGCTGTTGAAAAAGTCATGTGGTCTTTCTGTTCTGTTAGGGCATTGATCTTTTTCTCTTTTAAGAAGAAAGATATCATTGTGATACCCAGACTTCTGGATTCAAATGATTCTCCTGCCAAGGCCTCCAGAGGAGACAAGAGAATACTCACATGCTGCTCTGCACACGTTAATTGATTTTTAGATGTTACCAACTCTTGCATCCTTAAACAAAACCCATTTGGCCATAGCTAATGGGCCTTCCTATATATTGCTAGGTTTTGTCTGCTAGTATTTTGTTGAGCTTTTCTGTTATATTTATAAAATAATGTTTAGGTTTTAGCTGTTGGGTTTTTGTTTGATTTCTTTAGAAGCCTAGGTGAAGATTTATGTCAGCCTTTAAATATTTGGTAGTTTGGGCTAGTTGCTAGGTGGTGGCGCACGCCTTTAATCCTAGCACTTAAGAGGTAGAGAGAGGCAGGCAGATCTCTGAATTCGAGGCCAGCCTGGTCTACAGATCAAGTTCCAGGACAAAGAAACCTTGTCTTGAAAAATACCAAGCCGTCTGGGTCTAGTCTATGTGAGCAGATTACAGACCAGTTTCATCTCATATTTATGTTTATTCTGAGTTTATACTCTTTATTGGTTGTTTCTTTCCAGAAACCTGTGCATTTTATCTAGGTTGCCTAATTTGTTCGTGCTGGGTATTCATAGTACTTCTTTTTT
This sequence comes from Rhynchomys soricoides, assembly GCA_019843965.1. Lineage (NCBI taxonomy): Eukaryota > Metazoa > Chordata > Mammalia > Rodentia > Muridae > Rhynchomys > Rhynchomys soricoides. Next base: position 10,899,380 of record JADRCH010000050.1, read on the forward strand.
ATGTTGGAAAGATTGCATGTTCCCAGTTTCACTCCTGATTTGAGGAATTTGAGTCTACTTCCTCTTTTTCAAACAAACATTTGTTAGTGTGGTTGTCGTTTACTTGATCTTTGAAAAAGAAAAAAACACCTTGGTTCAGTTGAATGAGAATAGGGACACACCATAAATCACCATGTTCAGCTGCTGCCGCGCCTCCATTCAATAGATAAAAGAACCTGCTTTTTCGGGGGGTGGGGGGGTGCTAATAAAACTAGTTGCTTGTGTTTAACAGATGCTTGAAGGTAAAGGAAAGATCTCTGTCAACGACTTCATCATAAAAGCTTCAGCTTTGGCCTGTCTGAAGGTTCCTGAAGCAAACTCGTCTTGGATGGACACAGTTATAAGACAGTAAGTGACTAGAGACTGTGCAGTGACCTGCACTAGCTCATGTCTGCTGACTGCAGCTAGGCATGTGGGGACTGATGCCCATGGGTAATGAGTTTGAAACAGCACAAAACTACCTGAGACGGTGCACAACCAGCCAGTAAAGGCTGCGATTCCTTATATAGATTCAGTAAACGGAAATTGGTGTAAAACATAGTCTGGTTACACTGATAATGACTGTCAGAGAGCAGGGTAGAGCCTGTTCCCTGGTCAACAGGAAGTTCTGTTAGCGTGTGACGGGCTGGGTACAGTGCATTAGGTCTTTGGAACCACTTTATTAGCTAAGTATTTTCTTTTCTTTCTTTTTTTTTTTTCTTTCCGAGACAGGGTTTCTCTGTGTAGCCCTGGCTGTCCTGGAACTCACTCTGTAGACTAGGCTGGCCTTGAACTCAGAAATCCGCCTGCCTCTGCCTTCCTAGTGCTGGGATTAAAAGCTTGTGCCACCACTGCCTGGCTAAATATTTTCATTGATTGTTTAGATGGAGAATTGGAGGGAGGCTCAGAGAGTTCTGTAGTTTATCCCAGGTTAGTAAGCTGATCAGTGTCTGCATTCCAACTCAAGCCCTGGCCTTTTCTAGAACGTAGGTAGGCACTTTTATACTATAGTTTTTAATTTTTTTAAATTATGTGTCTGAATGTGTCTCTGGATATGGGTATGTACAAATGAGTGCAGATGCCCAAGGAGACCTGAGGCACCAAATCTCTCAGAACTGAAGTTGCTGCCTGACATAGGTGCTAAGAACTGAATTCCAGTCCTCTTTCTAACCCCAGCATTATAATAATTATTATTAAAAGAAAAAAACAAACCCTTTGCCCCTTTCCTGTGCTCATGCACTCACATGGCCACTTACATATCCTGAGAGATCAGCCAGTCCGTTTGTTGTCGGCAGTAGCCAGATGCTTCGTTCTAATTTTCTATGTACCTGGAGATAGTCTTAGGTCTCAGAGATTGGGCCTTAGTCCCACATAACTGTCCCCTCTTAGATGCTATTCTCAGATCTGGCAGCTGACTACAAACAGGTCCTCATGATCCATGCCTTCAGCAGGACAAGTCACAGAGCTCAGAGTAGTGTCTTACTGAGAAAACTCTACAAAGGGTACAGATGCATTTAGGCCATCTTGACCTACAGAATGAAACACATTTCAACAAATAAATAAAAGCCAGAGATGCTGCTCAGGGTATAGGGCCCTTGCTAATCTACTCTAGAAAAGATTAAGTTTCTCCTGAGTCCTGGGCACTCTGGTTTCTCCTGCATGGTCCCAGCTTCCTCCCTCCTCCCTCTCTTCCTCCCCCCCTCCCTTTCTACCTCTCTTCTATCTACCTTTCTACCCCCCATCCCACCTCCCCACCCGCTGCTCTTTGATGTCCATATTTGCCATGGCCAAGCTCAGGACAACTTCTGGGAATCTGTTTTCTCCTTCCACCATGTGAGTTCCCAGGCTTGAACTGAAGCTGTCAGCTTGACTGCAGGTGCCTTTACCCACTGAGCCACCTCTCCATCCACATCCCCATCCCCACAATGTCCCACCTCTCACTCTTTTCCATGTGCTCAAGCTTTGTTGCAGACTCTGCTCCAGCCAATGTACTTGTACTTATAACCCAGAAAGGTCAGTTTGTTTCATGATGATTGTGATGTTTTTGTGAGCTACTTGGTGTGTTAATCAAGACCAGCAAGGGAATAAGTGTGAAAGCAACCTTCTGATACGTTTCTTCCCCCACCCCCTTTCATTTATTTATTTATTTATTTATTTTTTGAAAAATAAAAGTGAAAGAGAACACATCAAGATGTTAATACACACCGGACAGTGGTGGGGCACGCCTTTAATCCCAGCACTCGGGAGGCAGAGGCAGGTGGATTTCTGAGTTGGACGCCAGCCTAGTCTACAGAGTGAGTTCCAGGACAGCCAGGGCTACACAGATAAACCCTGTTTCGAAAAAAAAAAAAAGATGTTAACACATAGGATAGACATCTCTGAACAGTAGCACAAGTGCTTCTAAAATTGTGTGTGTGTGATTAGTGATCCTGGGTATCAAACTTGGAACTTAGTGCATAGCCAGGTGCTCTACTGCCTAAGCTACATCCTAAGCACCTAGAGTGTTTGAAGTAAACATCCAAGATCCATGGTACTTTTTAGTGGCCCTTCCTTCTCTTCTTCCTCCTCCTCCTCCTCCTGATAAGGCAGAGGATGGAAGAATTGAGGGAGACACTCCAGCTTTTTTTTTTTTTTTTTTAAGATGTATTTATTTTTATGTGCATTGGTATTTTTCCTGCATGATGTCTGTGTGAGGATGCCAGATCTCCTGGAACTGGAGTTACAGATAGCTGTTAGCTGGAAATTGAACCTGGGTCCTCTAGGGGAGAAGCCAGTGCTATCAGTCATGAGCCCTCCCTCCGGTCCATGCTCTTTAGTCTTTTATGGTGGTGAGTTTGACTCCATTTTCTTTTTTGACAGAAATCATGTGGTTGATGTCAGCGTTGCTGTCAGTACCCCTGCAGGACTTATCACTCCTATTGTGTTCAATGCACACATAAAAGGACTGGAAACCATTGCTAGTGATGTTGTTTCTTTAGCCTCCAAAGCGAGAGAGGGTAAACTTCAGCCTCATGAGTTCCAGGTAAGATGTCTTCCCTCAGCTGTAGGCATGTATTACTCGGAAGCTCAGCCTCATTCTCTTGTTGCATTTTCTATTTTGATTCTGCTGTGTATCATATGATACTTGGTGTTCAAAACAAAGTAATGGGTTACGTGGGAAAAGATGAAAGATATGTTTTCATAATTGCATGGAAAAGCTAGTACAGTTAGTTGACTTTGGTTTATATCATGTGTGCCTCATTTAAGACTTTCTTAAATAAAGGGTTTTCTCTGGGCCTCTTTAGAGAATATTTGTAACTTTTTTCTTGGTTATGGTGACAATGTAATCTATTTTTATACTCTTTTTTCCTTTAGGGTGGAACATTTACAATCTCCAATTTAGGGATGTTTGGAATTAAGAATTTCTCTGCGATTATTAACCCACCTCAGGCGTGTATTTTGGCAATTGGTGCTTCAGAGGATAAACTGATCCCAGCAGATAATGAGAAAGGGTGAGTGGGGGGTGGAGAGGGGCTGGGGATGCGATTGCATTGTGTTATTACAGTTTAACATACGGCTTTAATTAGCATCAGTAAATACAGCATGAAATTCAATAGAAGCCACTTCGATTTTACTAACTTCAGTCCTAATCAAGATGTGGTCTTGAGATTTCTAGATGGCAGATTGGCATGTTTTTTCATTTTGTTTTTTTTTGGGGGGGGGGTTGTTTGTTTGTTTTTGTTTTGTTTTGTTTTGTTTTTTGAGACAGGGTTTCTCTGTGCTGCCTTGGCTGTTCTGGAGCTTGCTCTGTAGATCAGGCTGGCCTCGAACTCACTGAAATCCATTTGCCTCTGCTTCCCAAGTGCTGGGATTAAAGGAATGTGCCACCACCACTACCTAGCTGCATGTTTTTTCTTAAAGAGTCAGATAGTAAATATTTTAGTTTTCTGGGCCATATGATCTCTTACTGAGCCTTTGCCATTGTACTATGACAACAAGCAAAAACAAAATACTAATGACTCCTAGAAAAGCAGACCTACATCATAATAGACAAAAAGCAGAATTTGGCCTGTTTTGTATAGTTTGGCAACTCGTGTTCCCAGGCATGTGTTTAGTTTGCCTTCAAGGTGACAGTTTGAGCTAATAATAAACAGTGGGTGGGACCAGTTTTCATATGCAGGTCTATAATCACAGCTACTCTAGGGCCGAAATCAAGAGGGTTAGAAGTTCAAAGCCCACCTCAACTACATGGCAAGTTCAAGACCAGCCTGGTTAACTGTCTCAGATATTTAAAAACTAGGGTTTTTTTGTTTGTTTGTTTGCACAGCATATAAGTGACCTAAATTCAGTCCTCTGAATGGTCAAAGGGAAATAATCTACCTGGGTAGGATTATGTAGGAATCAGCATGTGGGTGGCTGTCCTCTTGGGCTCGTTGGTTTCCTTCAGAGTACCCACTGATGTTTTTCTTTCTAGCTTTGATGTGGCTAGTGTGATGTCTGTTACACTCAGCTGTGATCATCGGGTTGTGGATGGAGCAGTTGGGGCCCAGTGGCTTGCTGAATTCAAAAAGTACCTTGAAAAGCCTGTAACTATGTTGTTATAATTACCCTTCCGCTCTTTCTTTGCTGACATATTTATATGTTATTAAACAGGTGGTTCTTTTAAAGTTTCACTAGTTAATTTTATTATTTAGTCCAGGTAATTTATTTGTAATAGACATAAATGAATCTTTTGTAAATGCCAGTTACACCCAAATGTTGAAAACATCAGTTTAAAGCTGTCCACCCTCGTGAAGGGACATGTGGCCTAACTCTTTGGTGAGAAGACCTTCCTGGGGGGCTAGGCTGGGCAGGATTGTGGCTTCCTGCAGACAGGCTCATCAAAGTAACCTGGATGAGACCTTGGAGTTTAGAATTTAATTGATTCAACTTATTTAAGTGTGAGGGAAACATGAACATTCTTATGGGAGGAATTTGAACAAAAGTTTAACTTCGGAATCTAACCCTAGTCAAAGTCTCCTGTTACACGACCTTAGTTTATCACTCAAGGAAAATAAGTGAAACTTTTAAGAGTCAGCATTTTCTTAGACCTCTTCAACCAACTGTTATTTTTATATGAATCTCTAAATAAAATAGCTTTCCCCTCAAGATAAAGATATAAGCCAGCTTCTTGGTATAAATGAAAATTTATGTATTTATTTATAAACAATTTCATTGTATAACTTGAGAATTTTGCAGTTTCCTCCAAATAAAAGAACATGCATATTGAAATGAACAAGTTGTAGAAGTAGAGCTTTCCTTCTGAGATGACCTAGATGTTGACTGTACATGAACCCAATTATCACATGTTATCACTCAATTGGAGAACTCTGTGGAATGACTGTGGAATGTATATGGGAGAAATGTACATATGTAATATATGGTTTTAGAGTTGTATATGTGCCAAAGTTCATGTCTCACCAGATACTGCCTGAAAGGGACCGGGGGAGAGGGTATTAGTGGGCATTTTGCAGCGCTCTGTGCAGTGCCCAGAACAGGCACCTGGTGCTGTAGCCCCAGCTACACAAAAGGATAAAGCAGAAGGATAGTTCAGCAACATAGCAAGTTTCTATCTGAATAAGACAGACAAAAATAATACCCAAACAACATGACAATCTGTGGTTGGAGAACGTTTTTTAAAAAGTGTATATTCAAGAGTGTTTTCTCTCATCCCAGTCCTGTCTCATGTAAAATAAGAGCCCTCAGACCCCATTGGACAGAAAAACTTAGATCGGTGTCTCCCTTCCCGGCCTGAATGCTCTTTCACTTTATTATGTTTTACCTTTCTGTTGGAGGGAAGTGGGCTGACATGCAGATAGTAAAAGTAAATTGGGAACAGACATCCTGTTGATGTGATGTGTTTTCATAAATGTTTGGGATTGTTTGTGACTTTAAAATAACCCTGAACTTGTGTGTAATATGGTGGGCCACCCCCTGAAATTTGAAGTGTTTCATTGGTGTTGAATCTGTTTCTAAGTGTTCATTATCACGTGGTGCACAAGTGACACTCCAAATAGTCCACAAACCTCCAATGGCCGTGTTTCTGTAAAGGTAGCCCCATGCAGGGGCCTGCCTCTTCAGCACTGAGGTATTCTAGGCTGTATCGAAAACTATAGAAAGAACGCTTATCACAGGGGCACATTATTAGCATGAGCCAAATCTGGTCGAATGTGAAATTGAAAAGTGACTTATTCTTTGCTAATGCTCTTTTGTTCTCTTGAAAGAAAAATAAAAGGTTGTCATCTGACAAAAATGTTCTTAGTTAAGACTGAATTTCACCTGTAATTTAAATCTGGACTCAGAATAGTAACTGAAAGAAGTTAGAAACAGTGTTTTGGGTCAAGAACAATTGTTTAAAATTTAAACATGTTTTCAGTGTGTCTGAACTAATGTTTGATATATTTGTAGTTTCTTTCACATTAAGTGATTAATATCAAGTGTCAGCTCCCAATACAGGTGACAGTTCAGTTCAGTTGTAGAACTGGCAGGATGTGATGAATGTCATCAGGCTGTTGTGTAACAAAGGAGCTCGAGCTATGTTATGAGGCATAGCACTAACTGCCAAGACAGACAGTGCAGTCGGCTGTTAGGTCATTTACTCCCAGAGAAGCAGACCAGCCAGGAGACATGACAGGAAAGGAGCAGTCATCCTGTACCCACATACGAACTCTGCAAAGTCATAAACACTGGCAGTGAGGGATAGACAGCTCAGCAGTCAGTTCCCAGCACCCACAGGGCAGCTCACAACCTTCGGTAACTCCGGTTCCAGGGAATTGGAAGCCATCTGGCACCAGCCATGCCCGCGGTCCATGTGTATACAGACAGGCAATACAAGGTCATACATGAAAAACCTTCATATTTAGACTCTTCTACATTTCGTTATTAAGGCTCTTCCTGAACAATTTCACTCTTAAAAGGAGAGGGAAACTTACTGAACTACACAAAGTGGGGTGTTTTAGGGATCAGTTTGAATAGCAATTTAATATGCTGGACTTTTAAAATCTTATTTCTCTTTTTTTTCCTAAACAATTGAGTGATACTATATTTAGGAATTTTTTTTTTTTTTTTTTAAATCTGAGTGCTGGGTCTGTTTAGCACATTATTGCAGTGCCCTGGGAAGCCAGAAGAGGGCGATGAAACCTCTGTGCTTGGAGTTATAGACTGCTGCTATCAGCAGTCATATGGGTGCTGGGAACTCAGCCCAGAACCTCTGGAAGAGCAGCCAGTGCTCTACCCCAAGCCACCTCTCCAGTCCCAGTATTTTCTAGGAAACATGGCTGTGTTAATGAAGGCTTTGCAAGTGTATCGAAGTGTTCCAAGTGTAGGACTGTAATGGCCCAGGGTTACAGAGGAGGAAGGGGTGAGGAGACTAGGTCACCGTAGATGAGAATGGCCCAGCCTGGCACCGTGAAGCTGGCTGCCCCACCATCAACCATGAGAGTTACCATGATAAATTCTTTCTTAGACCTTAAAAGGTTCTCTCACACACACCCCCTCCTAACCTCCCTACAGCCCCTGAGCATCTAGATGAAGCATCTTCTGATATACCTGTCCTGGCCAATTGTACACAGCCACACAAACCTTGCTCCAATTCTCTGAAGCTGTTTCGGGGTATGTGTGTCCTTTGTCTGCACACTCACCACAGACTAAGTTCCTGCTGGCACCCACCCACCAGGTTAAGCTTGCTCTCTCCAGCTCAGTTGAGGGTGCTCAACAGGCTTGGCTACCCCAGTGTGGACACCCGCAGGCAGGCAAGTCTGGTACAGTTTCTTAATTAGTGATTGATGTGTGAGGGTCCAGCCTGTTGTAGGCAGTACTACCCCTGGGCAGGAAGTTATGAGGTGCATAAGAAAACAGGTAGAGGGGCTGGAAAGGTGGCTCAGTGGTTAATAGCACTGGCTGCTGCTCTTCCAGAGATCCAGAGATCAATTCCCAGCAACCACATGGTAATGTAATCTGATGCCTTCTTGTGACCCACAGGTGTACATGCAAGTAGAGTAATCATAATCATAAAGTAAAAAGGCAAGACAAAAGCAAACAAGAGAGACAAGCTGAGTAAGCCTTGGGTAGCAAGCCAGTAATCGGTTCTCCATGGCTTCTGCATCAGTTCCTGCCTCCAGGCTCCTGCCCTGTGTGTTTCTGCCCTGACTTCCTTTGTTGATGTGGTGGAACTGTAAGCTGAAATAAACCCTTTCTCCTCATGTTGTTTCTGGCCATTTTGTCTTATCACACCAATAGAAACCTTAAGACACTTGCAAACAATTGGAATTTTTTCCAAATGACATTTTAAACTACTTGAGATAGCTACAGCCATCTTTAAAAATGGAGTCTTGTGGTTACAGGGTCTTAAAATTTTCTGGTCGATGCAAAGTTAAGGTTTTTTTCAAGCTTTTTTATTTTCTATCTTAAGTTGTGTGTGTGTGTTTGTGTATATGGAGGGTGTGCAAATGAGTGCTGAAACCAGAAGAGCACCTCAGCTCCCTGGAGCTGAGGACCAGACCCAGGTCCTCTACAAGCGCACTCCGCACTTCTAACCATCCCTCCACCCCACAAAGATTGGGAAAAGTAAAGTAACCGGACAGTGGGCACATTATGGCAGTCTCAGTGCCTGGGGACTGTAGATGGAAGGGTCAGGACTCAAGATTAGCCCCACCCAGGTGGCAAGTTGAGGCCATCTGACCTAGGGCTACCTGTGACCCTTTCTCAGAGATAAAAATATTTTATTCTGGGTGTGGTATAATCCTTTAAACTCAAGAGGCAAAGGCAGGCTTATTTCTATTAGTTTGTTGCTAGCCTGATCTATATAGCAAGTTCCAGGCTAGCTAGGGCTATACTATGAGGCCCTTTCTCAACCAACCAACCAACCAAAAAAATACTACCCCTGCCCACAATGTAGGTCCTGTAACACATAAGAGCTGTTGTGGTGTCTTATAAAAAGATAAGGAGAGAGGGGATCTGTTTGGTGGAGGTGTCGTCAGGTGTGGGGGAAGGGGGTGCCTCCACAGGCCCATGCTGAGGCATCCCTTCCCCTTGAGGGACCAGCCACAGGACGGTATAGTATAGAGTTTATTCAGGGCATGGGGAGGGGAGTTAAGAGGGTAGTAGAGGCAGGCAGGCAGAAAGAGAGAGAGAGAGAGAGGGAGGGAAGGAGAGAGGGAGGGGGGAGAGGGAGAGGCTGGCCGTGAGAGATGGGGAAAGGGGGGAAAGGGGCAAGAGGACAGAGAAGGAGCAAGAGAGAGAGGAGGGACAAGCAGCCCCTTTTATAGTGAGTCAGGCACACTTGGCTGTTGCTAGGTAACTGTGGGGCGGAGCTTAGACACAATGCTAACAGCTGTAACAATGAAAACACCAAATAAACTGTTTTTATGCCAGGGGCATTGTAATGATTAATATGGATTTATTTTTGACAAATTTTGCTGTAGTCATTTCTGTATTAATTGATTCTGGAAGATTCAGGTGTAATCGGTACATCTCAGAGACCTCAATCAATAAATCAACCTAAAAATAAAACGTAGATTTAAAACCATGATACCTGACAATTGTAACCTGAGGATTATGCTAGTAGACCACTGCAGTCACTTGTATGGAAACCTAGTTACTGCTACAGGACTTAGAATTGTGGATTCCTGAGATTTTGCTCACCAACACAACATATTGTTAACTGGTGGGTCAGGTACGGTGGTGCACGCCAGGTTCTGTTACACAGAGAAACCCTGTCTGAGGGGTTGGTGGGGGGTTGGGGTGGGGAGTTAATTGTAACAGTACCAGAGGTAGACTGTGTTCTGTCTTTGGGATTTACTATCAGATGGCAAGGAAATGTAACTCCAGTTCTAGGGGATTCCCAGTCCTACTGATGTTTTTGCATTGTGATGTACTTGGGCCAGTAGGATTCAATTAGAAGAGATATATGCTATGTAGGCCTGGGAGTTTTAGGTCTATTACTTAGGCCCTCTACCATAAGAATGGCATGTCTCAGGCCTCTGAATGTGCAGTTAATAGGACAGAGAAGGCCTAGGTAATATGCAGCCTAAGCAAATTACTATAAGCCTTTAAATTTTGGAGTTTGTTCTAACTGCAGCATAATATAGATATAAGTTTACTGTATAATTGGCCTCCATCTGAAGGTTCTACATCTGTGGATGCAGCCCACCTTATATTGGAAAGTAGTTAGGTGTACAGTGATCGCATCTACACTGAACATGTAGCAGAGGATTTTTTTTTCCCTTCTCATTATTTTGTAACTGATTACAGTCAAACTGCTTGGTATAGGTTGGATGTCTTTATTTGTTTGTTTGAGACAGAGTCTATCTCTCCATAGCCCTGGCTGTTCTGGAACTCATTATATAAATCAGGCTGGCCTCAAGATCACAGAGATAGGCCTGCCTCTGCCTCTGCCTCTGCCTCTGCCTCTGCCTCTCTGCCTTTCTGCCTCTGCCTCCTAAATCCTGGAATTAAAGATGTGTTCCCCCATGCCTCGCTCTAGTTGGATCTTAGCTGTTGCCCAGAGCGCTGTGTTTTTTCCCACCGCAGACGTGCTGTGGGAGGTGCTGGTAGTACCACGTCTTTGGGTCATTGGGTATGTTTCTGCAAAGTGGATTGTGGGACGCTGGCCATTTCCATACTATCCCTGGCCTTGAGTGATGAGTGGTTTTGCTTTGTTGTGTGTTCATGTCACGGTATGCTTGACATTTCAGCACAGGTGTGAAGACGGTTATCCGAGCAAGGTTGGAACCTCTGAAATCATGAGCCCCAGCAAATCCTTCCTCTTTAAAGTTATCTTAGGCGTCTGTTATAGTGATGTAAAGTTGATGCATACTGAATTTACACAGCACTTACATGTTACTCAATAGTACATGCAAGTGCAAATGTTACTTGCAGACAATAAAAAAATTGGCCATCAGTGGATTTTCTCATCTGCATCTGCAGGAGTTCCTGAAAACAATCCCCCAGAGCTGCCTCCTCAGGACTACTGCAGTATTTAACTTACCTCAGAAACACTAAGTTCACAGAGAGAGACTGACTTAATCCCAGGTAACTCAACTTTCAGATCAATTTTCAGAGGTTTCTTGTTCTGATCCTTTACAACCTTTAATTCGTAGGCCGGTTTCTTAACCTCCACCTGGATCTCTGAACTAGAAATCTCTTCTATAAGACATTGTCCTTTGGCCGACGCTTGCTTTTTTGTCAAGAGCACCTCAGGAAGGTGATTAGGTTCACTCACAGTACTGCTTCTGATCCTTTCAAGAGTATTTTCTTTATGGAAAAAAGGGGTAGGGGAAATGCAAATATTATCAGGCAGTGAGCTTTAGGATAGGTAGTGTTCACAGAGACAGTTGATGAAGCTGCAGTTATCTTATTTTTGAAATGTTAGCTCTAAAGCATCTAAAACAGCTAGCCATGCCGCTCAGTGATAACCTGCCTAGCATCTGAGGCTTTGGGTTGGAGTTGATTCTGGTACAGCTAAATAGATGGAGATACCCAGAAACTCAAGCCAAAGAATTTGCTTGGGAATCCTGCACGATTTTGACATCTTTCTGGATACTGACATTTCTAATAATGTATATTCCTCTCTCTAAGCTTCTCGGTTTTTGGTTTGTTTTTTTTTTTGATTTTCGAGACAGGGTTTCTCTTTATAGCCCTGGCTGTCCTGGAACTCACTCTGTAGACCAGACTGGCCTCGAACTCAGAAATCCGCCTGTCTCTGCCTCCCAAGTGCTGGGATTAAAGGCGTGTGCCACCACTGTCCGGCCTCATTCTTTTAAGATACAGACTTGTGGCCTGTTGCGGGAAATATTAAAAAATGAACCTGCCAACTCTCCAAGCTCCTGCTTCTCTCAACCCGCCAACTCTCGGGCCCTGCCCGGCCACAGAGCTCCTGCCCAGTGCTCTCAACTTGGCGGTCTCTCTGCCCACCATCTCTCCAGTGGGGGCCCCAGAATTCCTCTCGCTACCACGCAACGCCCCACGCACCCCACGGTCAGCCATCTCAACACCCATTTACCTTGTAAAAACAAGACTCTTAATGTTTATAATTAACCAATCAGATTTGTCTATCAATAAATTCTCAATACACAAGATGTCAACACAATAATTTTAGAATCAATTGATAATGATAAAACCTGCCCACCTAGATTAGACAAATTATCCCAATACTCTAACCTTTATGGTATCATAGCCACCTGTGACGGGTTAAAGTCATGCTGGTTCATATCTGCTTCCACCATGCCTTCTTCCTCTTCCCTCTGTCCTGAGAAGCATTCTCTGTCTCCGCAACTCTTAGCTCCGCCTCCCGTTTCCCTATCCAATCACAGGCCTCCTGCTGCCTTAATGTAATTGGACAGGGAATATCCAGCAACAGTGGCCTGAAAACTATGCACAGGCTACAAACCCAGAATCTGTTATCACTTCATTTTCAGCTCACATCCATTGACTCACCTGTTCTCATCGTCGCTTTGAAGTCTGGGAAGTCAGTTTTAATGCCCATCAGACTTTCTTTCATTCTCTGGATGCTTCCTTTCAGTCTAAAACTAGTAACATGGTATGAATGTGCAAGTGTGAACTGGAGTCGCTCCTCGATACACAGCATGGCCATCCTTATTAACTGATCTTTGATCCCTTGGTATTTTTCTGCCGCTTGCAGAACACCAGGATTGTAGGCAACATCAATGATGGTATAAACATCTGTGTGTAATTCAGAGACAACCTGATTCTATAAGGATTTTTGTCGGATAGTATACTAACCCATATATTAGCAAAGTTGCAAACTATAGATTCCAGCCCTGTGTTCTTAGAGCGTATGTTAAGCCAGCAGTGGTTGGTCTAGAAAGGAAGCCGACACAAAGTTTACTAGGAGAAAGGACTTCGAAGTGAGGAAAAACCTTAGACAACAGCAATACAGTATATGGGCATCTAAGCATGATGGGACCTTAAAGGGAATTTTGGCTTCCCTTTAAAGCCCGGAGAGGAGCTTCGTAGGTTGAGAATGAGAGGTAGTGTGGGAGAGAAAACTAGCTGCAGGGAGATTTGAGATGGCAGAGATGCAGGGAGAATAGGGGTCCTGCAGAGGGTAGCTTCAGAGCATTTGCATGAACAAAATCCCCTTGAAGACCAAGCTGAGAAACAAAACAAAAACCTGACTTTTTAAATAACCTTCTAGGAGTGATAGTAATTTTCACATCACATAATTTACTTTGGTATAGTGTACATGACGTCACGGAAGACAGGTGATCATGAATTGAAGGCTGTCAAGTCACAGCACAGGCTGATTCTTAACTCCATCTTAGCAGGGAGGCATGGCCTGACTCAGGGTGTCTGATCCAGCCTAAAGATGCAGGGGTCTGTTCTAACATATACACAAAATTCCAATTCTATGCTGCCATTTCTATTTGAGTTAAAAGCAGATCAGACTATTAGAAATCATATTAAATGTGCATAAAGCATACCAATTTGTTGGTAATTATTAATATTATTTCATAAATCATTATACTAATACAATAATTATAATATTATTTGTGATGTCAATTATTTATTAATAATTAATATTGCCCTCAAATGAAATAATTTAATTAAAATATTTCTACCAAGTAAATTCTGGTCTTTGAATATATTCAATAAAAAATTCACATATAGCTGGTCAGTGGTGGAACAACACTTTTAATTCTAGGACTCTGAAGGCAGAGGTAGGTGGATCTCAGTTCAATGCCAGCCTATCTACAGTGTGAGTTCTAGTCAGAGCTACACAGAGAAACCCTGTCTGCAAGAAAATTCACACATGCTTTCTTTAACTCTGTATACCTGATGCCTCAGCGAAATCTTCTGGTCTGCCAACACTTACAGGTACAGGATGAGTGGCTGATTGTGGAGCAGGGATCCTTTCCCATTGACATAGGTTGATAAAAAGTACTGTTTCTTTTGGTTTCTAGAAAGTGAATAATTTTGATATTGCCAAATGAGATTTGATGACAATATCCTGAAAGCAAGTCCTCACTTCTTTTGTTCAGACCTTCCCACGTGCTAGGGAATGCTCTAACACTCAGCTAGATCGCTCGCTGAGAGAGAGAGGGAGAGAGAGAGAGAGTTCTAGTCACTCACTCGGTGATTATATTAAAACTGTGCTTGACATCCTGCAGAATTTCCAAGTAAATTATTTGACTTGAAGTTCTTTCTGTGCTTTGGTTTGCTCATTTGTTCATTCATTCATTCACTCATTCATTCACTGATTTTGCCAGGAACCAAATTCAACTTAGAGCCTCGCATGCCAGGCAAGCATTCTACCACAGGGACACTTTTTTTTTTTTGTTACTTGATTTTCCCCAAAGCTCTGGCTCTTCATCCTAAATCCAACTGCTGTTCTCTCCCAGAGGAACTGGACAGGAAGAGGAGCTGAAGTAAACTGCTCCATGTGTTTTGGACCTCAAGTCACTGCTTCATCATTTCACTAAGTTCTTTATTTGGAAAAGTCCTCAGCTCCTGAGTCTTATGAAATCAGAACCAGAAAGCCTTTAATCCCAGCACTCAGGATGCAGAGGCAGGGGGATCTCAGAGTTCAAGGCTAGCTTGGTCTACATAGCATTGGATAGCCTATGACTACATAAAGAGACAAACACTCATTGCATCTGGGCCAGTTTGATGGCTCAGTGGATAAGAGCACCTGGCTCCAGGTTGATGATCTGAATTCTCTCTTCACCTCATGGAAGGAGAGAGCCTGCTCCCCAGAGTCATCCTCTGTCCTTGCACATGCACTCTCTTGAATACACACACACACACACACACACACACAATACAATTTAAAAAAAAAAAACTTAACTCGTTATAGCACGATTTTTCCACCTATCAGGACAATAAAGTTGCATTTGGGGATTTCTAAAATACCAAGTATGAATTTCTCATTTTTACTCCTTCAGTGAAATCTTCCATGTGGTTTTATTTTCTGTTCAGAGAGAGTTTTAATGAACTTCTCTTGTGTTAAAGTAGTGCTAGAAACGGCTTATGTATCCCCTAGTTAACCCAGAGTAGTTTCTTTGAAAACCTCTCCTCCCTTGCACCAGCTCTACATACTAGGATCTTGGTCTGTAGACAGAGTTGAGGTTCTGGGTCGACACAGAGCTGTTTGCCATCTTTTAGCTCCTGCTGAATGAAGTTCCGGTAGCGCTCAGGATCATTTTCAGCCAAATCATCGAGCATATTCCAGAACTGGGAAATATGGGTGAGAAGACCCTTTGAGGAAGCCTTCATGGTGGTGATGAGCAGGACCTTTGGAACCTGAAGAGAGACAGGACTTGAGAAAAGGCACTTAGGGTAGCTATGGCCTTATTTCCTCTTTTAGGGAAGGAGGAAGGCTTTTGCAGTTGTTCTGGGGGAGGTTCTCAACTGTTCTTGCTTCCTATCTATGTCTAAAAGACTACACACCCATACTGCTTTATCTTGGCTTTTCTACAGTCTGTGAGCCAAACCACTTCTTAAATTCCCACGTTGCACCTGTACTTCTGTCTGGTCTTCACAAATACAGAGGGAACAGAAGGGACTTTTGTTCCAGTAAATGGATATTAGCGGACTTGGTGCCTTCCAGATTCCTGAAGTTGTGAGGTGTGTGTGTGTGTCCGTGTGCGTGTGTGTGTGTGAAAAAAAGAGAATGGGGTGGGGGGGGGTGTGGGGAGACAGACAGACATACAGACAATATAGTAGTTAAAAGTAGGCGCACTGGAGCCAGTATGCTTAAGTTCTTCCTAACTGCAGACAGCTGTGTTGCCTTGAACAAGTAGTGTATATATACACCTATTCTCAAAATAAAGATGAGGACTAAGAACACTAATACTTAAAGCTGGAACACTTGATAAATACTATGTTAAAGTAATAGTCAAAGATCCCGCCATCACCTTCCTCTCGCAACAGAGAAATGTCCCCCAAGTTTTTAAAAAGAGATTTAGAGTCTTCAAATTATATATTAAAGTTAGACTAAATAAGCAATGAATACACACTTAATCCAAACGTGGGGGAACGCACCTCTTCTCTCAGTTTGGAGACAAACTGCGACTCCGGTTACCATAGTAACCTGGTCCAGTACACCACCTAACTGGGTCCGGGGAGTGCAAAGTAGAGCGGTGTGTCTATATCCAGTTCCGGTTCTTTTCTCCAGTGCCGGGCTGGCTCCTCAGCGGGCCCGTCCCGCTTCTCTCTCAGGAGAGCGCCGGCTTCCTTCCTGCACCTGTCATCTTACACGGCGACAGGCGAGCCCGCTCTGTGGGAGTCTCCTGTGGGAGGGAAGCGTTTCTCCGGGGCACGACTTCCGGCCCGGAAGGAAGCCGCCGCCTTTTCTCCCACCCCGCCACGCGAGGCTGCGGCGCACGGTATGGGTGTGTTTGTGTGTGTTTGTGTGGGGAGGGCGTTTCGAGGGAAGGCTGCCGAGAGCGCCGAGGCTGCGGCGGGGCCCGGAGCCCGCTGACAGACATGGGGGTGTTTCCCCCGACTTCCCCTTGGAATCCTCAAGCTCCCCCTGAGGCACGCTAGACACTTCCCGGGGCCCAACGGAAGGCCGTGCCCATGCCCCGTGTCCCCATTCTGTCCCGGGAGTGAAACCGAGCCGCCGGGCGCCGTCCCAGCCCAGCGAGAGAGCAGGGAATGCCCCGGTCCGCCCGCAGGCCGCGTTCCGCGCCTGCGCCCGCTCTGGCCTGGGTCCCGGAGAGAGAGCCGCCTGGCGGGCTCGGCTGGGGGAAGGCAGCCGTAGCCTGGGCCTCGGGTGAGGGCACTGTAACCGGTGGGAAGGCTGCGTTTTCACGAAGGACTCGGGTGAAGCTGCAGAGCTGCCTTTCAGCCCTGACTCCTTGGCTTCCTGGGTCGGAGGAGATCTTGTAATGGAGTGGTTCTTCGTCTCACACTAACAAGATGCCTGATTTCCTCAGGATCGAGGGGTGAGTGAGCATCGGGACGGTGGCACCAACCCCCTGCTAGCTACACATGTGGATATCGTTGTCTTCTGGGTTTTGGAAAGTTACGTACAATGTAGGAAACAAAATGTCCTGAGTAGAGATATTTAGGTCATTTAAATTTTTTTTTTTTTTTTTTTTTTTACCGATTCAGTTTATTTATTTTTACTGTTGACATACGTGGTGTTTGATGCCTTCAAATCTACGTGTTTATATCGTCGCAAGCGAATTTTGGGGAATTTTGAGATTTGTTTTCTAGCCCGGGCACTGACATCCTTTGCCTGGGTCCATGCAGCCTGGGAGGTTACAGCTTTAAGGAACTTGATTTTGAAAAGAGGAGTGGGGTTAGAGTCCAAACTCGGCAACAGCCAAATGAATATGTTTGGGGAATCAAATTGCGTTTGTATTGATCACGTACATACCTTTCACTCTTTTGTCATTATTTCTAATCTCCATTGTAACATTTACGTAACATATGCATAGTTTTAAGTATTATAATTAATCTAAATACCTCCACTCATCCTAAATATGGAAGACCCTGTCTGTTGGCAGGTGTCGGCCATAAGAGGATGAGTAGTTAAGGGCTAGCTGAGGCTACTTTAAGACTCTGTCCAAAAAGAAAACGGTCCTAATTTAAAATACACAGGAGCATAGTTTATATGCAAATACTATACCTTTCTAAAGAAGAGATGAGCACCCTAGGATTGCTTTGTGTGTGTGCATGTATGTTGCTGAGGGACTGAATCCAGGGTGGCTCCTAGGCTAGGCAAATGCTCCACCAGCTCATACTGGGACTAATTTAATTGCCTTTAGGGGTCCTGGAACCAATCCCCCGTGGATCTTGACTACTTGACAGAGAATTGTGAGGACTGAATAACATGGTGCTCATGGAAACAATTTTGAGCAGCTTTGTGCAGTTTAAAGACTTAATGTACATCTTCCCCTTTCATCCTTCCATATACTGTAGTCAGGCATCATAATGGTGAAAGGAAAGTTTTACCTTAGAGTTTCTAAGTTCAGTGATTTTTTTCTTTCTTCATTTCTTTGTTTCTTTATAATTTAATAAAAATAAATTTATTGCATATTATTGGTTCATTTCAGATTAAAGAATGTCACGGGTTCCATTGGGGAAAGTCCTCCTGAGGAATGTCATCCGGCATACAGATGCTCACAATAAGGTAGGCAATACAGTCTGGTTACTGTCAACATTTCTTGAGAGCATATAGTAAACCATGAATTATGTAGGGAGATAACAAAGATGAATAAGAAACAATCATAGTTTGAAAAGTACTATATCATGAAGATGTTACAAAATGCTTTAGTGTACCAAATACAGAATAAAGAAATCTGCCTTGGAAAAATTAGAAAGATTTCACAGAATGAATGGTCTTTGATATTTGAACTGGTACTTGATGAATAAATGTTTACCAGATGCATTGATTTTGACTGAGAATCCTTTGCACAAATACAGGGCAACAGAGAAGGGCCTAGTGATGTACATGAGTGGTAATGTCTCTATATGCAAAGCCCTCATTCCATACCTATCCTCAAGCATTCATCACTTGGGTCAAGAAATTATGCTTTTAGAAAGTAGAAGATACAGGAGTAGTGACAGAATATAAGGCACAAATTAGAGTTGTTTTTATGAAACTTAAGAGATAAACTTTCTCTTCTGGGCAATAAAGAAGTCATCAGCTAGGAGTGGTGTCTTACCCCTTGAGGGGATGAGGTGGTGTGATTGCCACATATATAAGTTTAGACAGATGATTTGTCATCGTGGTAGAAGATAGCCGATGGGGAGAGGCACTGGGAGGCTGATGGGGTGAGTGGAGCTTAGGAGACTGTGTGAAGCGATGCTCTGATGAGAGTGGAGTCCAGCAGAACCACCTTCTGGGACTGGGAAGGAAGCAATGAAGGGACAGCAGTGATAGAGGACAAACACGGGAGACAGCTTTGTTTGGTTTTGAATATATTTATGACTAGGAAGTTGATGTTGAAAACTCAGACTTGAAGGCAAGGAGAAAAATTGGAGCTGGAATAAAAGTTTGGGAATTTAGACAGTCACCTAAGCGTGCTCGTGTAATTAAAAGATCAAGACCCCCTTGTCCTGTTTTCTTCAACATGCTGTACTCATGGCTTGGTCGTTCCTATCATTGTCAGCATCATAGTGCTTAAGTGTTAAGTCCTGGGGATTGAACCTATGAATGACTGATAATTACTAAGCTTGTTGTCTAGCTGGCCTTGATCTCACTATCACTTCCACAGTGACTATGGTTACAGACCTGTGCCCAGCTGTTACCTGAGTATGAAAGTATAATGATTTCTCTTGCCACTTACACAGTTACGTTAATTCAGTTGCATGGGTACCTTGGATTTGAGAGTGACCACTAAAAACAAAGTCATTCTAGCATAGGGTTAACCAAGCTGAGTAATTGGACTTAGAAATAAAATGTGCTTTGGCTTTTGGCAGTTGGCATCTGCTTTCCAGTATATTTTCTGGTAGCTATGTTGCTTTGTTTCTGTTTGTGACAAGAATTTTAATGTGAACCAGGTATGATGTACACGGCTGTAATCTCAGCACTGAGGAGATAGTCAGGAAGTTTGCTTAAGTACATGGCTAGCCTGTTGTGTGAGGCAAGAATGCAGAAAACAAATAAAAAGGGGCTGGAGAGATGGCTGCTTTTCCACAGGATCTGGGGTTTGGTTCTCAGCTCTTGCATGGAGCTCACAACCATCTTGTAACTCTAGTTCTAGGGAATTGTTCACTCTTCTGGCCTCTGTGGGCACTGCATGTACATGGTACACAGACAAAACATCCATTCACATAAAATAAAATAAGACAAAAGTTAAAAACAAGACAAAATGGGTGGGAAGATGGCACTGGTAAAAGCATTTGCTACTGCAAGCCTCATAACCCAAGTTTGATCTCCAGAACCCAGGTGAGAAGCCAGACGCAGTAATGCAAGAATGTAATCCCAGTATTCCTACAGCATGGTGGGGTAGAGATGGAGGAATTGGCCAGAAGCTCAAGGGCCACCTAGTCTGGAGTATGTAATATAGCAGCAGAAAACAAAGACCCTAACTCAGAAGGGTGGAAATCAAGAACTAACTTGAAAGTTGTCTCTGACCCCCCATGTGTGTGCCATTTCATGAATGTTTCTCTATCTCCCTCCCTTTCCCTCTCTTGCTTGCTTTCTCAGTGTCATACACACACAAAATAAGTAAATAAAAATGTATATCTATCTGTCATCTACTTATTTGTCTTTTCTTAATTTAAAAAGAGATTATGCCCAGGAAATTTACAGACTTGTCCCTACTGGGCAATGGCATAGGCCTATAATCTCAGCCATCCAGGAGGGTGAGGCCAGGCCGGAGGACCACAAGTTGAAAGCCTGCCTAAGTAATTTGGAGTTTTTGTCTCAAAACAACACCACCACAAAATAAAAATCCCACCACCACCACCACCACCACAAAATTAAAAATACCACCACCACCACCACCACCACTACCACCACCACCACCAACAACAACAACAAAAAAAAACAATAAAAAACAAAACAAAAACCTACAGGCAGGGGTTGGAAATGGATATCAGGCCATTGGTAGAGTGTGTACTGCACTGAGAAGAAAAACAAAACTAAGCAAACCTGTCTCTAGCTTGGAGGTGGAGATATACACTTTTGATCCCAGCAGGAGGCAGGAGGCAGAGGCAGTCAGATCTCTTGAGTTCAAGGCCAACCTGGTCTACAGAACAAGTTCCAGGCCAGGGGTACATAGAGAAACCCTGTCTCAAAACAAAACAAAACAAAAAAAAAAA
>JADRCH010000050.1:10928287-10959476 GCA_019843965.1 Rhynchomys soricoides
ATAATAATAATAATAATAATAATAATAATAATAATAATAATAATAATATAATAATAATAAAAATAAAAACGAAGCTTTGATGAAGAAGTTGGGGCCAGAACAAGGATCCAAGATAAAGCAAAGATATTTATGTCTTGATATTCATATCTCTTTATTTTATTTATTTTTTAAAAATAGCTAATTTAGGAGTTGATTTAGGACCCACTCTTTTTATATGATTCCAGTTTTACTGAAGAAAAAAAAAAATAGTTATTAGTGCATCTTCTTGAAATCAGACCAAGTGGAAAATTTGTCTTACAAATGGTTAAACTTATGTACAGGAGTTAATGGTAAGAATTTAGACTAAGACAATTACAATCTTTGCTAATGACAAGAAGTAACATTATGTTAGTATATATAAATATTAGGAAGTGATACTCTCTGTGTTTATTTTTAATGTATTATTTAAATGCAGAAGATGACCATCATCCCAGACCAGGTCTCACTGTAGGTGACACTGTGATGTTGAAGGGGGTTTGTAGTAGCATTGTAGACAGAATTCAAGAAGTGCCAGACTAAACTGTGACTCGTGATGACTGTGTTTCTAGAAAGCTCCAGGAACACTCTATTTTTGTGGTTTCTTCCTTCTGCATTCAGGGGCAAGGATGCATAGTCATTACAAGGAACTAGGTCTGACCTTGTTTCACAATCTCGTAAGACTGCTTTGTAGAACCTGGAAGGAACAGTTTCCAGTGTTGAGTCTTGGCTTAATGAGAGAGGGAGGCTCGAGACTTTGGGGGAAGGAGCCTTAGGAATTTGAGTTCTAAATGAGATCGGTGGTATTCCCTTTCTCCATTTGCAGGAGGCCATCATGAAGCCCCTCGATCACAAGAACTTGGATCTGGATGTGCCATACTTTGCAAATGTTGTAAGGTGAGTGTCACTGTCTGGCCTTGGGCAAGAGAAATGAAACAAATTAACATTGTGATTATCATGTGATTTCTAAAATATTGGTGTAATGGTTTGTTACGGGAATTCCTGTTTTATCTATACATTAAACCTGAAAGTTTGTTCATTATTTGTATTTTGAACTTCTTTCATTCTTTTTCTTCAGCACGACAGAAAATGTAGCTGTCTATATCTGGGAAAACCTCCAGAAACTTCTTCCACTGGGAGCTCTTTATAAAGTAAAAGTGTATGAGACTGACAACAACATTGTAGTCTATAAAGGAGAATAGATCTTAGGTTTTCTATTGTAGACAGGCTCATTTCTTTTCATACTTGAAAAAGCGCTTTGCCTTTTAGAATACACAGCAATCATACTTGTGTCTCCACGTTGTGTCCTGGAGTACCAGAGCATTAATGTAAGGTCTGTATTTAAATGTACTTAAGAATCAAACTTGTAGTGTATTCTGAATGTATTTTTGGTGAGAACGTAGGGGAGAACTGAGGATTGAAGCCAGGCTCTCACTCATATGAAGCATATGCTCTACTCCTGACATGCATTCAGTCCCCTCAAGGCCACAGGGCCTCACACATGTGAAACATACACTCTACGCCTGACATGCATCCAGTCCTCTCAAGGCCATTTAGAGGATCTTTTATCTAGAGATTAAAAATTATTTTATCTTGGGCTGGTGAGATGACTCAGCAATTAAGAACACTGGCTGCTCTTCCACAGGTCCTGAGTTCAATTCCCAGCAACCACATGATGGCTCACAACCATCTGTAATAAGATCTGATGCCCTCTTCTGGCATCTAGGTGTACATGCAGACAAAGCATTCCTACATTTAAAAAAATACATACATTTAAAAAATTATCTCATCTGAGCAAAATGTTTTGATGTGGAATTATGTAAAGGTAAAATAAACCCATTTTTGTCATCTGCCTCATTTTCAGCATTTATTTTTTCTTGGTATAATATAAATAGTAAAAATATTTATGCAATTTTGCTGGGCCCGGCCCCAGGGCCTGCTGCAGGCTGACCAACTCAGCTACCATCTGGCCCAGATCCAGGGCTTTGAATTGGTCTACTTACCCCAATATCTGCCTATCTACAAGCTGCTGGAGCATGTGAAGGAGCTGGTCCTGCAGAACAAGAGCTACAGGATCACCATGACTCTGTCAACAGTATGATATCTGAAATGAATCTCGGCAATAGTTTAGTATTTCTAGTTTATAGTGCTTCAGAAACCTTGAACCAGTCCAAGGACTCATTACAATGAATATTTACATGCAAAGCTTCCTGGGCAAAAAATAAAAATTATATATATATATAATAGATTTATGTTATAGAAATATATATGTTATGTTCTGTATATAAATACATACACTATAAATATATTTCTATTATTTAATAGTACATATTATATATAATTATGTAATACACTGCAGTTTCTAATGCCTCTACTATGAATGAATAGTTCATAAAGAGGTGGGAGAGGTAGAGGAGCAAAGCTGCTAGTGAGCAGCAGAGAGAGGTGGAGCTAGAGATGCAACTGTGGTGATGGGCGTGAGAGAAGCCTGTGGTAGATGGGGAACATGTCATTGCCATTGCTAAGTAGGGCTGACAGAGTGGTGTGCAACAGCCTAGAGCTTGCATTCCCACTCAGTCCCGGAACGCACACCCAGCTGCATGATCACCTCAGTTCTGAGCAATGGCAGGAAGACTAATATACTGGCTGGTTTTGTGTGTCAACTTGACACAAGCTGGAGTTATCACGGAGAAAGGGGCTTCAGGTGAGGAAATGCCTCCATGAGATCCAGGTGTAAGGCATTTTCTCAATTAGTGATCAAATGGTGAGGGCTCCTTGTGGGTGGTGCCATCTCTGGGCTGTTAGTCCTGGGTTCTATAAGAGAGCAAGCTGAGCAAGCCAGGGGAAGCAAGCCAGTAAGTAACATCCCTCCATGGCCTCTGCATCAGCTCCTGCTTCCTGACCTGCTTGAGTTCCAGTCCTGACTTCCGTTGGTGATGAACAGCAATGTGGAAGTATAAGCTAAATAAACCCTTTCCTCCCCAACTTGCTTCTTGGTCATGATGTTTGTGCAGGAATAGAAACCCTGACTAAAACAACTAAGATGAAGAACAGATCATTTTCTGGACTCGACCTCCTCAAAAGGCCTCTATGGTCTGTGTTGTCCCTGGGAGGTACTTTGGTGTCCATGGTCGCCAGCCCAAGACCATGTTGAAGCTTCAGGTTCGTGTGTGTGTGTGTGTGTGTGTGTGTGTGTGTGTGTGTGTGTGTGTATCCTGATGGGAGTTTCCTATGCTGTCACCGGAGGCCTTGATGATGTCCAGGTCTGTGCAGCCACCAAGGGTCATGTCTAGATAGATGTCCTACTATGCCAGTAGGCCATGTTGATGTCGGTGGCCTGTACTGCCAACACAGACCATGCTGAGGACCATGGTATGTGCTGACTCCAGAGACCATGTGGATGTCTGTGGTCTGAGCTATTTCCAAAAACCACGTGTAAGTCCATGATCTATGCTCCCTCTGACTATAAAGGGCAAGGAAACTATTTTTGTCATGGTATTGCAGACTCACAGTTGAGGAAGGGGTATATGGAAGGTTACTGTACCTACCCTCACCCCCTTAAAAAAAAAAAAAGTAGCAGCTTAGACAGCCACTGAAGAGAACACTTTAAAATTGTGAAATGTAGCTCTCTATGATTGATGGTGTCTGGCGGAGGTGGGAGGTGGGGAGTGAGGGTGGAGGTGGGGGGAGATATGCAGATAGGGAAGGACTCAGTTTTCTTTAAAAGTCTATCTACCATGACTTTGATCATGCTCTAGGGAATGTATGGGTAACAAACGTGTCTTTGGTTTTGTATTACTTTCATTTTTTCTTTTTCATCTTTTTGGGGAGTGGGGGAGGTCACAATGGTTGGGGGGTATGGACCTGGGAGGATTGGGAAGAGAGTTTTCAGGGTTCATGATGTAAAACTTCCAAATAATCAATAAAAATATTATGAGAAAAAGAGACAACTTAGAGGAGCATAAAGTCTGGATAATATATTTCTTTTTAAATATTTACTTTTAATTGTATATGTGAATATATCTAATTGTGTGTGTATGTGTGTTTATTTCTTTTTTAGTCTGGTGTATGACCCATTTGCAATTTGTTTGTTAAGTGATCTTAAATAGACTAAATTTTTAAATTTAAACATCAATAAAATGGAAAAAAATGGCTTCCGTAGATGATGTTTGTAGGACTTGAAACACAAAGTACCTTCCAAAGTAATAGCAGCAATTCTGCCTTTCAAGCAATCAATACAAAATACTGCACACAAATAACATTTTTGACAACTAAAACATACTAAAATTTAACTAAGTGGGCATTGCATTGTCAAAATTTGTAATGAAAGTCCTTTGTTTACTCTTCACAGATCTATTTTCCTGCCGTTGTTTCTAGAATCATACTCAGTGCATGAGTTCTCTCAGGAATCATCAGGTGGTAATATTTTGAGAATCCAATGTGTAGTAGTTGTGATTTGAAGAGAAATACAAGGTCCTGTGTTTAAGAAGTGTAGCCTATAAACAGGATACAAGATAACAACTGCTCGTACAAAGCAAGCAGATATATTCTTGAGAATTCCGCCATAATGAAAAGACGGTGAAGAATATCAGGAATATAGTTCAACTCACATGGGAAAGTTTAATGACCAGAGCAAAGCAGGATTAGTCTGGAAAAGAGGATGCATAGGAGATGCTTTACTGGGGAATGTAGCTCTTTTGTGTTGACTGTTTTTAACAAGGTTTAAAATTTGTGGTTATTTTGCAGTCTTCTAGGTTAGAATCATGCAGATGTCCATGTCATCTGGAATTCCAGACATGAACAAGCAGTTTACAGACATTGATGCTATATTTGATACACTGTCCCACAGTGGCAGCTCTCATTTCAATAAGCTGTTCAAGACTATAGTGGATAATGCAGATAGAGGCAGTGTTTCCATTGGTCTTGGTGTTGCCATCAGTGTGCACATCATTCTCTGCCTCACATGATCTGCATGTCCATTTTCCCTGAAGAAACTTGTGCCTTTAGCATAGCTAGAAGTAATTAGGGCTCTCAATCTATTAAGAAAGTTAGTCTCTAAGGGCTTCAGAGGTGGCTCAGAGGTTAGGAACACTTCTGTTCTTGTTTGGTTCCCAGCATCTACTACATCAGGTGGCTCACAACAGTTCGTAACACCAGCTCCATGGAATTCCATGCCTCCACCTGGCCTCCATGGGCATCTGCACCCAAGTCAGGCTTTGCAGCCAGTGCTTTTACTTAGCAATCTTGCAGGCTCAAAGATCCTCTTTCTATTTGCCCTCCTATTAAAATCTGTCTGTTTACTCTATAAAATGAGTATATGCATATATATATATATATATATGTTTTTGTTAACATATATAGACATGTTAACATATGTCTATTTGTCAAATAGACAAATGAATAGCAAAGTGTAAGTGCTAAAATTTTATCACACTTGGTATATATTTTTATATCTGATTAATTAGAACAATTTGGTGCTCAAGCATTGGTCCCAAAGTGGCTACTGTTTAGAGCAACCTGTGGGTTGCGACCCCTTTAGATGTCGAATGACCCTTTCACAAGGGTCACCTAAGACCACCAGAAAACATAGATATCACATTATGATTCATAACAGTAACAAAATTACAGTTATGAAGTAGCAATGAAAATAATTTTGTGGTTGGGGTCTCGACGACATGAGGAACCATGGCAGCACTAGGAAGGTTGAGAACTGCTGTATTAGTCACACTGACCTTAGGTTTAGTACTCTTACCTGTAAGCTGAATCCTTAGACTAGATGGTTTCTAAAGTTTCTTCCTCCTCCTCTTCCTGTTCCTTTTCATCCTCCTTCCTCCAACTCTTCCCAGATCCCTCATACAGTTTTGTCTCCCCCCCCCCCCTTAAGACCAATTTGCGTTGTCCAAATCTTCTTGGATATGTTGTTTTCCACTGAAGTGTAGTTGACTTACTCAGGCTACTCTCTTAGAGAAAACTGTCTCTCCCTCTCCCAGCAAGTAACAACTGCCAATAGTTCTACAGTGAGTGGTGAGATTGTGCACCCACTCCCCTCTCCATGCATTGATTTGGTCCTGCTTGGGCTTGCACAAGCTTTGTGTATGCTGTTGTAGTTGCTGTGAGCTCATATGTGTAGCTGCCCCATGTGTACAAAAGGCAATGTTTCCTTATGGAGATCTACTACCTCCAGTTCTTACACAATTTCTACCTTCTCCTGCAAGCAATGATCCCTGAGCTCGCTCGTTCTCTCTCTCTCTCTCTCTCTCTCCGTCTCCCTCTCCCTCTCCCTCTCCCTCTCCCCCCCCCCCCCCCCCCCCCCCCCCCCCCCCCCCCCCCCCGTATTCCCTATGGAGCTGAACATTCTGCAGTCTCTTATTCTCTGTACCTTGGCTAGTTGTGGGTCTGTGTTAATCACCATTTCCTATAAAGAGAAGCTTTTCAGATGAAGTCTGAGAGATGCATTGATTATTGATTTGTGGGTATAACAATAAGTCCTTAAGGGAGTCCTACTGTCTATTTAGTAGAATAAAAGTCATGGGTTCTCTCCTAGGGCCTATGGCCTGTTTAACCATAGCCTGATAACGGTGCCAGGGGTGGGCCAAGGAAGCACGTGGAAAAAAACAAACCCATTTATCTGGGGACTCACATTCCAGAGTTAGTCCACGACCATTGTGTCAAGGAACGTGGTGGCACGGAGGTAGGGGACTGAGGGCTCTACATCCAGACCTGCAGGCAGGAGAGGGGGAGGGGAAGGAGAGGAGAAGAGGGAGAGACAGGGAGAGGGAGAGAAGAGAGACCATGGGCTTGGCATGGTCTTTTGAAATCTCAAAACCCTAGTAACACACCTCCTACAAGGCCACGCCCACTAATCCATCTCAAACAGTTCCACCAACTGAGGACTAAACATGACGTAAGGGCCAGGGGGCCATTCTCATTCAGACCACCACAGTTACTCTCACTGCACCATTGGATGTTTGTGGCTTATTGCACCAATGCGTGTTTTTCCAGGCCAGTCATTTTGGTAGCTTGCAGGGTTCACAGCTGGGTATAATGAATGATTGCTTCTTCCTTCTGGTAGTGTGCATAGCACCTTCTAGCACTAGGAGAGTAGATAGTAGGGATGAAGCTTCCAGGTCAGAACCAGTTTGATTTCATCATGTTTTATGACTCGGCATGTTGTGTCTTCAGCAATAGGGTTTTACCATCAAATTTTGGAGGTAACCAAGAGCAATGACAAATATCCTATAATGTTTAGAGGTGAGGGTTGGAGCTATGGGGGTCACTGTCCAATAACTACAAAGGAAGTAATGCACTCCAGCACCAGGCCTTTTATTTCTTAGTCTGTGGAGTCTAGCAGGGGTATTTACTGCCAGATCCCCTGAAACTGGAGTTTCAGATGGTTGTGAGCCACCATGAGGGTGCTGGGAATCAAACCCAGGTCTCCTGGAAGAGCACCCAGTGTTCTTAACCACTGAGCCATCTCTCCAGCCCCTCTGCTTCTTTTATTATAATGATTAAAAATTTTTAACACAGACATAATGATTTATTTAATTTGGGGGGGGGCACACATGCCATGGTGTGCATGTAAAGGTAGGGGCCTATGCTCAGGAATCAGTTTTTTTCTTCTACTGTGTAGGTTCTGGGGATCAAGACTCAGGCCATCATGTTTGCCAAGAAACACCTTTATCCCCTGGCCCCTGTATCAGATGGTTTTAAATGCCAAATGAATATGTAGAGAAGAAACATTACTGTAAGGTGAGAAGGTCTGGGAAAGCATAGGAGAGAGGAGAGTCCTCGATGGTACTTAGGGTGTTAAGAGACGGTGCTCAGAATCCAGGAGAAGAGAGGTAACCAGCAGCAGAAGCCTAAGTGTTGGTTAGTGAAGGTGCTAGGGTGAGGCTATCGTGAGATTAATTTTAATAGAGTGGTGTCGTGTAAGAGCATCACTGGAAATAGGGCAGCCTGCAGGGCTTTGAGTGGAAACTTAAGTCTATTTCCTTTCAGGAATAAGAAGTTTTTGATTCACTATTATATTTTAAAAAGATAACCCAATGACAGGGAGGTAAAGAAAGCCGTGCAACGTGACGGCAGGAATGTAGCCGTGAAGCTGTGTGTGTCGGTTCTATGGTGGTGGCAGGGGATACAGATGGGAAGAAGAATTCAGCCAATGCTGTGAAATGCCTTCCATGGTGCCAGGTATTTTCCTAGATGATTTTTTTTTCTGGTTTTAAGACCTTGTTTCAAAAATGAAATTTTAGAAGTGACAGGGCTTCCCTATGTAGTCAAGAATGACCTTGAATACTGGATCTAACCTCACCTCCCATGTTTTAGGAGTACAGGCATGACTGTACCTGGTCTAGGTGCTTTGTATTATTTTATCCTTGTAGCCATCCTGTTGGGCCATTAAGTTAGTTATCTACTGTTGCATAACAAATATCATAGTTTATCCATGACTCAATGCAGCTCAGTGTTGTTATCTCAGTTTCGGTGGGCCAGCAAGTCAGGGATGGTTAGCTTGTGACTTCTGGTTCAGGGTTCCATCCAAGGCCTGACCAGGAAGGATCTACTTCCCTGCTCACTCAGCCAGTGGATGGCTGAACCCAGCTTCTCAGCTTGGTTGAACTCAGACCTCTGGCTCTCCTTCTTTTGAAGCCGTTTCCTATCCTGATGGCTGCTTCCTCAGAGTGAACAAGGGAGGCTCTATCAAAAAGCCAGAGTCACCATTGTGTGTATCTCATAGCTTTCTGCATCCTATTCTTTAGAGGCAGATCATTAGGTCTAGCTTACACTCCAGAGGAAGGGATCGCACATGCATTGCTAGTGGGTAAACTGTCACAGAGATACCCAGTAGTGAAGTTGGAGGGGGAGGAAAGCATGTTTTCCTTTGTAGGCATTCCGTTGGTAGTGGTTGTTTAGAGGGAATTGTGGGGGTTTGAAATAGAAAGTTCTTGAAAGCACAGTTCCTGGAAAGAAACAATCCTAAGGCTGAGCATGGTGGCACACACCTTTAATCCTTGCATTTGGGAGGCCAAGGCAGGCAGATGTCTGTGAATTCGAGGCCAGCCTTGTCTCAAGGACAGCCAGGACCACACAGAGAAACCTTGGGGGTGGGGTGGGGGAGATAACAAAATAAAATCACCAAAAGCTCTAAGAGAAACTGAGAAAAAAGTAATCACTCTATAGTGGGTTGGGTTTTTGTTTGAGAGTGCGTGCGAATGGGCGCACATAACCATGCACAAGAGCGAGAGCACTCATGCAAGCCAGAGGACCATCTCAAGTGTTGTTGCTGAGACAAGATCTCTCACTGATTGGGGCTTGTCAAGTAGGCTAAGCCTGTGAGCCCCAGGGATCTGCCTGTCTCTTCCTCCTTAGAGCGGGGATTACAGATGTGTGCCACCACACCTGACTTTTTTTATGTGGGTTCTGGGTTGGGTCTTCATGCTTGTGTGGCAAGTGCCTTAGAGACTGAGCTATTTATTTATGCTCTTCCCATCCCACACCTCTCTTTGAGACAAGGTCTTATTGTATAGCCCAGACTGGTCTCAAACTCATGGTGTTCTTCCTTGAGTGCTGACACTACAAGTATGAGCCACCCTGTCTGGCTTGCTAATATGTCTTGTGAGCCTAATGAACAAGCTTAGCTATCACTTATATTATTTTGTAGCAACCAACGTTGAGTTATAAAAATAGCCAGACAGAGTTATGCATGGTGGCACATGCCTTTAACACTTGAGTAGCATAGCCAGGCAGATCTTTAGTGAAACCCTGTCTTAAGTAGTCAAACAAACAAAAACAAACAAAGCCAGATAGATGTCGATCAGTGGTATACTGGTGGCCACTAGTGTACAGTTGCTTAGACTTCCCAACTCCTAGATTTTAAATTCTGCCTGGAACTGCAAGTACCTTAAAGATGGGAGACAGATCGTGTTCAGTTTGCTGCTGTCATAGAAGGTATTTCTAGCTTCCCTTCCACACAAGAGAACCACTGTTAGTTTCACTTTATAGCACGATTCTGCTGCAGTGCATTTTGGAAAATGTCCCAGAGTTAAAATCTCCATGTAGCTGCAGAGAGGACGGTCAACACAGAGGCAAGGGGCCAGTGCACAGGAACACTGTGAGGAGTGAAGGGCCAGGTTTCTCCCCCCCTTACATGTTTCATATACACATGTGTTAAGAGATGACATCCCAGGCTTGTTCACTGAGACACAGTTCTCATTTCTTATGCCCAAGCCCATGTTCATTCAGTCATTGATCTCTCCCTGGGAGTTCCCAGCACGGTATGACAATGAGCATGAACCAACATTGCAAGTTCCTTTTATTTCCCAAGGCATTTTAATAAATAAGAGTATTGTAAGAATAACTAGAAGAAATGGGAGAGACAGTCTTTCTCTCTCTCTCTCTCTCTCTCTCTCTCTCTCTCTTTTTCTCTCCCTCTCTTCCCTCCCTCCCTCCCTCCCTCCCTCCCTCCCTCCCTCCCTCCCTATTGTTTTTATCTGAGCACAGAACTACAAATGGATATCTCACAGATGTGTCAGGCTTAGCCTTTCCTAACACAGGGCTCTAATTTCTTCTTGTCTGCCTGTTTTCCAACTCCACCACTGTCTACTTTTCTCTTCATGTCAGAAAGCTGGGTGTTGTCCTTGACACACACACACCCACATACACACATATGCTACCTTCTCACCTTCTTTACACAACCTGTCAGAGTCCTATGAGCTCTACCTCCCAAATGTGTTGTGTTTATTGTCTAGTGCTAGTTTTCTGATGCCATTACCCTAGTCAAACCTGCCACCACAGCAGGCATGGCGACGCCTGCTTTTAATCCTAGCACTCAGAAGAAATGGCAGGCAGTTCTCTGAGAGTCCAAGGCCAGTCTCATTTATATGGCAAGTTTCAGGCCAGTCAGGGTCACATAGTAAGACTGGTTCAAAAACAAGACAAAACAACAAAACTTGCCACCATTCTTTCTTGCTTAGATTCTGACATTGCCTCTGAGTGTGCTTTCACTTGTTTCTCCTTCACACTCCTTTCTAAAAGAGTGACTCGGGGGCTGGAGAGATGAGGTTAGGAGCACATCCTTCTCTTCCAGAGGACTGGAGTGTGACCTCCAGCATGGACATACAGCCTTACAATTGCCTGTAACTCCAGCTCCAGAGGACCCGACGTTCTCTTCTGGTGCTCACACATCCACTTGAGTGATTCACAGCTTGCTCTCTTCCCCCATATTGCCCACTAGAAGGACCCTCTTTTGTTCAGAATACAGACTCCACTCTGCCTCCCAAAGTCTGTATGGCTCAGCCATGGCCCAGCACGTCATGGAATCTGTAACTATCCTTGCATAGACTTTAACTCATCTGTAGGCTTATAATATGAATACAAAAGTCTTGGTGAGTAGCTGTTGCTCTGTGTTGCTTAGTGAGCCTGGATATGTTCAAAACCGATGCAGCCCTGCCTCCAAAGTATTTTTTGATTAGTCGTCAGTGGAATCCATGGCTGTAGAACCACAGACACAGGGCCTGACTACACTCATTTACTGAACAATGAACACACCTGCCATCTCTGAGAACCTGGCTGACGTGGGCTTGGTAAATGTTTAAGAACCATCTGGAGCATTAAGTAACTTTTTCTATACTTCAGAGAACAGCCCCCAAGAAAGATTCCCCTCAAACCTGTTTGTCCGTCCACTTTACCTTCCTAGGAGTTCTCCACTTCCATTCTGAGTCAAGCCTCTTTCCTTAACTACCAATGTGGAGTGTTCAGTCTCTCCTCTTCAACAGCCCCCATCACGACCACACCTCAGCCTCAGCAGCCCCAGCTCCTCATACAGAGGGATTTGGGAGAGGCTTCAGCCATGGCGATGGCAAGCTGTCCTCCAGTAGTCCTTGTAGGTTTGCTTCAGGGTGAATTCAGGATGATCTCTATTTCTGGCCCAGAGAAAGCAGGGAGTCTTGGGGAATGCTGAGCTGAATGAAGGCAGTGTGCTTTGTCAGCAAAGGAGAGCTTGATGTCTTCACTTATGGACCCCAAGGATGGTAATCTCAGTGATTTTCTAATACTAGTGAGAAGGCAGGAGCTCCAGCCTTCTTTATTTGTATGTGTATGAGTGTCAGCCTGCATATGTTTATATGTGTGCCTGGTGCCTGTGGAGGCCAGAAGATGGGGTCAGGTTACCTGGAACTGGCGTTATAGATGTTTATGAGCCACCGTTTGGGTGCTGAGAGCCACTCCCCTGTCCTCTGGAAGAGCAGTCAGTGTAAGTAACCATTGAGCCATTCCTCCAGCCCAAGGTTCCATTCTTGAAGGAGAGGTTTAGGGTGGGGTGGCTCATTAGAGTGCTTACCAGACAAACTTGAGGGCTGGATTTCAGATTCCAGATCCCATGTGCTAGGTGGACATGGTAGCCCATCTGGAATGGGATTTATCCCCAGAGCAAGCTGGGACTAGCAATATCGGTGAACTTTGGTTTGATTGTGAGACCTTGCCTTAGTGGCTAATTCCTCAGTTAGTAAGAACAGTTGGGGATGATTCCTGACGTCAGCCTTGGGTCTCCACAGGTACCTGCATCCATGTGCCCACACACATAAAAACATGCTTACACACACACATGCCCCACATGAGAAATAGACAAAGAAAGAAAAGGGGGCTTTTGAGATGACTCAGGGTAAAGGCACCTGTCACCAAGCATGACAACCTAAGTTCTATACACAGAATCCACATGGTGGGACCCAAATGGTTGTAGGAAAGAATGGACTCCTGCAAGTTGTCCTTTGATGGCCATACACCTGTCAAGGACTCCCTACCACCATGTACACACAGAATAAATACAATGTAAAGGAACCCAAGCTGTAGGTTATACGATTCCATTCCTGCTTGAGACTATGCTGGTCCCATAGTTGCACAGTTCAGGATTTGGCACCATGGCTTGTGAATGAGTATTGTGTCCTCCATGGAACATTTGCTACACTTCAGTTAATCACTTCATCTCTTTAGGGTAGTACTCTGGTTAAATGAGGCTCAAGCAGTGTAAGAACATCTTCTTTCAAGACAGGGTCTCCTATAGCTTTGATGTCCTGAGTCTCCTTCTCTCCCTCTCACCTTTGGGAATTACCGTGTACCACTTCACCCTGCCAAGGTCAGAATTTTGCTGAAGGTCATTCCATAAGTGAAGAACCAAGGTTGAACTTGGGTCTCTTTTGCTTAAAACATGAGTGAGCTTACACATATGTATGTGGATGGACTCTCTCTCTCTCATACATACACATGCACTCAAGCACACACACATGTACATGCACACTTTCCAAGGACAACAGTTAAAATGACTATTTAAAAATTTTCTGGGCTGGAGAGATGGCTCAGTGGTTAAGAGCGCTGACTGTTCTTCCAAAGTCTTGAGTTCAATTCCCAGCAAACACATGGTGGCTCACAACCATCTGTAATGGGATCCAGTGCCCTCTTCTGGTATGTCTGGACACAGCAAATATATATATATATATAACTTTAAAAACTTTCCTAACTGTTTAAATATGTATTACATGCATATTTTATTTCTTCAAAGGGCTGTTTTAGTTTGTTGGGCTCCAGCTTCTGCCCACAGTTATTTTTACATGAGTCATGTCTATAAACAGAAATTAATATGGAGATTCTGCATACATTAATTTATTCCCACTTATATCAAGAGTACATATGTAATCAAATTATACCTATTTGTATGGATGCAATGTACATAAAATCAGTGGGATGGTGCACATGTGCTAGATTTACCGAGTTATATCCATGGAAAAACAGTCCAGCAATCAGAAATCAAATAATTCTCATTTTCATTTGTACCCCTCAAAGGGCATCAAGGGAGATGCAGCCTGTAACCCCCAGTGGCCTCTGGGAAGTCCCAGGACTTCTCCTTCACTGGCCCTGAAGTCTGTGCCTCAGTTTCCAAAATACCCAGCCCAAAGTCTGCTTTTGCTCTTTTCCCTTGGCTCCCTGTTCCCACATGAGCTCTTAAATATGTAGAACAATTTAGTCTTCCTTCCCCTTATCTATTTTTTGAATTCTCTGTAAAAGGACAGAGCTGGGAGCTGATGCAGACAGCTGGAAGACTTTCTACCTAGAAATGGAAATGTAGAGGCAAAGCGGTGCTGGAGGGAGGGACAGTGGTACAAGATCCCGCAGTAACTTTTCTTGAGAAGTTACACATTTATAATTTCAGCCCTTGTTCTAGACACCATTTTGTGCATATTTATATTGTCTGTAATGCTTGGTTGTCTTGTTAGTCAGTATTTATTCTGATATCATTTTAGGCATCAAATAGCAATATTTGAATGGTGTACACTTGGTGCTAGCCACTGTCTCAGGTGTTTTGTGTGTATAAATTCACTTTCCCTTCACAGAAGCTTATTAGATGGCCACTACTGTCTATAAAACAAAGCCAAGTCACACAGAAATTAAATCACTTCTACAAGGTCCTACAGCTAATAAGCAAATGAGACTGGACCTATGCATGTAGCTACAGAAGTTTTTATTTAACCACTTAACATGCTAAAATACGTTGGGGCTGGAAAGATGGCTCAGCGTTTGGGAGCACTGCCTCCTCTTTCAGAGGTCTTGAGTTCAATTTCCAGCAACCACATGGTGGCTCACAACCATCTATAACAGGATCTGATGCCCTCTTCTGGCACAAAGGTAGGTGTACTTGCAGATAGAGCATTTATATACACAAAATAAATAGATCTTAAAATAAAAAGCATGCTACCCATCTTGTGAAAGAGTATATTTTCACTTAATTACTAGTATTTTAAGCATTTACTTTAAAAGTAGCCTAACATGGTTTGCACTGTAATCTCAGCACTTGGTTAAATGAAAAACAAGGGTTAATAATCCAGAATTCTAGGTTTTCTACTTGCTTTTAATTATTGACATAATAATTGGTCTGTTGACCTGGTTTGGGGCTCTTTATGAAGATCTTGGAAGTAATTGGGTTTGGAAGGCACTGGTCTCTTTTCTTTCTTTCTCAGAAAGAAAGATCACATCCTTTAGGTATGTAGATGATTTTGTTCTTAATGACTGAAATTATTGATTTTCTAAAGCACAAAGTTATGAGCAAAGTACTTGTGTGGGAAAACAAGGTTGAACAGTGAATGACAACTGTCTTCTCTTCTTCCCGTGGCCGAGATGCTGCGTGTGGACTTTCTCACCACTGTGTGTGTGCATTTGCAAGCTGTCAGCCTCCAACGAAGGAGAATCAGAAGCCAGAGTGCAAATAAAAAACCAGGGCTCTATTCCTGAAGCTGCCCATGCGCTACTACTTGACAGCTTTCATGTACTCTGCAGCCTACAGAGCCTGCTGATTGTGAAGCACTTTCTAGAACAACCAAGCATAGCGGTTACCTAGATCCTGGGTTGTTTCAAGTTCTGCCTCCTGAGTCCATGAGTGATGTCTCTTGTGGAATCCTGTTTTCCTTGGAGCCTGGGATCTGCTTTACAGTCTAAGGCCGTGCTTCTGGTAGGAGTGCTCTCAGCAAGAGAGCTCCTGGTAGCTCTTGTTAGTCAGTCACATGGGCCATAAGGTAACACCTACTTATCTCCCCTGACTGAATTTTAAAACTAGGACCGAGGGTCTGGACAGTGTTTGGATCTGGGAATCACTGTACAAACCACTCAGATACCAATCTCAGTCAATCAGGGCTGGTTTATTGAAAGCACACTCCAAGACTAATCAATCAGGGATATAGTCAGACTTGGGAGTCAAGATCCTCTAGGGCTTTTAAGACTAAAATTTACAAACATCTGTGCCAAGTTATTCCACCAATCAGGATTTAGGGACAGGGACTTCCTTAGGAACGTGCCTTTGTTGTACATTCATTCTGTTCTCATTGGTTGGGGATTCAACTGTGGCAGACTTGCCTTGCCTAACATTCATGTCTTAATTTGCCAACCAGGATATCAGTTACCCGTGTATGTGTCTCTGCCAAATAGGATGTCAGTTCCTAGGGAGGTCTTGGGAACTTAAACTTTACTTAACCCCTACTCAAAATGATATCCTTATTCCACATGACTTCTTATATTGGTGCAGGCATCTCTTTTATGTTGTGGTTCATTTGGGGTCCATCCCATGGGCAGCATGAACCACAAAAGCTCCTACACAGGTAGAGGAAGTACTGCCTGGCAGTTGGTTCAGATCCAAGCTTATTGTGGCAAACTATACAAAACAGTTCTATCTGACTTCTATTGTGACTGGTTTCCAAGAACACCAAAGTACAGAACGTAACAGAATATACAATCAACTTGGGATGAGAAAGTTTCCGAGTAACAGCACAAAATGGCCAGCTATGCAGCCAACAGTTACCTAGGCCTTAACAGAGAGATAGCTCTTAGTAGTTAAGAGCATTTGTTATTCTTGCGGAGGATCCAGGGTCCTGTTCTCATCATCCACATTGTGGTTCACAACTATTCATGATTTCAGCTCCGAGGGACCTGACATTGTTCTAACCTTTATAGATATCAGACATGCATATGGTGCACATACCTTTGTACAAACACTTATACACATAAAATAGAAATTGAAAAAAAGATTTATTTATTTATTTATTTTTGAAAAATCAGGATTGGGTATGACAGAGAACCCCAAGTTGAGACCTGGAAGAGAGCTGAGACACTAAGGTTGAGCATTGTTTAGCAGATAGGGAAACAAGGCAGAAGACAGAAGACAGACACACAAGTTTGTCTACGGTCACCTTCCTACTTATCAGAAGGTCAGGCCTGTTGACTCAGATTTCCTAATACCATTTTCTTGGTCAGGCTGAATTCTGCTACCCAGGTTTCTTTGCATCTAAGAATGTTCAGAGAATTCTTTTGCCAGGACTGCACCCTGTGACAAAGTCAGTATTTGTCACAACTTTCACATTAAACCTGACAGGAAGACAGGCTGAGCCACGAAAGGTAAATACGAAACTGCTCCTGGCTTCACCAGTGTTTATTTTGGAGATAGTACCAAGCAGTGGGGCCTGTGAGAAAGAGTGCCAGAGCATACAGCTTGTGTGTCAGCAAGGGACACCAGCTCATCATATGACCTGGTGAGCTTTTTTTTTTCTGGGCGGGGTAGACCCTGGTAATTTAAGAGCTCTTCGGGAATCCCAAGGTGTCCTGATTAAGGGGCAGGGCCAGAAGTGAGATAGAACAGCCTTTAAAGCCAGCTTCACAGTTTCCTTGCTGATTGAGCAATTCCCTCCCTCTCCCTCCCTTTCGGTCATTTTGTTTGTTTGTTTTGAGACAAGGTATTGCACTGTAGCCCAGGGTGTTCATTGCAGCCTATACTGGCCTCAAGTTCATGGCGATCCTCTTGTTTTAACCTCTGGAATGCTGGGAACATGGAGGTGAATCTTCACCCCTGGCTTGGTATATGGATTGATCGAGATGATCCATGTACAGTGCTTAGGTCTATACTTGTTCAGGGACCCTCAGGGTCACCAGGAAGCACCTGGTGATAGAAGAAAAACCAAGGAACAAGAGGTTCCAAGTACTGGTCTCTCCACCACACCAACCATTAAGACGGTAACACCAGCCAAAACTTACAAAATTCTGCAATCTATTAACATCAACAGCAAAGAACAAATACACCCAAAAAACAGCCAAAAGGGCAAAAATGCTAAATTTTGGCATTCAACAAAACCTCTAAGGTCACTGGTCAACTGCTGTGAAATCAGGAAAGAAAAATGTTTTGATCACAGAAGGAATGAAATCTGCAGCTTATGACCATTAGCAGTCAATGGACGCAGTTGTACAACTGAGAGAATCAGGTTCCCAGAGGAAAGACACTATAATACCCAGAACAACCAGTTTTCAACAAAAATTACAAAGGGTGGAAAAACAAAAACAAAAACAAACAAAAAAACCAAAGCAGACACTGTTCCCAAGGAAGCCCAGCCATTGGGCCTAAGAGGCAAAGACTTGATGTCAATATCTTAAATGTGCTCGAAGGGAGGAAGGAAACAGTGACAAAGAGCTGAAGCCAGGAAATTGCTTCTGAACACAGAATAGTGGTGAGCAGAGATTATAGCAAAACGCCAAGTACAACGTTTGGAGCTGGAAAGTGTAACAGGTAAAGTTTTTCAAAATAAATTTTTTTTTTTAAATAAAAGGATAAAAACTGTTGAGGCTCACCTGCAGACTTGAGGAGGCAGGATAATTGGTGAGCTTGAAGACAGGCCAGTTGAAATGATCTAGTTTGAGGAGCAGGAAAAAAAAAGAAAGAAAGAACAGTCCATGGGATTCAAACACACTGACATAGCTGGAGTTCGAGAAGGAGAGAGAAGGAAGCTGAGAGAGCAAAGAAATGTGGATTGAAAATGACCAAAGTTTATGAAAGACATGACTGTCTCCATTCAGAAAACAACAAACTGCCGGAAACTCAAAGACACGCTGAGAGGCATCATGATCAGGGCTACAGTTAACTCTGTAGCTACTGCTTCTGCCCTGAAGAATGCTCTCAACATTCCACACTCCAGGCAGCAGAGGTGGCTCCTATTTCAGCCAGCCACAGGACAGGGCCAACTCAAAACCTTGTGAACATGTGGGAAACCAACCATTGGAGCAGGTCTGTGTTCCTGCCCTGCCTCTTACCATCTCTGTGGCTTCTTTCTCCTTTCCTGCCTCCCTCCCTTCTCACAGTGTCTTGCTATGTATCCCTCGGATGTATGTATGTATGTATGTATGTATGTATGTATGTATGTATGCATGCATGTATGTAACTTCCTCGGAGACCAGACTGTCCCCGAACTTCCCAGTAGTCCCTTACCCAGCCTCCTGAGAGCTGGGGTCAAGGGAGGGCTGCTGTGCCCAGGTATAGCTCTGTGTTTAGGGATGGCGTTGGAAGTTCTCACCCCTCAGACTTCTTATTTTTAAAAGTGGATGGAATAACCAGTCAACTTTCAGGATAGCACATTTTGGTGAGACTTGCCCATGAGGCACACATGAAAGCAGCTAACAGAATCAGCACATAGAAGAAACCAATGTTATGAGGGAATTTCTGCACATTGTGTGCTGGTTAGACTTTTGTTAGCTCAACACAGGCCTGGGTTGTCTGGGAAGAGAGAACTTAAACGGAGGAATATTTTCATGATTAGTGATTGATTTGGGTGGTGCTGCCCCTGGGTAGGTGGCCTGGATGGTATAGAAAAGGAATCATTAAAGGAAAACTTCTATTTCTTATTACAAGCTTATTGTTGGAAATAACTTTTTTTGTTTGTTTGTTTCATGGTGTACTGTAAATATTACAAGGGTTTTGTTTTGTTTTTTTGAAGCCAATTTCTTAGTGGAAATTATCATTAAGGAAGAAATGACCAGCTTTGACTGGACAAAACTGAGATAAATTAACCTTGTATCTGTCCTTGAAAACACACACACACACACACACACACACACACACACACACACACACATTCATTCATAGTTCTAAAAACAAAGTTAGGTTAAAAAAAAAAGGTAACATTTTATATTTTATCACTTAATAAGGTTTATCCTTCAATTTAGCACATTCGGTATTCTTGTTCAATATATCGTTTATTTGACTTAGGAAAAAAAAGTCATGTGTCCTGCCATTGGCTTCTGAAGCATAGTTTTCACATACTTTCTTCAAAACCTCCTGACTGGTCTGGGATAGTGGGAATCTGCTAGTAGCCACAGGACTATCACTCATTTCTCTTTTTCCTTCAGTCACATAAGTCACATAAGTCCTTTGTCACCTGAAATCAACTTGAAAGTAAAGAAGGATATTCCTCTCCCCACCCCAAAACCCAGGAGGCTCATGGGAATACTTTGGCAAGAAACACAAGTTCAGATTGGCTGTCAACATGTTAAACTGAGAGTCAGAACTTAAGGTTACAAGCAGGATGGACTAAGTATTTACAAAAAGCAGAATTAGTGCCCTGAAAGAGCCAGGCAAACATTTGTGTCCCTCAAACGCACTAGTGTTGCAGGTCTGTGGTCCAAGGTGGTGGAGCTGAGTAGTGAGGACATAAAACCTTCATTCACGTATGTTTACGCACTGGCCTGAAATGAGCTCGGGGGGATGCCCTGGAGGTTGGAGATTTGTTATCCCAGTTTCCTTTAGAAGAGGAGTTTACTAATGAGAAAAACAAGCAGGATATGGAGAACGCCTGCCAAGGGATTGCTGAGAGTGCTGATGGCCAGGCTTCTGGCTGTAGTCTTGGCTGTGGTCATGGCTGTGGTCGTGACTGTGATATCTCCTGTGGTATGGTCTGTGATACGGTCTGTGGTATGGTCTGTGGTATCGGCTGAGGTCCTGGCTGTAGTCGTGGTTATGGTCTGCCAGGCCAAAGACCTCTCAGGAGTGGGGGTCAAGAATGAGGATTTTCCTGGGGGGGGGACAAAAATCAAAGAAACAATTTTATCAGGCCTTTGTTTCAAGGTGGGTGGGCACTAGAGAAGGAGGCTAAAGACTGGCAAGATGGCTCAGCTGGTAAAGGCACTTGTCATTGACACTTGTCATTGAGTTCAGTCTCATATACAGGTGGAAGAAGAGAACTGACCTCAAAATGTTGACCTATGACCTTCACACACAAGTTGCCTATGTACATACACAATAATGAAAATCTTTTGAAGACAGGAAAGCCCGAGAACATGAGCAAACATCAATCAACACTTCTCTAGCGTCACACAGGGAAGGGAGCTGTAGGCGGCTAAAAGGTTCAGACTGTAAAGCAATAAAAGTAAATAACTAAGCCTCTGTCCTTAAGGTCTCCCTGATCTTTTCTCCTTCATTTTATTTTGATTATTTGTTTTTAAAATGCATATTAAGTGTTTCCCTGTATAGATGTATGTGCATCACATACGTGTAGTGCCCTCAGAGGCTAGAAGAGGGCATCGGGTTCCCTAGAGTTGGAGTTAGATTGTTGTAAGGGTCACTTGGGTGCTGGGTATTGAACCTGAGTCATCTGGGAGAGCAGGTATATGTTCTCAACTGCTGAGCCGAGCCATCTCTCTAGCCTCTACAGAGTCTTTTGAGGAGAAGAAAAGACCCAAGAATTTCCAAAACCACATGAATTGTTATTAGTTGAGTAGTCTGCCCTCAGATATCTTGACCCTCTTACCTGTAGTGCCAATGTGATCCAAGGTAGTACACTTTTATTATTTTCTTGCTAAATCCAAGGACTTGGGAGAAGTCAGTATCATACAGAACCAAGAACCTCTGCCTTAGTGGCAGATGCCCTGTCTGAATCCTTGACTTTGTTTCTCTGGCTTGCAAGTCGTTTCTCATGTAGGTTCTGGCTACATACAGGTACTCAGCAATGATCACAGAGAAGCAAAGAGAGCCAGGTTTTCATTTCAAGGGACTTGACTGATGCCAGAAAACCAGGAGCTCGGAACATAGACACTTCAAGGGTGTCTCACCCTTAGCTGGGAGTAGGCTTATAACCCCAGCTCTGGGTAGAAGGCCCTTGGGGGGCAAGGGCAGAGACAGGAGAATAACTGGGGCTTGCTGGCCAACAGTGTAACTGAAAAAAAAAGGAAGCTCTAGGTTCAGTGAGAGCCTGTATCTTTAGTTGAAAGGAGAGCCATAGATGAAGGCATAGGATGTCCGTCTTTGTCCTTCCCATGTGTGTACACACACACGTGCACACACACACACACACACACGTGCACACATACTTTCTTCCTCTTTAAAATTTGGTTATAAGAGGAAGAAGGAAAATGCCACAGGCCCAGGTATCCCCTGCCTGCCTGGAGCAAGCCCTCCTGGTCCAGACCATGTCTTCTCTCTCCAGTATTTCTCCAGGACAAGTGTCTCGCTGGCATCTAGAGAGCAGAGCACTGCCACGTTCCCCCCTTTCCTTTCATTCTTTTGTTTTATTTGAGACAGTCTTTCTCTGGGTAGCCCATGTTGGCCTGAACAGTGACCTTCTGGCCTTAGCCTCTAACTGTGGGGACATAGGTTCGACCCCACTCCTGACCTTTCCCTCCCCCAAACTCTATTTTACTAGGATAGAGCTAAAGGGTCCTGATTAGAAATAAACATTTCCCACTCTAGTATCTTGTCTACAAGTGTTTTTCTCAAAGATTTCCTTGAGGAAGAAAGTAACCTCCCAGAGGGAAAACTTATGATTAGGCATAAGTACTTTAAAATGTGCAGTTGGAAATAATTATTCCATCAGTGCACTTTGTAGTAAATAACTTACAGAAAAACCAGCAGCATGCTGCATGTCTTTTAGCGCTCTGTGGCTCATGAGGAAGGCCTGGGATTTGGACATTAAGAGAGACTAATGGTTCTTGTTTGGGTCTCTCCCCCACCTACAACAGACCCCCCCCTCCCCCCAATGATGAAGATTTGAATCCAAGGCTTCACACAAGCTCCTGGCTGAAATCTTACAATAAAAAACTGCCTTAAAATGATCTCTTTAGTTTTAATGTAAGTCTAAGAAAAGCAGACAAATGGGTAAGATGCAGAATCGCAGACCTCACTCTGCTGCGGACTTTCTCTGTGTTCTTAGGCCAGTAAACCATCCTTTCTGAATTCCAGTTTTGAATGCTTTGGTGTCTTTCCCGGAAGTAAGAGAAAAGGGATAGAGAGAAGGGTGATGAGCCCAGGGAAAGTGTGGGCCTGGGGTTTATGCCCTGGGGAAAGCTGGGGGAAGCTCCTGCTGGTGAGGACAGTAGCTGAGGGTGTTATGGAAGGGCTGTGGAGATGGCTTAGTCAGTAAAGTTCTTTCATACAAGCGTGAGGGTCTAAGTTTGATCTCCCCAAGCCCGCCTGAAAATTCTAGGTAATCGCAACACCAGGAAGGCCAAGAAGGAAGATCCCTGAAATCACTAACAATCCTATTGGGTGAGTCTCAGGCCAGGGAGAGACCCTGTCTTACCAAACAAGGTGAGGTTGTCCACTGGCCTTCACAAATACAGACACATGCAGATCTGTGAACACACATGCACATGTACACACACAGGCAGGCGCGCACGTGCACAAACATGCACACACA
The DNA here is from genome assembly GCA_019843965.1 of Rhynchomys soricoides. Taxonomy (NCBI): domain Eukaryota; kingdom Metazoa; phylum Chordata; class Mammalia; order Rodentia; family Muridae; genus Rhynchomys; species Rhynchomys soricoides. The sequence goes on from JADRCH010000050.1 coordinate 10,951,282, forward strand.
CATAGAGAGAGACAGAGACAGAGAGAGAGACAGAGAGACAGAGAGGACAGAAAGAAAACTCCTGAAGGAGTCTTGCTTTTTGCTTGTGCTAAGGTGCTAGGGTCAAGCCCCCCTTTCCGAAAGAAAAACAAAAATAGAAACAATCTAACAAGAACTGATGATATTGATATTTCTGTGATACCAACTCTTTTTTTTTTTTGTAGAGCTAGTGGTCTCCATCTCCCCCTGACTCTGCATAATTCCCTTAAAAACTGATTGGTTAAAGTTGACCATGTGAAGGCCTCGTGTGAGTGGGTTTCAGGTTGTGGAGAATAATGTTGCCTTTCCATATTGATGCCTATCTGTTACTGAACAGAAATAGCCCCCGCTATTTCTGAAGCAGGGGTTCGGAGCCAGAGGTGACCATGGGGATTTCTGAAAGATTGCACAAATCTTAGAGAGGGTTTTGTTTTCCACAGGACATAAAACGAATGGTTGGGGGAACTCTCACATAGGCTCCAGGATGGTGGGAAACTCAACTGATACCTAAGAGAAAGAACTCTCCAAACTGCCTGCGTTTACCACCAAATGTATGGAGCTTTTGCAGCAGAACTCACCTTGTTCCACTCTCACAGATGACTTAATAGCTGTGCGATTGATGACGATGAAGACCCTGGAGAACAAATCAGTAAGAGACATGGTGAGGGCCTTGTCTGTGGACCTCACAAGTCACACCTTTGCCTTTCTGGACCACCCAATCCTGTCAATCTCTTCAGAGCTTACTTTTATACTGCACAGTAAGCAGATCATTAACTGCTGATCTGGTTTGTGTTGACTTGACTGAAGCCCTCCAGGTCTTAACTCCAACCATCTCTGCCATCACCCATCCCCATTAAATTATCCTCAGAGCTTGTCCCGTGTGTCTGTTATAATATTAGCCCCTTGTCTATACAGCCAACAAGCCACTAATGATAGGACACAGTCTGCATGTCAGTCACTGAACTTATGGGAGCAGATAGAAGTGAATCCAACAATCAATGGCTTCATGCTCATGGCATTTTTAGTGTCTTCAGAGACAGATTTTGACAAATATTCAGATAATTAGTCAAGGAGTCATTTAGAGCCGTGATGTATATGATGAAGTACAGGAAAGCCGGAGAGTGTGACAGAGCTGCAAAGGAAGCATTTCACCTCAGTACTAACGTGTGTGGGCTGGCTTCCCCAGCCTCACCATGATAAATGCCATGGGCAGAGACCTTTGACATCGTTTTGTACCCTGCTTAGCATAGTGTTCTCCATGGTGGTATTCCTTGTGTCCCCTCCCCTTGAATCAGTCTTGTAGATCAAGGCCATGAGTGTATACATCACGAACAAGAAGAGAGTCTAGTGTATTGTAGTGAGTGTGCATGTGAGGATGTGGACCTCATGGAATGTGGAATTTCACTACATAATGACAATGTAGATGGTTATTGCTGTGTCACTGCAGACAGTACCTGCTCGAGCACAGTATGGTCACAACTGTTGCCATGGTACGGTTGGTAACAGTAGCTCCCTTTGGATTCTGTTTTCATTTATCACTTTGGGGCATAATAATTCCTCCTCCAAAGCTGATGAAACCTGGCTGGTTCCAGAGTGTGGCAGGAGAGGGAAGAATGGCTTGACAGCATCACCAGCTTCCACAGAGACAAGGATGCTGACAGCGGACACAGCTGATTGTCAGGGAGGATGCTGACAGCAGACACTGCTGATTGTCAGGGAGGATGCTGACAGCGGACACAGCTGATTGTCAGGCTTGCCCTTTCAGAAGCATAAGTTCTTCACAATACTTGGTCCTCAGAGTGAGAGACATTTGTTGTGAAAGATAATGCTAACCTCTAGGTGACCTTTTCTTAGAACCTCAGGGCATCCATTTTTTTATGACAGGAAGAAACCAGTGTTCTTATTCAGTTGTCTCTTAGCTACCTGCTTCCCAAATGAGTGTATGTTTAACAAGTGATTATCCACTAACGTTATATACACCTAAATATTTAATTATTGATTACAATTATTTAAGTATTAATATATTTAATTATCCAGTCCATTGATACAATTATTAATAGATATGTTTGATTATTATATAATAAATTATTATTAACAACATATTTAATTAACTATATTTAATATATTATATACAGTATATGTATGTGATGGAGGTAGAAGAGGGGCTATTTGCAGGAAGATAGGTAACTGAAGTAACAGGGAACAAGAAAAGGCAATGGGGACAAAAAGGAGCAAAGCACAATGACATACATGATGAAAATGTCATAAGAAAGCCTATTATTTTGTATGCTAACAAAAGATGTTTTTTAAAAAAGGATTCTCCAGTTTGAATACAGACAACTTGAAAGTGTTCAGTCTTCCTGATTGTGTAGAGTATTGGTGTGTGTGTGTGTGTGTGTGTGTGTGTGTGTGTATCAAGAAGTGCCACTGCAGGGTTCTCCACTCACACCCAGTCTAATTTTATTCCTAGGTTAAGTCAAAACTGTATAAACCTGTTATAAACTTTCCAAAGCCCAAAGTGACAGGAGAGCAGTCCTTACTGCAGGTTGACTTTAGTCACATCCTCAGAATCAGGAACTGTCCAGGTTGTCTGGAAGACCGGGTTGTTTAGGGATGTCAAGTTATAGACACTGCTGTCGTTGCACTTCTGATGCGCTCCACCCCAGGTACCCACTGGGCTGTTGTTCTCCTTCACTGCTTTCAGGATCACCGCACTGACTGAATCGTTCACAGGAACCGTCACTAGGAGGAAAGGGTTTGAGGAAACAGTTATCGTGAGCTGAGTGAAACCAAGGTGGTGTGTGAGCAAGGAAGCAACGGAGTATGGACGGCATGTACCCTTGGGGGCCCAGTGTGTCACATGCCTGTAACTCCAGGTGAGGGATGCAGGACATGAGTTCAGTGTCCTCTTCAGCTACAGGGAAGCTTAAAGTCCGCCTGGGCTACAGATGATTTTAATATTCATCATTATGCTTGTTTTTTGATTTTGTTTTTTAATTTCCCAAATAATCTACAGTGGAAGACAGCTATGAACCTAACCATCCTCTGACCCTGGTTTTGCTACAGGGGTCCTATAGATCCTAATAGTAAAGAACTAAACCCCTCCTCAAAGATGGGCACTCCTGAAAGAGTTCAGAAGTCTCCTAGGAAGTGCTCCAGGGGTACAAGGGAGTACTGTTGCTAAGTAAAACCAAAGGCCTGCTCCTGACCCCAGAAATGCTGATCCTCTGAGTTATTGAAGGTGGGGGTTAGGTAGGACAGGGGTTGGTCTAGGTATGAGACACTGAGGTCCTAATCCAAGAACCAATACTTCTTAAAGTTTTTCTCTACTCAGATGAGGTCTATGACCCAGCCTGCCTGAATTTACAGAGGACCTTGCTGACGTTTTATTAATTTCAACACAAGGATATTTTAGTGTATCTGTTTTTTTTTCCCTCCCTAGACGAGCCTGTATGATTAAGTTCCTCGATATTGGGCCATTTCCGTCATCTGAAACTCTTTCTAAAGCAAAGCAAATGGATCTAGTAGCAGGACAGACAGTCCTGGATATGCATCCTGGCTCTGGTACTTAGGAGCAAGACAGGTCACCTCTGTGCTCTGGCTTCTTCTTGTTCAGTGGCCACTGTACACAATTTGTTTTTTTTGAAACTGAATCTCATCCTAAACTAGATTCAAATGTAACAGAGGATGACCTTGAACTCCTGATTCTCGGTATTATTGTATTTAGACATTGCAGGTATATGCTGCCACACCTGGTTTATAAAATGCAGAACATTGAACCCAGAACTTGGTATGTGCTAGGCAAGCATACTACTAATTAAGCTACATCTCTGACCCATACACTTTTTTTAAATTCCCACTTTATGCTTGCCGTAGCTCTGGGTCTGGGAAATGACTATCCCTCATAGTAAAGGCTCCTGTTAGGACTAAAGAGAAGATGCTAACATTTGTGTTTTATATCAGATAAACTGTGATTGTTATTACTAATTTAAGCACATTGTATTTCCTCATCCTGGTTTGCTTTGCCAGGAAGGTCAGAGGACCCTGATCCCGCATGCCCTGACTCAGAGAGGAGGTGACTTTTGTCTCACATCTCTGTATGGTGGTGTGGCGGAAGGTGATGCACAATGGTGTCATCTAGATAGCCAGCAATCCTCTTAGCTCTCCAACTGTTTTCTCCACGGTTCCTCCTCTGCTTCCCCTTTCACTGTAAACTCAGCCTTCCTTCCTTCCTTCCTTCCTTCCTTCCTTCCTTCCTTCCACTTGGGGTCTCTGGATCTGTGACCTCAGTCTCCCTTGGATGCCTTGTACATTTGTCGGTCAAACCAGACTTCCTCATATAACCTGTTACGTGGGATGTATGCCCATCCACCTAGAGAATCTAAATGCTCCTGCCTCTCATTCCTGTCTCTTCAATATCAAAGATAGTACTCAGCACACTTTCAGGAACCCAAGAGTCCAGCCTCCCTCCTCTGGCTGCCTTCTCTTCTAGGGACAGCTGCTGTTTCCCACCTCCCCCAACCACCCCCAGCTGTTCTGCACCTGGCTCCTATCTGACCCACACCTGGGCTTGGCGTCTGGAGCCTTCCTCCCCTGTTAGCATTCATCCCATACCCACTTCCACACCCAGATCTTGCTCACATCCCCCTTCTGGACTAACTTACCCCCTCATATCTGAAACATTCATACCCTTTCTATAGAATTGAATACTTGATTATATTTTATGGTTTTATCAGTCAGCATCCAGGCAGCCCAGCGTTTGTCACCAAACAACTACTTTTGGTTGATTCTAACGCCCTGCGTCGGGGCTAGGGGTGGACTGTAGCTTAGAGCATTTGTCCAGCATGCTTGAAGCCTTGGCTTCTGTCTCTAGCACTTAAAAAAAAAAAAAAAAAATCCTTTATCCAATGGAACTCACTGTTTTAGAAGCTGGAGAGCTGAGGAAGTAGTAAATTACATCCTTGTCCAGAGAAGTGAACATCAGGGCAAAGGCTGACTTAGTGCCTCAGTGTAAATATCACAGGCTTCTTGCCTTAACCGGTCCGAGGGGCAGGGGTGGGGGTGGGGTGGGGTGAGCCCTCTGAGACTCTGGCTAAGCTGTGCTGTCTCTTGGGTTTGCCAAGCTATTATACGTGGTTTGCCAGTATTGACACAATACTGAAATGGTAAAGGACTTCAAACCAAAGCAAGGAGAGGTGGCTGACTCGAGGTCTCCAGAAAGCCCGAGTCCTGGCCACAGCACTCCGAAAAGGTATTTGTAAAGCCTTCTTTGTAATTGTAGGTGTGGAATTTGGCCCTTCTCAAACCCCACCCCCCACCCCCCATGGACAGAGGATTTTTGACCCTCAATTTAAAGTACAAGTCAAATTTGCCTCAGAGTTCAAACACATTTTGGTTTGAAATGGAATCTGACGAAGAGCAAAGCTGGTTTAGGCACTCGAGGAGGCTGAGGTCTTTCTCTTTCCTGAGGCTACTGGGACTGCTCCGGTCGCCCTTCCCCCACCTTCCCCCATTGTCTTGTGTTTTCTCCTTCCTGCCTCCCTCCTTTCAGAAAGGCGCCCACGTCCTCATCTTATCTCCCCCTAGTAGACTTTTCTTTCTCCCATTTCAGCTGCAGGCCCGTCTGTCTCCCTCTGTGCCATCTTACATCAGGGGCCTGTAATCGCCCCTGCATCGCCCCTGCAGTAATGGATTCATACACATACTCACCAAGTGTTCATCTTGAATTACGGACTTATCTTCCCTGCTCTGATATGAAAAGACCCACTTCCCAAGGGAACAGGACATACACAGTCCTGTTACATCAGGAGCTTTTGCTTAGTGACAGTCGCCAGGAAACAGGAGAGAGACAAGCAGCAGCGGAGTGCGGAGGTCTGGGGCAGTGGCTCACCTTCCAGGCTGGGACTGCAGATCACTCCCACGGCAGTCACCATAGTGACTACTGCACAGTTTTCTTAGACTAAGAGAGGAAGGGTGGCATAGGAGCTAAGAAGGCTGCTGACTTTTGGCTACGTTCCTTAGGCTCAGATATTCTGTTATATTCTAGTGACCTTGGGTAAAAATTTGACTTCTTTGTGCTTTCTTCCTCCTCTGGAAAATGGAGGTTAATAGCATTTTCCACTGAGAGTGAAACCCAGCACATAGTAAGTTGTGTTAGTATTATAATGTGGATGTACATCTAGTTCCTCCATTTCCACGGCTCTGTGACTGGAGCAAGGAGGTGGTGATAGAGGTAGCGAGCAGCCTAGAGGGCTCAGTGAGTAAAGGCGCTTGCTGTGAAAAGCTGGTGACCCGAGTTCGAGTCTCAGAGTCACATGATCGTGGAAGGAGAGAAGCAATTCCACAAAGCTACCTTCTGGCGTGCGCAAGAGTGCCAGGACATGCGCGTGACTGTGTGCACACACACATACACACACCATAAGGGTGCACACACTATAATAGTAAAACAATTTAAAAATCAACTGAAGTTGCTTAAAAAAAAAAAAAAGAATGAATAAATAAAGCTAGGTAGGACTAACAGGTTTGACTAATTAGAAAGTGTGTTTTTAACTTGTAGGTTTGTTGAATCCCAAAAGGGAAAGCTGTGAAATACTTTTCTGATACTTCTAAGAAAAACATTAGATTAAGATTGAACAACCAGGACTCAAAGAGCTTCTGCCCTTTGCTGGCAGGGGGTCCCCAGCAAGTCATTAACATCAGGCCCCTCACATATAAGGCAGGCTACTGATGTCTTCCTGTAGCTTACGTGGCTTTTCCCACACACTAAGCGCAAATCATCCTTCCTGGCGTCCTGCGTCTGTCAAGTGGATGTAAAAGGACAGTAGACTGCAGTGAATTCCCTCAAAAATAACACAATGCCCGCCTAATGCAGCCGTATCTTGCCTGGGTGTGATCGCCTGGAGCTCAGTTTACCCCACCTTCGATTCAGTTATGGACAGGAAACTATAGAAATCGTCCTCCTGATCCACTTGGCCACCTATCAATCACCACTCCCACTTTCCATCGTGTCCCACACATATGGAACGTCCGAGAGCCTGCTTCACGCTCCACGGAGAACAAAGGGCAGCGGAATGAGTGGGTTTTGACTCACCTGTGTAGACTGCATTCCCACCGGAGACATTAGCCTTAGTGTTGATTCCCAAGTTGTTGGAGGAGGTGTAGACTTCATCAAAGACCACGCAGGACCCATTATCACTGGCAGAGAGAGAAGAGGAAAAACGCAGAGCCAGGCACAGGAACAGCCCCAAGTGTGGCAGCAAGGAGCTGAGCGCTGGCATGGTTCCGGTCTGTTTGGGTTGCAGGGCCTGGCAGTAGTAAGACTAGGTGTGACAGGCTCCTGTTTATATGCTCTGGGGCTGGAACTTCTGGGTGAGGTCATGCATGCAAATCGCCCTCCCTCCCTCCTGAAAATACTGCCTTCTGGAATTTGGCCCAAGACATCACTGGGATGAATCACCAGCCTCCACTTTTGTGACCAGCGATTCTCTCTACCAATTCCAGTTTTGCACAAGAGGATTGGCCAAATTATTTGACATGGCTCCCGTCTCAGCACCTGCTATCTGAAGAAGTGGGAAAGGCTGGTGAGGAGTGGTAAGTGACGAAAGTGGAAGTCCACAGTTGAGTAATTACCAGTAGGTGGTCTGGTTGGAAGGCCTGCTTTTCTCTGTCAGAAACTCAGGCATGGGTGCCCTTTTTATCTTCTTCATCTCATGACTAGCTTAGAGCTGGAAAGACTAGATATTTATTTACTTGTTGATTTTGTGTGGGGGTCGGAAACATGGGAGGAGTTTGCACAGGCCGCAGTGTGTGTGTGTGTTAGTGTGTGTGTGTGTGTAGCAGGAAGTCAGAGAACAACTTTCAGAAGTCCTTTCTTTTCTTCCATTACATGGGCCACTAGGATTGAACTCAGGCTGTTAGATTTAGTGGCAACTGTCTTCAGTCACAGCTTGGACATCAGCCCTACTTATTTGTTTTTTAGACAGAGGGTCGCATGCATTCCAGGCTTGCCTTGAGTTCTCTGTACAAGAGAACCTTGAACACACACACACACACACACACACACACACACACACACACACATATATATTTAATTTTTGAGCCAGAGTCTTACTATGTAGCCTTGGCTGGCCTGAAACTTGACATGTAGACCAGGCTGCCCTCTAACTCTCTGAGATCTG
>JADRCH010000050.1:10968822-11007802 GCA_019843965.1 Rhynchomys soricoides
TTCTTCTTCTTCTTCTTCTTCTTCTTCTTCTTCTTCTTCTTCTTCTTTTTGGTTTTTGGTTTTTTGGAGACAGGGTTTCTCTGTGTAGCCCCGGCTGTCCTGGAACTCACTCTGTAGACCAGGCTGGCCTCAAATCCTTTTTCTTGCACTTATTGTATGTGTATGTGTATCTGGGTGGGCATACAGACCATGGCATGAATATGGAGAGTAGAAGACTAGTTGGAGTGGGGGGGTTGATTCTCTCTTTGTACCACGTGGGTCCTAGGAGTCAATCAGGCATCAGTTTGGATGCCAGTCAGATTTACCTGCTGAGCTATGTTGCTCGCAGCTGTTTATAATGTTAAACATTACAAGCAGCTCATTATAATGTTTAATTAATTATAACATTTCCCCCTTCACTCGGCTCCCAAGCCCTCCTATGTACCCCTTCCCTTCCTCTCTTTTAAATTCATGGCCTCGTTTTCCACCAATTGTTATTGCTTAGAAATATGTATTTGTATATGCATGTATGTTCCCAAATATAACCTGTCGGGTTCTTGTGAGTATGTTTTCAGGGCTGACCATTTGTCACTTCACCTCAGCTTTCTGATGTTTTGTCTGATTGCCCCCTTTAAATGAAATCATATCTGTTGTAGGTGAAAGGTTTTCCCTCGTTTCAACTGTTTATTTTTTAATGTCCTTACTTGGAAAAAAATATCAAAATTGGTGCCATATCTAGATCTTTGATATCCCATAGTCTAGAAACCAGGAACCTAAAAGGGTTGTCCTATGTTGCTGTGGTAAAGACATGGGTGGCATTTAAGGGGGACCTGGAAGGCTGTGTCTCAGGAAGGGTATTCACTATCTGGTCATCTTCACAAGGTTAGACTCTGTCACCTCCCTAAAAGAAGAAGTTGCTTTCATTCATTTCCAGGCAGACCCTGAAGTGTTGAGGACACTGATGGTCTGTCGAGGGTGGGTTGGCTGTGGTGAGGAAGTGAAATCAGACAGAGAACTCACGGCTCTGTGTTCCCGTCCTCAGACAGAGGAGGAAGGAGGAAAGGTGTCTCCCACAGAGTAGGAGTAGAAGTTAGGGTGGGAGAGGGTGCTTGGATACAAGTCCAGTTGTGTGTGGCCCTCCCTGATAGGCAAGAATAAAAGAGAAGCCCATTGCAGCACTTGCAGAGAGCTAAGCAAGCCCATACCAGGGAATGGAAGTGCCAGGCTCCTCTCAGTTCCTGTTCAACTATGCTTAGAAATGTCTCTGGAAAGTATAGCATTTTGTCAAGAAACTCCAGAAGAGTGCCATCCCCACTGTTTAAGCAGAAGGCTCCATGCTGAGTAAATACATGGCAGACTGGTCAGTGTGGTATGCACTGGAACTCCTGAATTGAGCTGTGAGTTAGTGGGGGTACTGACAAGGTTGTGACGGAAGCGTCTCTCCAGGCACAGAACCAAGGAAGGAGACTTCCCAGGGGGCTTTGCTCGTTTCAATTCTTGAAGAACATACTGGTCTTCTAATAACCCTATGAATGAACTATCAGGTAGTTGTCCTGATTGGTTTTCTGTCAATTTGACACAAGCTAGAGCCATTTGGGAGGAGAGACTCTCAATTGAGAAAATGCTTCCATACTACTACTGGTCTACAGGCAAGTCTGTCTGGCATTTTCTTGATTAGTGAATGATTGTTGTGGGAAGGTCTTGTCCATTGTGAGTGGTTCCAATCCTGGGTAGGTGGCAGGAAATCAGGCTGAGCAAGCAGTGAGAGCAAACCAAGTAAGCAGTGTTCCCCCATGGCTTCAGCTTCAGTTCCCACCTCCAGGTTCCTACCCTGACTTCCCTCAGTGAGTTGTAAGCTGAAATAAATCCTTTCCTCCCCAAGTTGCTTTCGGTCATGGTGTTTTATCACAGAAATCTCTAGCTAGGACTGGTGGTATTTGGATATCTTAGAGAAATACCAGGTTAAAAGGTATGAAGTTTAGAGTATAAGGCTCCAAGAGAAGGATGGGACTCATCCTGTTGAATGTTTGCCAAGTGTCTCCGAGTTTGGTGCTGCTGCTGGCCCTGGGAGAAGAAATAAAGCCCTTGTCCCAAGAGGTGTGTGATGTCATTTACACACTCTTGTCTATGAAAATCAGCCAAGTCTAGCCTCAAACCATCTCTGTTAAGTATCATTTGATGAACTGAACCACAGGAGGACACTTGAATTCATCTTATTGTGTTAAAGACTACTAGAATTTGCCATTAGTGGTCAAGTGTGGTTTTTCCCTGGGTGCTGATATGGTACTGTGTAGGAGCGGTCAGATGTCATCACTGTGTGTGGTAGTTTCGGTCTCCTGTGAACCAGAACAAACAAAGCATCTACTTTCCTGATAATAAACAGATCCTATTTTAGACACATACACAGCTGCAATGTTTCTATATATAATTTGTTATTGATACACTAATTTCAGGATTATTTGAAGGACTGTTTCCTCAAATATTGAGAAAGACTTAAATGAAAAGTCATGTTCTGAGCATGTCCTTTGGTTGAAGACTACCACTTAAACAATACTTTTTTATATTGTATTAAAAATTTAATAATTTAAAAAAGTAACTTTATTTAAAAGCAATTCTTTATAATTTTTAATGTTATTTTTATAAACATTGCTATCTTAGAGTTTTACTGCTGTAAAGAGACATGCTGACCAAGGCAACATTTAATTGGGTCTGGCTTACAGGTTCAGAGGTTCAGTCCATTATCATCAAGACTGGAACATGACAGCATCCCAGGCAGGCATGGTGCGGGAGGAGCTGAGAGTTCTCCATCTTCATCTGAAGGCTGCTAGGAGAAGACTGGCTTCCAGGAAGCTAGGACAAGGGTTTATAAGCCTATGCTCCCAGCGACATACTTCCTCTAACAAGGCCACACCTACTCCAACAAGGCTACACCTCCTCATAGTGCTACTCCCTGGACCATGCATATTGAAACCACCGCACTAGGCCATATATGAGCATATGTCTATCTTTGCTCATTAATATCTTAACATTTTTGAATAATCATCCAACACTCTGGCTGAGGATGTACGCGGCTCAGTTGATAGAGTGCTTCCTTAAGAAGCCCTAGATTTGCTCCACAGCAAATAAATGCACTGACCATGGTGGTGCACACTTATAATCCCAGCACTAATTGGAAGGTGAGGCAGGAGGGTCAAAAGTTCTAGGTCATCCTCATGTGTCCAGTGAATACATAAGACCTTCTCTAGAGACAGACAGCTAGATAGTCACACAAATATACAGACATTTTAGTGAAATAATTTCATTGTATGAATATACTAGGTTTCATATGAAGATGCACTGATTCCCTTAGGCCATATATTCTCTGCTGGTAGAAAATAATGTAGTGTCACACTTTTAGAATTAACACCAATATTATACTATCAACTTTTGTCATTAATAAAATTACATGAAAGGTAATAGTTTCCTTATTATGGCTGAATATATTGATAGTGATGCGATGTACCCCCACAACAGAGACTTTCTGACTTCATGTAGGAAAAGACCCAAACAAATGAAAAGTTCCTGATGACCTCAAGGGTCCGATGAGACGCGGGAGGAGGGAAAGAAGTGAGTATTTTCAAGACTTCTTGAGCCAAGCTGTACTTAACAGTTGCTTTTACTCATTGTATTTAACCCTCACAGCAGGGAGCCATTGCAGGAATGGAGGTGAGATGCTACCTGGGGAACTGAGCAAAGTTAGCATGTGCAGGTCTGAGAGTCAGACATTATTTTCGTCCCAACTCTTTACAGAGCGACTTGAGACCATACGCTGAAATTTGAACCCATGCTTTCCGGGCTACACATTCCTGTTAACTCGTGGTATCCCATCATGAAATTTCCTACATACAGAAAGTGATTTGATTCAGGACAACAGGAAAGTTTGTGTTGGTTTCCTGAAATTGATGCTCTGAGGGCTTTATGATAATTTCCAAGAGTTTTAACTTACTGACTGTGAGTAAGCAAGGCTGTTTGGTCAGGGGTAGAGGAAGTAAGTTTTCTTGCTCTTTTATTCTATTTATTTGTTTACTTAAACAGCAGTACTCAACTGTGAGGGTGATTTTTGCCACCGAGGGGGCATCTGTCAAGGTCTGGGGGTATTTGAGGCTGTCACATTTGCTGTGTCTTAGGGTTCAACTGGCACCTAGGAGGTAGAGGTCAGGAGTGTTTCAACACAGATCAATCCTTACGACAAAAACAGAACTGTCCTGAAATGTCAGTAATGCTGAGATCACGAAACCCTGCTGTAGAGGAAAACCATTACCTGTTGAAATAGAATTTCAGTAGCAGCCAATAAGTCACCCTTATTAAATGTGTTTCAGTTTGTCAGAATTAAGTTCCTGCTGTCACTCCCAAGACACCATCAGGAGGTGGTTTCTAACCTTGGGAGAGTCATACTCGGGTGGGGATAAGAGGATTACCACCATCATCCATGCAGAGAGGAGGAGGGTCTTCAGACCAAGAAGGATGGCCCCTGAGTGGTTAGTGACAGCCAGAGCTCTGAAGTGGAGAGGTGTGTTTGTGTCTCTGTGACTGTTGCCCATGGTGTGCCCTCCAAGCATCTTCCTGCTTTATAGAGCAGGCACAAAGGGATTTCCCACTCCGTGTTTGTTGGGAGCTTTTAATGAGATAACATACTCAAAGACGAAACACTCAATGAATGTTGGCTTTTCTTCTTATTACTGGAGAAACTCTACTGAGGTGGTGCCTGTGCGCTGTCCATTCCGTCTCTGGAGGGAGATCCCAAGTTTCCCAGGCTTCTTTCCCTTCTTGGGCAATGAAAGTTGAGTCAGGGCTGCATGTGCTAGTCATAGACACTGGCATGAGGCTCGCCCAGCTGGGGCGCTCTATTGCAGCTGACATGGGGTGGAGCCAAGGAGGGGGCTGGAAAGAAGGGCAACAAATTCCATTTCCTTGTGAAACTTTGTCAACAAAAGGTACTTATCTCCGTCTCAGAGGAAGATGGGGGGCTTGGGGAGAATGAGCAGGGCCCAGGCTAGTAGAAGGTCCCAGAAATCTTCTCATTAGTTCCCTCCAGGCAGGAGATACCTTCTCTGCCCCTAGGACCCTGGGTTTTAAAGCAAAAGTATGATAACTTGAAGAGGTGGGAAGTTGGCTTGGATGTCAAGAGAATTAAGTAAGGACAGAGAGTAGGTAGGATGTTCTCAGTGTGGACTTCTGGCTCACTTACATCTGGCTTGGGGTTTACAGGAGACGGGCCCTTGTTACCTGCAAACCCCTGCATTCTTTTGTGTTTTGTAGACATAAGATGATAGTTTTAGGTTTTTGGGTTTTTTTAGCTTTAATTATGCCAACCTATCACCCTTGTTTTTCTCTGCCAGAAGTGTCACCTTCTGCACCATAAGACCACTGCAGGAAGGAGTGAAGGAGTGGGGGCATATTTCTGATGTGTGCAGGTGTGGTGTCATTGGCTCTAACTACGCCTTTCTTTTGCTGCTGCCTCACAATACTGCATCATTTTCTGAGGTCTTGGGCTTCAGCTTTCTTTGGCCTGTCTCATGTCTCAGCCTCTTTACCCCTTTTCTTGTCTTCCCGCTGTGTTCCAGTTATAGGGGAGGCTGCTAGAAAGTAGGTAGGAGAGATATAGAATCTTCTTTGAAGAGGCTGAGGGATGGCAGCTCTTGTCTGCACAGGTCCATGTGTATGTACCTTCTATTCACTTGGATAATTTGTGGACACTCCCTGTCATGATCTAAATGAGGAATCTCCTGGGAGCTTGTGTCAGAGAGGTGATGTCCGCTTGCTCAGCATGCAGAGGCTGAGTAAGTGCAAAGGTTGTGGTTGTAAGGTAAGTGCTGGTGGTGGTTTAGAGTTGTCCCTGTTCATGGGCGTACTGGCTATGTTTGCACCGGGAACATCTAGATTTAGGTGGCGAGTAGGCCCAGTCTTGGAGTTTAATGTCTCAGGGCTCTACCTAGAGATGATACGGTTAGAGATGGAAATGGTGGCACATGCTTCTAATCTCAACACTCACGAGGCTGGGGCAAGAGGATCACAAGTTCCAGGCCTGTTTGGGGGCTACATGGTAAAAACCTGTCTTTTAAAAACAGAGAGAAAAAAAAATAAAATTAACAACTCCAAGACCACGAGTCTCTATTTTCTCACTTGCTAGAATCTTCCCTAGATTCCTTAGATTCCTCATGGACACTATCTTCTGTGTCAGGGCCCTGACACCTCATCTTCGTTTCTATCTTTATGCCTATTTCTTGTTTCCTGACCTTAAGAGACCCTGTCTCTTCATGTGGAACACTGCCTCACATGCTCACTGTAATAATCACCCAGTTTCGTATTTTTGAGGGTGTGTTATATGTCAGGCACTGTACCAACCAACCTTTGTAAGTGCTCCTCCTCAACAGTTTTTGGTTTGGTGTTGTAACACAGGTCTACCAAGAGGTAATTTCAAAATAGCAGGCCATCACTGAGGTAGAGGAAAGCACAGAATGCCTCAGGGGTGTTCGGGAAGGGCTGTGATGCCTTTTAGATAAACAGTAGGTGAGCTGGTTTGAAGGATGGAAGAGAAAAGGTGAGTGTCCCTGAAGAGAGAAGTGTAGAGTGTGGAATGGCATGGTGTGAGCAGGGGCTGAGTAACAGGTAAATGCTCAGACAGAGAGACGGATGCTGGAGCTGGAGCTGAATGAATGGATTAAGTCATGGGAGGCCTTGTCAGTTATGTCGAAGATTTTGAATCCCATCCACAGACCACAGGGAGTTTTAAAGCAAGAAGATGACATATTCAGATCTGGGATTGGATCATCACTTAGTGACTGTGTATAGGGAAATGGGTACCAGAGGGGAAACTCTGGAACCAGGGGCTCTAGTTACAAGGTCGTAGCAATTCTCCAGATGAATGATTACAACAGTCAGGGAAGAGCCTAAGACTGGGAACAGATGGAGAAGAATAGGGGCTATCAGAGAGCAGGTCTTAGAGGTAGACTGCCGAGCAGAGGGTGAAGTTACGAATGACTCATGGTGTCTGGTTTGCTTGGATGGGTGGGTAGTGAGCAGAGCCACTGAGTAAGATGGGGATCCCAGGAGGATCAGGGTTAGCGCCAGGGTGGAGACTGTGAGTTCATTTTGAGGTGGTTCAGTTTGAGGTGACCTTGGCAAATATGACAGGGATGTGCAGTTGCATGTGCAAATGTGTCATTCAAGAAGAAAGTCCAAACTAGATAAATCTGGGAGTTAGCGGTGACAACGAAAACTTCAACAAGATGTAGTATGTAATTATTAAAAACAATCCATGCTAAAGCCAACTATTCGTGGGCAATGCAGTCTCCCCTATCTCAATGGGAGTCGTAAGCCGGGGTCTTCCCTGGTTTCCAGTGTTAGCCTGCCACCAAACCACTCACTCGAATTTCCCAAGACAGTCTTCCAGCAAAGAATGCTACTGTTCACAAACAACAAACAAACAAACAAACCAAGTCATATAATCACTGATTGACAGGAAACCCCATGACGGGGCAGCAGGTGGATGCAGTGTCCCAGAAGGACCTACAACGACAGAGTAGCATTATCGTGACTATAGGGTGGACAGTGTAAAGACAGAAAGAGTGAGCAATACGATTGGCTACAGAGATTTTCCCCACAGGATCTGACAATGGTGGACGCTGGCTCTGCCTGGGGTGATTATGAGTTTAGACAGCAGCGGATTGAGCTGGTAAACTGAGGCAGAGAAATGGGGAGAGCAAGTGTGGGGTTTAGCAGGGAAAGGAGGCAGCTGAGGAGGTGGGGTTGGGGATGTGACAGAGCAGATAGGAAACCACAGGGGTTGCAGTTACTGCAGCCCCAAGATCATGTCCAGTGGACTAAGAAGAACGAAGCCAGAGGACTCTAGAGTTGAGTGCCACAGCCAACTTTATTGAAGTTAATTAGAAATGAAAGGGAAAGTGGCACTCCCAAAGCAGGAGGGGTCCCAGAGAGAACATCACTTAGGTGGAAAGGCCTATGTATCTTTAAACAGTTACAGAACAAAGAAAACAACAGTGGTTAGTAACCTTGGAAAGATGATTTGTCTCCTGGTGCACAGGATGAGGAATTTCTTCCCTGCACTGGAGCTCCATTAGGAGCTTGTATAATTTTCTAAAGGTTCTGGAGCAGAGCTGCCTTGACCCATGGAGCACCTTAAGCAGCAGGCTTTGATCCTTGGAGCATTTGAAATTGGCATCAGGAGTTTTCCAGATCATTGGGGTCAGAGTCACCCTGTGGCCAGTCCCTAATGACTTCCCTTCCCTTCCTTCATTCCATCTCCTTCTTTGGGAACACACATACGTAAAGGGAAATCTATACACTTGATGTGAATTTCTGTCCATCCATCATCTTTGAGATAGGGCCTTGCTATCTACCCCAGGCTGGCCGTAAATTCATAATTCTCGAGTATTTTGCCTGAATGTATGCATGTGTAGCAAGTGCATTCCTTCAGAAGACAGAAGAGAGCATTGGATCCTTTGGAACTGGACTCACAGATGGGTGTGAGTTACCACGTGGGTGTTAAGAACAAAACCTGCTCCTCTGCAAGAGCAGTAAGTGTTCTTAACCACTAAGCCAGCTCTCCAGCTCCCGTACTTGCTTTTGAGCATTGTAAACTGGAATGTCTCTAGGATACATGGCAAGAAAGTAATATAGGAGACACTGGAAGATAAGGCATGAAGCTGGGCAGTGGTCGCTCATGCCTTTAATCTAGGCAGTCAGGAGGCAGAAGCAGGTGGATCTCTGTGAGTTCAAGGCCAGCCTGGTTTACAGAATTCCAAAAAGCTGAAAAGGGAAAAGGGCTCCCCTCCCAAAGAATGAAAGAAAGAAAGAAAGACAGACAGACAGACAGAAAAAGAAGGATGCTCTAGTCCTGAGGGAAAGATAAGGGATGAAAAGTGGTCAGAGCAGTTCCAAGCAGGGAAACACAGGCCCGACCTGGGTTGGATCGAGGATGGACTGAAGACACACAATGCCTACTGCTGTCCTATGAGGTCATAGGACTCAATGAAGAGTACAGGGCTGCTGTGGTCAGTGGGGGCTATGACATGCACTGGCATCCAGGGGGAGGTACGTGAGATGGTTATCAGTAAGAGAGCTTCCTTTTCTTCTGAGACACATTAAGGGATGGGGTGTGATATTCCCACACTTTTTACTGGGCACTGGCTTCCGGCTCTGGTGGTCTTCCCACTTCCACAATCCTCTTAGTCTCTTTGCTACTGCAAGCTTCTCCAGAAGGGAGGTTCGACTACACGTGAGAGGGATGAGGCCACTGTGTGACATGTGTATGCCTGGAACCTCAGGCCCTTTATTATTTTTGCAGAGGACCACAGACAAGGCACACACACCTGGCTGTCTCACCTCACAACTTTCAGTGCAACATTGTGTCAACAGGAATCTGTGCGGTGCCTCTGCATACTGATAGCCTCTCAGAAGTAGGTGGGAGAGAGAAGGGAAGGAAGAGGCAGTAGAGCCAACGAGCTCTCCTTACTATTTAGCTCTCGATCATACTTACTCTTAAAAACGTTTTTGTTTTTGAAATTTATGTGTATAAGTGTTTTGCCTGCGTGTACGTCCATGTACATGTGTGCAGTACCCTCAGAGGCCAGAAGCAGATGTCAGATCTTCTGGAACTAAAGTCTCGGAGGGTTTTGAGCCACCAGTGAGCCATCTTTCTTCCCCTTATTTATATCTTTTAGTCAGGTTCAAATCTGGCAGTAGTGGCCAGTATTTTCCACCCCTCCCTGACCACATTCCCCCCTCCAGTCCTTATGTGATATTCTGTCATTCTGAGCAGTGGGATGCTCACTGACTTTGAATTAAGTAAGTGTCTATTCTGCCGTCTGGTCCTACAGGCGACGCGGTAGGAAGTACTTAAGGGAAGCTTGGGAGACCGTCTGTGATGATGTGGGACTTGTTTTTGAGAAAAAGAAAGGAGACCTCGCATTGGCTGGGCCACAGTGGCTCTGAGGGGACAGAGGGACAGAACAATGAGATAACTGGGCAAGTTGAGCAGGGAAAACGAGAAAACATTACTACACTGAAGGTGGTAAAGCAGACTTGGTCGGAGGGCCTTACCTAAGCACTCTTAGTCACCAGTTCTAGGAATCCATCAGGCAGGGAGCTGTGGACACCGGCGAGAGATAAGAAAGAGTAAAAAACAGAACTCAATCCTCTAGAATCTGCAGCATCAGCAGCTGTCAGAAGGAAATCTCCTGAGTCTGCAGGGTAAAGGGTTCAGCCAAACTGAAGGAAATGCTGTTGGTAGCCATTTGATATAATGGCTGAGTACCTGGCATCTGCTCCTGGTACTCTCAGGTGCACGGTGAACTAATATGGGAGTGGACAGCAGGGAGTGGGCTGAGGACATGACAACTTTGTCCCGCATGTACATCACTAAGTAATTAGGAAGGCATTGTGAAACCACTCACGGACACGATGTGACACGTCTGTGAGGAAGATGCCAGCCCTGCCCTTGAGCTCCCAGGTGTTGTGAACAGAGGCGAGTGGATAACAAGAGCGGTTGGCCCAACCAGGCCATAGAGGAGGTGGAAACCCAGTTCGTGGTAGGCAAGGTGAGAGGCCGATTACATTAAAACACCTTGGCGCTTTGTTTCCCAACTCTCTTTTAAGTTCTTGGAGCATAGATGTCATGTCTCCTTTTGCAGCTCCTCTGGTGTTTAGAGTAAGTGCTCAGTATAGTGTAGGTGTCCGGCATTTGCTTGTTTATTCTCATTTTAATACCTGAAAGGGCTAGAACGTTCCCTGTCTGTTAGGCAGCTGTTTTGTTGTTAGATGAATGAAAATAATTATCTTTCTCTCAGATCACATTCTTCTAATCCTCAAGTTCCTCAAGGATTGTGTGCAAATGCTTATTAAAATGAACTATGAAATGGTAAATGATTTTTAGAAAAAAATCCACTTCATCAGGAATCAAAAATTTCTATTAAAAACTCTTTATTGATTCTAGAAATCAAAATTTTAATTCATAACTCCAGTGAATATTTTTTAAAAATACTTACTTATTCTTTGTATGTGAGTATGCTGTCGCTCTCTTCAGACACACCAGAAGAAGGCACCAGATCCCATTATAGATGGTTGTGAGCCACCATGTGGTTGCTGGGAATTGAACTCAGGACCTCTGGAAGAATAGTCGGTGCTCTTAACCGCTGAGCCATCTCTCCAGCACCAACTTCAGTAAATATTAACACAAGTAGGATAATTCTCATTATCAGGAGGGTTGCAAAGAAATGGAACACATAACTCATAAAAGGAAGAATGTCCACCCAGTCGTGTTGATATTATATGTCATCTGTGTTGAAAACACACAAACCCTTTGGGCAACATGTTCAAACTCTATGAATTTGCTCTAAAGAAATAGCCACTGTGGAGAGAATTACAAAGGGGAAGATAATCATAACCCTCTTCAAGATTTCAAAAATGGAGACCATCTCAAATGTGTACCAGTTAGGGCCTCTGTAGGCAACAGCTTGATGCCATTTGTTATAATGTGCCATGCAAGTATTTGAAAGTGAGAAGTTGCTTAAGATGATGTGAGCAAATGTTACAAAAGAAAACAGTGCAGACTTGGCTCATAGGAATTCTGGTTTGCTCCTTACTGGTCCTGTGGCCTGCCTCTTCCTCCCCGAGTGTTGGCATTAAAGGCCATCACCACCCAGCTCGGCATTCTTGTTAAGTGGAGCCCTGGCTCTCTCCCGTGCAGTGTTGCTGTAAAGATTGGCTGTGTGTGCAGCATTTAGTTCAGCATCTCAAGGCAGCAGAGATGCTTGCTTGGTTCGGATGTTATTCTCCATTTCTCTGAAGAGGGCAGGCAAGAGGACACAAGACTATTTGCACAAAGACAGGAGGCAGTCACAGGGAGAGTTACGGTGCCGCCTCTAACTCGTTACTGAAGTGATTTTTATTTCCTCCTTTTAGTTCTCCCTTGTTACCATTTTCTTTTTACAATTAATATATGCAATATGTAAGAAAACCATAGTATTTAGAAAAGACAGAATTCTTGGGTTTCCTTTAAGAAAACAACAGAATGAAAACTGGGGATTATGTTAAGTGTTTGCCCAGAGAAAGGCCCAGGATTGATCCTCAGTTCTGCAAGAGAAAAAAAAATCATTCAACAGCAACAACAAAAAGAAGGAAAGAAAGAAAGACAAAGGAATTAACGAGACAAGTTTCTTATTTGCGAGTGTTAGTATTATGGAATCATAGGGACCACCTGTGTAATTTTGTTTTACAGTTCTACAGACTTGGAGAGGGAAAGTGGCTCATCTAAGGAAACAGCAGGTTTCAAGCACGATTCTTGAGCTGGTGTTTCACTCCCCCCCCCTCCCCCTTTCTGGTTTATCTCTGAGAATGTGGGCCTGCAGAGGAGAGTTTCTGCTAACCCTAAGTCCCTGGAGGCATGTCTCTTCCTGCCTTTCCCAGGAAGTGACTGCTGCCTCCTTCCCTTCTCCAGGCAGGACAGTGCAGATACAATCCACAGCTGCAGTCTCTACAGGTTCGAACAAGTTACCTCTCCAATGTCTACTTAGGAAAATTCACTAAGTGGGGATGGCAGTATCACTGAGATTTGTTCATGTTGTTTCCAGGTCAACCCTTTTTCCTGGTGTCAGGCCCACCTGCTCCTCGGATGTGGGTGTCCCATGAGTGTGACCAAAAGGCGTGTGTCGAAAGGCAGCACTGAGCTTCCTTTCCAAACCTGTTTCTCCTCCTGCCTTCGGCCTTGGAAAATGGCAGCTGCACAACTCAGGAGGCTGTCTCCACCCTTTGCCCTCTGACATCTCACAGAGCACTGAGTAATCCAGCAGGTGTTGCTTTCTAAAAACCACTCTGGGTTCCCCCACAGCACTTTATGGGATGTTTGGTGTTTTTAGTACTTCTTGCTCGGTCTACATAATAGTGTCTCCTAACTGCTCTCTCGGCCTTTGGTTCCTTCTTGTCTTCCATCCAGACTGAGAAAGAATATCTTATGAACCAAAGTTGATAGTACAGACTCATATGAGTCCTCCTGCAGCCCCACAGGGTCTCTACAGAATAATCCAGAATCTGAAATAGTGCCAATAAACCCTCCATCAGTTATCTCTTCCTGCATCTCCCATCTGCCAGAGATCTCTTCCCCATGCCTGCCCTTCAGCTCCCAGCCCTTTAGCTCCCAGCTCAGACATTCCTCCTTCCCTCCAGTGCTCTTTCGAAATGAAATGAGACAGCTGAATGGTAACTCACAGTATGCTTAGCCAAGCATTAGAGAGCAGAGTGTCACCTTGTGACATAAATTTTATCTAGTCTTTCTGTCAGCTGCCTCAGCTCCTTATCCACAGGGATCTCTGTCTTTCTAAGAACAGAAAAAAACAGAGTCATGCCTTATAGCAGAGAGTAAGGTATGGAAATTATATTTTTACATAATCACTGAGCCATCTTGGGGAAATAGCTTTCTCACTCTCATTGTGAGAGTCAGAGTTGGCTTGCATTGGTGAGTGGCTCCAGGTCTGACGTAATTCTCCTGTGTATCTCTGTCTTAGCTAATGTTTGCCTTAAGGTAAGCCATCAGGAGTGCTCTGAGTGGAGGATTTGTTTGGCCATTTCCTGGTATAGGATAGGGGGTAAAAAAGGGAGGCTGCTGATGTTATCAAATATGGGGCATGCAGAACTCTGCCTTGTTTCCTCTAGAGGGATCCACTAAGAAGATAAATTCCGCCTTTGCGCTAACATGAGTGGTAGCCAAATAGCTTAGCAAAAATCAACAGAAGAATGCTGTGGCTCTCAAAGGTGTAGATGAAGTGATTGATTCATCCGTTTCAGTGGTCAAACCAACAGAACTCCTGTGGCTTGACTTCTTGGCCCCTTGAGTATCAGGATGTTCCCAGGTTCACTTTGACCCACCAGAAGCTCAGTGGTATGTCCCTGAGGCTTTGCCCCAGGTCTCAGGGCTATACCTAAGCCCTTTCTCAGTACCTCCCCAGTTTCCTGGACAAACATCTTGCTTGTTCATGGTTTTCTGGCACTCAACTCTTAAGGGTGTAGAGGAAATGATCGACCCTTTGTGTTAATGGTCAAACCATTAACACCACAGGACTCCTGTGGCTTAATGTCATGATCCCTCATGTATCAGGATAATGCAAAAGAAACTGCAAGATGGGGCATAAAGCTGGAGGGGTCTCAGCACTCTGTAGGCTGGATCAATATTCACTGTTGGAGATTCCAATTGATGGGAAGGTGGTGCCTGCCTTTGAACTCAACAGTTTACCCAGAGACTCTAGGTTCCTGGTTCCTGGCTAGAACCTTGGGGGTAGTTTTAGGGTGTGCTACATGGGAGGTAAAAGGCCAGGGAGCAGATAGGTGGTAAGGAAGTTTTTGTGTTTC
Source organism: Rhynchomys soricoides (assembly GCA_019843965.1). Taxonomy (NCBI): domain Eukaryota; kingdom Metazoa; phylum Chordata; class Mammalia; order Rodentia; family Muridae; genus Rhynchomys; species Rhynchomys soricoides. Next base: position 10,983,202 of record JADRCH010000050.1, read on the forward strand.
TGTACCTTTCTTCTAGCCTGGTTTCAAGTTCCAAAGGACACTGGTACGTAGGCCTCAGCCATTACTACCTGAGATAATCCCAGTTTCACCTTGGCCCACCAGCTCAGCTCAGTGGTATGTCCCTGAAGCTTTTCCCCTGGTCCCAGGTCTATACCAAAGCCCTTTCTCAGTACCTCCCCAGTTTTCTGGACAAACACGTCTTGTTTATTATTTTCTGGCACTCAACTTTAAATATGTTTGTTTTACAATAAATATTATTCACAATAAGCATTGTGAAACAAATAAGTGATCAGGCCCTTGGGTAGATCAGCAGTCATTTATTTTCTCATTCAGCCCTTCCCAGAGTTAATGAGAGCAAGACTCTCATATAGCTAGTGGTTAAGGCAGGAGGAAGCAGAGACACATCAGTGACTTCCTCAAGGAGCTTGTTCTTGGGAGAGGGACATCTGTATTTGTAGAGTCATATCTTAATATTTTTTCTTAGCCAAGAGGCCAGGAAGTGATGATTCCCTCTATGTGTTCATCTCTTTTATTTTGTATACATTAATTTCAGAATAACAAGAACATAGAACCACAATGCAGAGCATTCCATCTCCTTGTCAAATTTGGAAGGGGACAGGGCTCCGAGTTCCCTGCTTTGGACACAAAGTCAGGAGTGAAAACAACAATAGCAACAACAGCCACCGCAAACCACAAACCCATCAAACTCCTGGTGGGTAGCTGGGCTGATCTCTGGAGGCGCTTGGCTATCACGGAGTCCATGTTGGAGCGGCTGCAAGGGCCCGGGCCCTCCTGATCTGTTCCATGCTGGGTATTCCACATAGTCACTATGCAGCAGGGTGAAGACATAGCTCATGCAGACTTACTCAGAGGGGCTTTAGGAGCACAAATAACAATTGATATCATAGTGGGGGCAGGAGGTTTAAGTGCTTGGTAGAGAAGGAGGAGGCTTTGGGCTTGGGCCCTTGAGGAAGTATAGAACATGCTGGGGGTGGGGGAGAATTCCTGGTACCAAGGCACACTGGTGAGAAGACAGTGATGGGATAATGTTCAGGGAGACTTCTGGGACAGGGAAGGGATCAAGGAGAGTGATAATGGGAGACAACAGAGGAACACAGGGCGGGCCTGAGAAGCACCGATGCTGGCATCACTGCATTGCTGAGCTCAGGACCTTCGGACAGAGGTCTGAGGAAAGGCAGCAGTGTAGAGACTGGTCCAAAAGGCCTTACTTTTGCTTTGTGAGGCTGTGGTGTCTGTGCATATAGTTTAGCCCCCGAGATTGACCCACTATACTGAGTGGGGAGCAAAAGAGAACTGCCCCCCAACAGGACCTCCAATGCAGTGGTGTAGACAGGCAAAAACACTTTATTGAAACCTGTGATGAGCAGAGCCAGAAACAGACTTATCATGAAGCTAATGATGCCTTGTCTTGGCGCCTTCTCTTCCATTGGGCTTAACTGTTTTGAATGTGTGGTTTTGGGATTTTAAAAAATATTCTAGTTTTGATGAACACGTACTAACTGTACAGATTAGTGAAGTCCAGTGTATGCATAGTCTAACACATTCGTACAGCATGTATTGATCAAAGTTGAAATCCAGCCTCCCTTTGCTTTGTAAGACCCCCTCATTCCCAGACTCTAGAAATCATGATTCCACATCAGGTAACTACTTTTTCTTTTTCAGTGTAAATTTGTAGCCCAGGCTAGCCTCAAAAATTTTATCCACCTTCTCGTCGTGCTGAATGCTAGGTTTGCAGGTGTGCACCATGGCACCCAGCTGGATTTGTAACTTCCACACACGAGAGACAACACGCAGTAGTTGTCGTCGTGCGTGCTTGGCTTATTTCACTTAGCACAACTTAAGATATCATTCAAACAATGACAAACAACAGGATTCCATTCTTTAAGGCCCAATGGTGTGGAATCTTTCTGTAACGTAAGGAAGGTCCTTTAGGTCATTTGGATAAGCTTCAGGTCTCATGTCACCTGGTTGCTATTGGGTCTATGAGATGCAGAATGAGGAAGTGGGGAGGGTCATGCTTAGATAGGCATGTCACTAGCAATGCCATTTATACCTCATGGATCTGTCATTCAGTTTCAGACTTTTGCTGTACCCTGCATCCCCACCTCATTCTGTTCTGCAGCGTGAGACGCTTTGTTTCTTGTGGCTGATTAGCTGCTTGGCTCTTCTCTTGGTTCCTCCAAAGCTTCTTGGAAGTTCTTCCCCCAGCTTCTCAAATTGAAGGCTTCTCAGTTTTCAGGTCCCTGGTTCAATGCCACTTCCTCCCAGGAGAGACTGTATCACTCCATGGCTTTGTTAGTTCTCGAAACGGTCAGACTTCAGTTTTTGGAAAGTCTGTGCAAAGTAGGATCTCATTGTTTAAAGCGAATTTCCTTCATGTTAGTGAATGCCTGCTTTGTATGTTCTCTGCCAGGTGATGTTGTAGTCTGGGTTCCTGTTTTACAAGACACATAACTTAGTTTGTTATTCTACTTGGATACAAAACACTAAACTTTTGTGAATTATACCTTTCTTTAAAATGTGGCTAATTTGTAAGAGCCAGAGGACCAGGAAGCCTGCTGCTAGCCAGAACAACTTTAAAAAGATTCAGTAGGTTGTGAAAACACACACACACACACACACACACACACACACACACACACAGTGTGAGGGAGATGTACATTAGTATTGTTATACATATAGATGTGTGTGTGAGAGTGTGTGATATGTGTAAAAAATGCTAATGAAGAAAGCATGAATTTGTGAAGGAGTGGGGTAGACACAGGAAGAGCTGGAGAGGAAGAGGAGGGAGACGATGTAAGAACAGTACTCATGTATGAAACTGTACAAAAATTAATTCACGTGGCTTTTTTTTTTCTTTTTCTTTGAGTCATGTATTTTGGAATAAGCATTTTATTTCCCACACAAATCACATTTCTCATCTTTATTTCTATAGTCAGTGTTGTTTTGGGTTTTAAATTTTTTTCTTTAATGATGTTTTAGAAAGCTATTTCTTTCTTTAAATCTTTTGTAGACAAGGTCTTGTGTCGCCCAGGATGACGTTGAGGCCTCCCGACCCAGGATTATAGGTGTGTACTGTGGAGCCTGGTTTATATGGTGCTGGAAATGCATTGTGCACTAGGCCAATGTTTTACAGCCGAGCTGTACCCTAGCCTCCTCTCCCTACTTTCTCTTAACAGTTAGAAATTTCACTTACCATTTAGGTCTTGAACTTATTGGAGATTAATTTTTGTGTTTGGTAACTGTAGCAGAGAAGACTCTATTTTCTTCTATGGGTAGCCATTTAGATCAATAGCACTTACTTAAGAGACCAGTTTGTCTTTTCTGGTTCCTCATGCCAATGATAGGGCCTGGAGTGGGTTGTTTACACACAAGGACAGGAAGGTCTTCTCTGGTGAGAGGGTATGTGGGCAGAGACCTTGTTGACGTGAGGGGACTCATGCGGTGATTTGGACTTGGTGAGGGGACTTGTGGGTGATTTGACCGTAGGTGATTTTAGGTGATTTAAGGCTATTTCCTTCAGGCAGAGGAAAACCAATGGTGTATACCCCGAGATGGAAAGTCAGTGTGAGCTGGAGGAGCAGCCCAGAAGTGAGAGCAATAGAGCTGGGCCCCAGTGGGCTAGACCAGAGGTGTGGGAGTGCTGCCTCAGCTGGACCATGATGGAACTGGAGAGCGTAGTATATTAGTTACTTTTGCCTAGCTGTAACCAGATACCTCATCAAAATGATGCAAAAGAGGAATGATTTATTTAACTCAGGGTTTCAATCTACCATGGCAGGAAGGACCTGGCAGATTATGTCATATCATAGCAGACAGGGTTCAGAGTAGATCAGCAATAGGAAGAGGCCAAGATGACACCAAGTCCCTTATGACATGTCCTCAGTGACTGGCTTCTTCCAACTACTCCCTGCCTTCCAGTTTCATTGGCTCCTAAATTCATTCAAAATTTCAATTTAACAGTGAATGAAACCATTCATTCGGCCAGAGCCTTCTAACTTAATCATCTGGATTCATCTTTATGGATAAACTACAGCCACTCTCCATCCAACCAAGTAGATATCAAGTAGCTTTAATTATTTTATATTATTTTATTTTGTGTATGGGTGTTTTGCTAGCATGTGTGGCTGTGATCATGTGTGTGCCTGATGCTTGCAGAACACACAAGAGGACATTGGATCTTCCATTATTGGAGTCAAAGACAGTTGTGAGCCACCATGTGAGTTGGAAGTTGAACCCAGGTCCTCAGGAAGTGTTATGGTTTGTATATGCTTGGCCCAGGGAGTGGCACAATTAGAAGGTGTGGCCTTGTTGGAGTAGGTGTGTCACTGTGGCTATAAGACCCTCACCCTAGCTGCCTGGAAGTCAGTATTCTGCTAGCTGCCTTCAGATAAAGATGTAGAACTCTCAGTTCCTCCTGCATCATGCCTGTCTGGCTACTGCCATGTTCCTGCCTTGATGATAATGGACTGAACCTCTGAACCTGTAAGCCAGCCTCAATTAAATGTTGTCCTTATAAGAGTTGCCTTGGTCATGGTGTCTGTTCACAGCAGTAAAACCCTAACTAACACAGGAAGAATAGTTACTACTTTTAACAGCCGAGTTGTCTTGTCAATCCCTAAAATTAGGATTAACTATTATAAATAGACCCAGACTTTGTTCTAATGTGAGAACAGTGTTTGAAGCCTTAGCAAAGAGAGCTGTGACCAGAATTATGTTTCTAAGTGACCATGTTGGCTTCTGTGTGGACCCCAGACTGTAAGGGGCTGGTATTCATACAGATGGCAGAGAAGGTGATGGCTGAGTTAGAGCAGCAGCTGAGGTAGGAAGGACTTGTCCTACTTGGAGTGCATTTTGAAGGGCTTGGCAAGAAAATCTGCTAGTGGATTGGAAGTGGGTGGGAGGATTTTCATCCTTCCTTCCATCTTCTTCTGGAACTTCTACGGGGTGATTAAGAAACTCTTAATCTACCTGCCCCTTTTAGATATTTTCTTTTCTTCTCTTTTGAGGCTGGGAGTCACTATATAGTCCAGATAAAGCAGGATGGCCTACCTGTGTCTCATAGGTGCTGGGACTGTAGATGTGCGCAATCTCGCCCATTCAGTTGTTCACGCTTTTACCTCCTCCACTCTGTGTTTGGATTATGGGACATTCTATAGTGCCTATTATATGTATTCATTTATTTTATTGTTAAAGATGTGTGTGTTTGTGTGTGTGTGTGTGTGTGTGTGTGTGTGTGTGTGTGTGTAAAGTAGGTACTCACGAGTTTGGACCCCCTCAGAAGGCAGAAGAGGGCATCAGATCCCCTGGAGCTGATGTTATATTATAGTTGGTTGTGAGCAGAGTGATGTAGGAGCTGGGATCTGAACTCAGGTCCTCTGGAGGAACTGCTTTCACCTTTGACCTTTCACCACTGAGCATCTCTCTAGCCTTACCTTAAAAATATCTGTACTACTCTAATTATGACCAGTGTAGAGAATTTTTTGGCTGTTTGTTTTTTGAGGCAGGATCTCTCTACATAGAGTCAGTCCTTGGCTATCCTGGAACTCATGTTCTAGACTAGGCTGGCCTTAAACTCACAGAAATCCTCCTGCCTCTGCTTCCTGAGTGCTAGGATTAAAGGTGTTCATTACCAGGCCTGGGCACTGTAGAGATTTTAACAACTATTTTGTTTTTAAATGTAATAACAATGTTTTTTCGTCTTCAAAATTAATTAACTAAAAAAAAAAATCTGCCTGTACCAGGTACTAAGCCAGAAGGGTCAACCTGCTTAAGTTTGATTCTTTATAAATGAACCTCTCAGACAAGGAGTTCACTTCTGTAGGAAGCCATAGGGGTTGGGGCAGTGCTGCAGCAGACAATCCTGGTTGACAACAAAGGCCGTTCCCTGCCCTGTGCCCTCAATACCCATCACGTTGGGAGGGGAAACCATGTTTTTCCTGCCATGCATGCCTGCCACGATCTTGCTACATCATGCGGCTGCAAACAAAAAGCTGGTTCTTCGCTATCTACACATTGGAGGAATTGTTTGCACTACCCCTTGCTGAGAACTGGACCAAGTGTTGCCCTCTCCTGCAGATGCTGCACCCCACCTCCGATTATTCCAGGAAGAGAATGATGTTTGCCCAGTTAACAGTTTCAAAGGCTCTCAGGGCCTTGCTTCTTTGGCCATGCCCCCAATAGAAAAAGGCCACCAGGATTGGTCATGTGTGTTTCTGGTCCTCTGAATGGGTGCGCTTAGCCAATGGATGCTGCTCCAGCAGTCAGCTGTGCCTGCTGCTAATAAGTAGTTAACCTTTGTATGACTTTGTATGACTGGGTCCACTTAATTTATGACTAAACCATTCTCAACACACTTGGATATGTTTGCAGACTGCTTCCTTGAACTCATTTCATCTGCAGCGTTTTATCTGTTGCTGCTGCTGGCTGTTACACTTAACAGGAGGATTCTGCAATGGGAGGGAACCCAAAGCAGTGAACATGGCTGGCCAGCTGGTGCTGATCTAGGAATAAGACATCCTCTTTGTACATCCGTATGCAGCAGGCATGCATGTGGTGCACACAGATGCATGTGGGCAAAATATTCATACACGTAAAATAACTGAGGGTTTTTTTTTGTTTTTTTGTTTTTGTTTTTTTGTTTTTTTTTTTTTTAGTGGTAAAATCTGGTTAGCTACGGCTTCTTTGGGAGCAGCTGTGCCCCCTGGTGGCAGATAATAGTATGGCCTATGAAGACCCACGCAAGAAGGGGTCCAAGGTCACTTCTGTACTGCAGCTTCTCAGAGGTGGGGAGGACCTCAGAGGCTTGAGAAAAACCTCCTACCAAATCCAGCCAAAGCCCTCTCATGTTCTGTATTGATTACTTTTTACTAGTTACTTTTGCGTGATTGCAATGAAATACCCGACAGAACAACTTAAACAGAGGAAAGATTTATTTTGCCTCGGAGCTTTAGAAGGTCAAGAGAGTGGGGCGCTGCAGGTGGCAGAACCGAGTTGCTTGTGTCATAGGCAACCAGGAAGTGGAGGAAGGGGAATGCCCTCGCAGCCTGCTCCAGCTTCTTTCCTCCTTTGCTCCAGGCCTCCAGCTGCTGTGCACCACCCACATTTAAGGTGAAATTCCCCCTCAGTTAACTGCTCTCTGGAACCACCTTCACAGGTACACCCAGAGGTGTGCATCTGTCATATCTTGGTTGCAATCTAGCCAAGTTGACAACGATGATTACCTATCACAGGCCCCATCTATTCCACATCCAAATGATGGCCTGCATCAGCCTGATCAGCTCTCAGTCCAACAATTCTTGTATTGAGCAGCCAAGTTCCTCCTTGCATCTCTTGGCTATAGGTCTACCTACCTCTGCTTGGAGAGGCAGCTGTAAGCACTCATGACCTTTCCCTATATCCTCTCAGTGGTTTGCAGGCTGACTTCTCTTGTCCCAGATTTCTTTTTCTTTTCTTTATACTTTTATTTTATTTGTGTTGTGTGTATAATTTGTGTGTATATGGTATGTGTATGTATTCTATGTTTGTGTGTGTGTGGTTTATATGAGTGTGTGTGCTGTTTGTGGTATGTATGATGTGTGTGTGTGTGTGTGTGTAGTCCTACACATGGCAGGCATCAGAAGGTCAAAGGACAACTTTCAGGAGTCTCTTCTCTCCTACCTTGTTGAGGCAGGGTATCTCTTATTTCTGTTACTCTGGTGACCCATGTTCTTACTGAAACTCATAGCTGGCCCATGAGTTTCCAGGGATTCTCCTGTCTCCGCTTTCAATCTTACTTCAGGAGTGATGGGATTACAGATGTGAGACAGCACATCTGGCTGTGGAATCGAGGTTCAAATTCAGGTCATCAGTCTTTTCCCCCATGGAGCAGCTCTGGATTCCTCTTCTATCTCCCCTAATCCCTCTCACAGTGTCCATTCTTGTGGCCTGCCTCTGTAAACTTCGGTTATCACGTGAACATTGTGAAACATCACCTTGCCTTGAAGGAGCCTATTTGGTTCCAGAAAGGATGCTCATGGCTTGTTGCTCTCAAAGACATGGAAGAGAAGCAGCCTCCTCCCAGCTCCTCCTTGTCTCAGCCTCAGAGCCTTGCTGTTAACCTGACTTGCCAGGTCCTCACAAACCCACTCTAAGAATTTGCTTTCTCACACAGGGAAAGAAATCTTCAAGATACAGGGAGGATAACCAGGAGCCTGGGTCTGAAGGACACTAGAGCTCCAAAGCATTGCATATTATATACGGTGTGTGTTGAATTTGCTAAAAAAATCACCAAATTGGGGCTGGAGAGACAGCTCAGTAGGTAAGAACACATACTGAATTTACAGATGAGAGGACTTAAATTCAGTTCCTGAAACTCTTAACTCCTGTTCCAGGGGATCTGTTGCCTTCTACTGGATGCCTCAGGCACCTGCACTCATTCACTATCTACATATAATTAAAAAGTAAAAGTAAATCTTAAATTACTAAGTTAAGGGATCATATTCCCACAAGTTCTCTCTTTTTCTTTCAGAATTTCCTGATTCAAGCAACTGTCGAGCAATCAGTGTTAGACTACACTCGTTTGAAGAACAGATTTGTACCCTGTAGGTGACTGATGCAAACCCTCACTGTTTGCTTCCTCAGATGTTACCATTTGTGCCTAACACCTATTAAGGGGCCATGTACACAGATGGTGCTCCATATCCTTGTTGGAGAAATAGTGAACAATTTGATGTAGAGAAATGGGAACAATCTGACAAGTGCTAATCGAAGTTTATTTAAATACACTTGGCAACACTGTTACACATCCAGGTCCCTAGGCAACCAAGAGACATTGAAGCTGATACATTTTGACAAGTGTTATAATAGTAAATATGTATACGGTATTATAATACATGCGAAGCCTGGAACCCAGTGAGTTAGAGGATGGTGGGGTCAGGGGGGAAAGCATGAAGTATTCTGTATGTCACTCCTGGCCAGATGTGTTGGAAAACGCCTATTACCTTTGAGCACGATACCTTGCCTTCTGCTGGCTGAAACACAGGGAACCATGCGGAGAGCTGAGAGTGGGATGGACTTCAGCCTTCACACCCAAGCCTTTCCAAGTGCCTCTGTGTGTACTGATTACCCAGTGCTTGTGATGACCATGAGTGGAGCTTGCTCTTCAATGATGATTTCACTGTGTAGAGATGATTTGCAAAAGAAAATGTAAAAGGAAGAGGAAACCCATGGTGTTCTCCAGGGAGGAAATATTCTTTGGAATGTGCTGAACAGAGCTTGGTGGTTAATTCTAAATAGTGTCGGAGACTGTTGTATGTGTAGACAGAATAATGACCTCATGCAATGGCCTCTTTCTAATCCTTGGCACCTGTGAAGGTGTTGGATGCTGGTGGGTTTATCACTGCTAATCAGAGTATCTTAAAAGGTACTGGGTGAGCTCTGATGTAATCACCAGTGTCTTAAAATGGGAAAGAGGAAGAGGCAGAAGAACCACAGCCGTGTCATGTGAGAGACCCTTGACTTCTTCAGGCATCTCTGTCTTTAAGGACCAAAGAGGATACTGGCCTTTGGTGATGTTTTCCTGAAGTCTCAGCTACTTTGGAGGCTGAGGCAGGAGGATACCTTGAGTCCTGGAGTTTGAGGCCAGTCTGGGAAACACAGTGAGGTAGTGAGACCTATGCTTAAAGAGGGTGGGGTGGTGGAGGAGAAAAAGGAGAAAGAAAACAGGCTACAGCCAGGGGAAATGGAAAGGGAAAGGAAATGGGGTTTCCCCTAGAGTCACCAGAAAGAACATAGGTCTACTGACACTTTGGATTCAGTAAAGTGAAACCCTTTTTGGACTTGGGACCTGCAGAACTGTAGTTACGTTTCCTTTGTGTTGGGCACTCACTACAGGAAGAATAAAAATTCTCTAAAGAGGCATCCAGTGCTCAGGGGATTCATTCAAGATCTGAGAGGCCTGAAGCCTGAGAGGCCAGTTAGGATGCTGTTGGTCTAGTCTAACTTCTTAAACAGGCTGCGACCCGTTGCACAGCTACATGTGGAGGTGAAGGGGAACTTGGGACAGTGAAAGGTGACTCTAAATACAGCAATCAAAAGTTAACTCAAAAAGCATGCAGTGAATCTCAGTGTGTCTGGCTGTGCTGTTCATCAAGGGACTGCACTGTATCTCCGGACTGTCAACACACTCTTTGCACTGGACATGCCGTCACTACTTCAGAATTACAGTGAGTGCTGACTGTGGCCTCTCTGCTCAGATTGGAATCTTCATGTGCTACTAATGACAGTGTTTTTACCATAGGACAGCTTCTGTTCTTTGAGAAAGGTAATTGTTTAGTTTTGGAAAACAAAGGCTTTTACTATTTCCCTACCACGGTTCCTCAGCTTCGAATATCAATCATCTTGGGATTGTATTGTGTTAGAAAACTCGATTTGAAAAGTTGCTGCTGGATTTGATGAATTTCATCAAAAATCTTCTAGTGAATTTTGGCGTGTGATTAAGACAGGGCTTCCAAGAGCTTCTGAAATGGCTCTAAACACACTTCTGTCAGATGATGATGATGATGATGATGATGATGATGATGATGATGATGATTATATTTTACATGAAGCAGAGTCTCCACATTGGCAAGTATAAGATCAAAATGTCAACCAACTCTGGAAAATGTTGACAGTCCTCCATATTCTGAAGTATCAAGCATTCACTCAATATTTAATTTAACATTTACTTATTTATTTTCGAAACATGGTCTCATGTAGTTTTATGTAGCTGATGATGACATTGAACTTCTGATCCCCCTGCCTCCACCTCCTGAGTGCTGGGGTTCTAGGTGTGCCCTACATGTCTTATCTATGTGGTACTGGTGACAGAACCCAGGGCTTCGTGCATACCAGGCTGGCACTCTGCCAGCTGAGTTTACCCCTAATCTCTGAAGCTCAATTTTAAGACCATTTTTACTAGACTGATGGTGACTCTGGCTTTAACACTGATAGCATTAAGCTTTATAGGAGGCCATAGTGTGGACTGACTTTCTGCTCTGGGCCAACAAGTCAAGCCAATATAGTTTGATATTAATACCAGGTTAGAATGCCTTCCGAGATCTTTGTAGCCACAGAAGTGATTGGGCTGTCAACATTTAACAAATTAAGCTGCACTAACTGGCTGGTTGACCAGTTGGGTCATGCTCAGTGGCTCGATTTTGTTTTCCTCCTAAGAGCTGTCTAATGTTATTCAAGTTCGCAGACCTGCCCTAGTTTTAGAGACAAATGAATGATACATTGTTTCCCTCGAACAAATGACATTAAATTTAACTGGCCTAAAGAGTTTCTCTCCTCACCCCAACCCCCACCCAGCAATGGAACAGCAGTAGGAGAGTTGCCTTCCCTTACTTCGAAGGATGTAATTTAAGATCAAGGTGGAGATTTAAAATGTGAAGACACCAAACCTTAAATTCCACATTACATAAACATCTGTAATAAAGTTCACTTAAGTTTAAGTGCAGTAAGAGATCGGCAATAATAAAATACAACCATTAATAACTGTGTGTCTTGATAAATGTAGCCAGCCACTTAGGAGTTGTTTCTAGACTTTTATGTAATATTTTTGGGCCATGCATAAGTGATAATGTTAGCTACTGAGCTCGGGCATTGACTGGGAGCAGCTGAAGGAAATGAGGGCTTTATGAGTGATGGGCTGGACAGCCAGCACTGCTGGTCAACTATTGTCCCTGAAGCAGGTGATCTGAAGGGTGTATTTCTGAGGCTGTGCTGTGTGTGTGCTGTGTGTGTGTGCTGTGCGTGTGCTGTGTGTGTGCTGCGTGTGTGCTGTGTGTGTGCTGTGCGTGTGCCTGTGTGTGCGCGCATGAGTGTGTGCCTGTGTGTGTGCTGTGTGTGTGCGCATGAGTGTGTGCCTGTGTGTGCTGTGTGTGTATGCCTGTGTGTGTGCTTGTGTGTGTGTGCTGTGTGTGTGCTGTGTGTGTGTGGTTAGATAGATAGTACCAGGGCTGGAGGCTATCTCACTGTTTCTAAGAAATGGGTAAAGAAAGAAACAATTGTTTGTGGTAATGAGGACCATCTTCTGTTGTGATTTTCAGGTATTCCAGTGAATTAATCTTCTCGTGGTGGTGGTGGGGACTGGGAAAGAATCAGATAGTAGATGTCAGGCTTTGTGGGATGTAGAGCCTGCCACACCTATGATGATGTATACATGACCAGTTGTAGCTATGCTTCTGTGAGTGCTTTTGAAACCAGGTAGCAAATTGGATTGGATCGGTTCAACCATGATTTGTTGAAGCCCATTCTAGGGTAGCAGAGCAGTTAAAACTTCCTGTTCCTACCCTGGCATTCTCTTTTCATATTGTGTGCTTAGTTCTGTAGCACAATGATTGGTTGCGCTGGAACAATCCTGCTCTTTCTGGTTGTCCCTCTATGAGGCTAACAGGCCTTGGGAAAGTTGCTGAACTTTCTATTTTGATAGCAGCCCAGGGGATCACTGGCCTGTGTTATATCCACAGGAGACCTCAGAGCTGGCTGCACATCTTTTTTCCCTTGGGTATTTTATTACTCCAGGAAACAGTTCCTTAGCTGATGGTACCACAAGTGTGTGGAAGGAGGAACAAACACTGATGTCTGTTTAGAAGAGCATCTGCCAGCTGGATCTCAAGTTCAAGGACAGCTTGGATAACACAGGGAGACCTTCCCACACCTTACAGAAAGTTGTGGAAAAGGTAATATTTAGACTGCACAATGAAATCCAGCAGTCACCTGTGTATCCTCTACAGTATAACTTAATGGACGCTACACACAGCTTTCCCCTTTGATGGGTCATGAGTGACTTGATAGTTTTGCCTCCAGCCTCCGTGCTACATGGATTCTCAATATCTGAAATGAAGCTCAGGGCAGTCAGGTTTTGCTAAGGAATATTTGAATGGTGTAAAGTTAAAGAAGAACATGTTCCTTCTTGTGGCTTCAAAGCAGAACCTGAACATTCCAAACAGTCCAAAGCTCTGAAGTGACTCTTGGACTGCCTAGGTTTTTAGACACAAGCTGGGTCATCTGGGAAGACGGAACCTAAACTGAGAAAATGTCCAAATTAGATTGGCATGTAGGTCTACAAGTCTTTGGGAGCATTTTTTTTTTTAACTGATTGATGTGGGAGGAGGCACATCAATGTATGTATGTGTGTATATGTTTAGGTGTTGCAGGCCATCCTAGGTCATATAAGAAAGCAAACTGAACAAGCCATTGAGAGCAAGCAGTGTTCCTCCATGGTCTCTGCTTCGGTTCTTGCCTTGGGTCCCCTTCATGATAGACTGTGACCAGGACACACAAATCAAACAAATCTTTTCCTCCCCAAGTTGCTCTAGGCTGGAAACCTCCCCCCTTTTTTAAAAATAGCAAAAGCAAACTAGAACACTGCCTCTCCTTCAGCCTGCTTCAGTTAAGAATTATCAAGTTGAATTATCAACCAAGAATTATCAAGCACAAATACATGCTTGGAGCTTTGAGAGATGTGTTCTGTCAGAATTTAATTTTTCAGCTAATTTCATTTTTTTCCTAAGGTGTGTAAACAGAGCCATTCTCATCATGGATTGTGGCTTGAAGTCATTTCGTCTCTTGTCTTTTTCTTTATTTTTGAGATTATAGTATAATTTTATTCTCTCTCCAAACCCTCCCTTGATCTCTCTCAAGTTCATGGCCTCTTGTTTCATTAGTTATATATATGTGCATATATATATGTGTGTGTGTGTGTGTATGTGTGTATGTGTATGTGTATGTGTATATATATATTCCTAAATATCACCTGCTCAGTCTGTGTGTCACTAGTATGTATGTTTTCAGGGCAGATTATTTGTTGTTGGATAATCTATTGGTGTGCTCTTTCCTGGAGAAGACTATCTCTCTCACTCTCAGCATTCCTTAGTTGCCTGAAGTTCTTTGTGTAGGGTTGAGGCCCCATGGGATTTCCTTTTTCCTCTTTGGCAAGTCTATTAGTGTCTCTTTCATCTCATGTGTAGGCAGTCATGTCGATGAGGCTTTATGTGTGTGGCTTCTGACATCACTAGGAGACAATCTCATAGCAAATTCCCTCATCTTCCGGCTCTTATGTCCTCTTCTTCCTCAATGTTTCCTCAGCCTAGATGGGGGAGTTGTTTTATAGATGTCTGTTGGTTCTTAAACTGGCCCTTGAAGGATAATCAAAGTGGATTTTCCCTCCACAATCCCTGTGGCACCTTATGATCTTAACATCCTGGAGGTAGAAGATGTTCGAGGCAATGTATGCTATATATGCTTTGAATTTTAAAAATAAATAAATTTATTTTAATTTTGTGTGTATGGGTATTTTGCTTGCCTTTGTGTATGTACACAGAATGTATGCCCAGTGCTGGCAGACATAGAAGAAAGGTGTTTGATGCACTGGAACTGGAGTTACAGACAGTTGTACTGAACTTGTTTTCTCTGCAAGGGAACTACGCGCTGTTAACCACTGAGACCAGCTCCATACTTACTTTTAATGGTAAAGACATTTAAAATTCTTTCAGCAGCTTTCAAGTGTCCAATATATTATAACTAGCTGTGGCCATTGTGGTCTACACTAGATCCCTTGAATTTACTCTGTGTAACTGGCAGCCTCATGTCTTGAGTCCCCTTGCCTTCACTCCCACCGTCTCGTAACTCCATTCTACTCTCTGCTTCTGAGTCTGGCTCTTTTAGATCCCACACACGTGAGGTCATGAGGTCTTTGCCTTCCTTGCTCATTTTACCTAATGTAATGGGTTCATCTGCATCGTCACCGATGCAGGATAGCCTTTAAGACTGGAGAAAACTGCATCGAGTGTGTGTGTGTGTGTGTGTGTGTGTGTGTGTGTATGTATGCAAAGGTATGTGTGTATGTATGCAAATGTATGTATGTGTGTGTACACAAATGTATATATGTATGTGTGTATGTGCAAATGTATATATGTATGTGTGTATGTGTGTATATTCAAATGTATATATGTATGTGTGTGTATGCAAATGTATGTGTGTGTATGTATGTAAATGTATGTATGAATCTACATTTCCTTATCCATTCGTCCTCTCGTGGGCAGAGGTTGATTCTTTACCTTGGATATTGGGGGTAGTGTTGCAATGAACCCCGGGGTTTCTGTCTATAGGTACTGATTCCATGTAGTTAGGATGTTGCTTCTTCACATGGCTGCCCCTGTGTGTACCTGCATTTTTGGTGTTTCTTTGTCCAAATGGCTTCTAATAAAGGCTTCAATCTTGTTGGGTTAGACTCTGCCCTTACAGACTCATTTTAACTTAGTTACACCTTGTGGGACCCTATCTCCAAACAGACACATTTTGAGTTACCAAGGTTCAGGTCTTTAATGTAGGAGCTCCCCTCACCCCTCCTTTTTTGTTGTTGAGACACATGGTCTTGCTATGTAACCCTGGAAATCTTGGAACTTGCTCTGTAGATCAGGCTGAACTTGAACTCATAGAGATCCTCCTGCCTCTGCCTCCCAAGTGCTGGGATTAAATGTGTGAGCCAGCATGCCTGGTCTTTTCTTTTTCTTTTCTTTCTTCTTCTTCCTCTTCCACTTTTGAGACAAGTTCTGTTTTGTTGAGGTAGCTCTGAAGCTTGTGATCCCCTGCCTCAGGCTCCCAGATTCTGGGATCACAGACATGCTGCACTGCCACACCCTGCTGATGTAGACAGAGTGACACACAGTACAGCCTGTAGAGCCATCCTACAGAAAATTTCTGAAGCTTCACTCTCCTCTCCACACTGCCAGGTTTGCAAGAAGCCCATTTGGTCACAGAGATACAGAAGCAGGCCATAGGGTTGCCTTTGCAAGGTAAAGATGTGCTTGGAGCTGCCAAAACTGGATCTCGTAAGACTCTGGCTTTTCTTGTTCCAATAAGTACATTTGTTTTGGATCAGAGCCTCTATTACATGATTTTATGACATGTATAAACAGTTGTTTCATGTTGGAGTTCCTGGCCAGACAGGAGCCACATCTATCTTGTTCTTTGCCTGATCTCACACTCCTTAGCTTCTGTCACAGTGTCTTGCCCATGGAAGGCACTCAGTAACTTCTTTAGTGAGTGAGTCAGCATGCTTCATAAGCTATTGCATTCTGAAGGAGGTGGATATCCCATGGTAGTGTAGAGTGGTTCTGTTCTGTGTTTAGCCTGGGTTAGTCCATTTGATGTAATTCCTGCTGGGGAAAGCTGTTTGTGCTTTCACCCTTGCAAGCCTGCCAGTGGTATTTGTATTTGCCTTTTATCTAGGATAAGGCTGAAACTTGCTCACATCAAGAGGATTTGGGTCATCGCTGAGTATTTCGTGGAGTGTTGGCACTGTCCTTAGTAGTAGTAGCCGGTAGAGCTGCTAAGGATTCACTTACATCTCAGTTGCTTCTTTGGTCTCATGGTTTCCACAAAATCATTGGCCCTGAAAACTGTCAATCTTGTCCCAGGCACTACTAAATGAATTTTCTCTTTAATTCGTCTTTTTAAAAGGCAGTGCTGAAGTAATTGTTTTAAATTGCATTTTGTGAGCCGGGCAGTGGTGGAGCACGCCTTTAATCCCAGCACTTGGGAGGCAGAGGCAGGCGGATTTCTGAGTTTGAGGCCAGCCTGGTCTACAGAGTGAGTTCCAGGACAGCCAGGGCTATACAGAGAAATCCTGTTTTGGAAAAACAAAACAAAACAAATTGCATTTTGTGGCGATGTGTCATAGTGCATATGTGGCAGTCAGAGGGTAAGTTATGAGAGCTGGTTCTTTCCTGTCATGTGGGTCTCACTCGGGGTCCCTGGAACTTGAAGTCATCTCCATTCAGCCCTCTGAAAGCTGGGATGACACATGTGCCCCTCCATACCCTGTCCCACCAGAGCCTTCTAACATTTTCGTGGACACTGTAGGCACCAGAAGCAATGGGAGGTGGCTGTAGTGTGGAATGTGAGCCTAAATTATTAGGGCACAGAATCACTGCCTTCAGTAGCAGGCAGGACTGATGGAACATATCAGAGCAAATGCACTAACATTTAACAAAACACCATTCTGTTTAAAATTGTCCCAGTCACCGAGATTTTGTCTTTCTCTTGCTAAAAATTGGAGAGTAAGGTATGAGTGTCTCGGAGATGCAAATGGATCAGGGAAATATGTTTTAAATTGTATTTTGATATGACAGCTAGAGGTGTAGGTGTGTCTGGTATGAGTTAATATGGAGTGGAAACATAATGGGCTTATTGACGAAATGTCTTCCAGTAAATTGAAGTTGGACTCTGTGAAGATGGATTCAAGTTTATCATTGTTTGTCTATTTATTCTTGCTACGGAATGTTAGTCTAAAAAGAAACAGTTATAAAAAATGATCTGTGTTACCCTGTCTGAAAGTCTTTAACACAGACACTATGAACACTCAGGCAGTATGTTGAATAGATCTAAGGTTTAAAGGGTGTAAAAGAAGCCTGAGGCTGAGCTCCACTGTCCTGAGTGGTCTTGATGGATAAACCTTGAGATGAATTTGATGATGATGATGATGATGATGATGATGATGCAGCAGGTGTGGTGTGTGTACGTGTGTACATGTATCATGGCATATGTGTAGAGGTCAGAAGACAACTTTATGGAGCCAGTCATTTCCTTCCACCTTTATGTGGGTTCTGGGGATCAGACTCATGTTACGAGCTTTGCATGGCAAGCACTTTTCCCCTGGGGACACCTGGATGGCCCTCACACAGCTTTTGCTACATAAACCTGGGAATTCACTAGGTAGAGGTCCACTGAGAGTACAATCTCTTCCTTGGCTTACTCTTGAGGAGGCTTTGGTCTTTCATGTTTTGTTGAAATAGTTATTAAAACTTTGTTACAACTGTATGATGTAAATACTATTGAGGTCAGCTAGATAGAATTGCTCAGAATTACCTCTATCCTTACGTTGACTGCTACAGATAAGAAAACTTGTTTTCTGTGGACCATAACATTTTACAAAAATTTGTTGCAAAGACTTTGATTTTATATTACACATGACTTGATAGGTAACTTTATAACTTGCAAAAATGTGGTTCTCAGAGAAAAGTTTGAGAAGGCTGATGTGCAGTAACAATGTATACAACCACAGTTTGTGTAAAAGTTTAGGGCACAGAGGCCAGTGCATAGTCCCTGGAAGTGTTACCAATCAGCTGGCTGGAGTTCTTTTGTCAACCAAAAGTTGTGGGTGCACAAAGAGAGCTTCTTCCATGCTGGCCTGGGAGCACAGTATATCTATCCTGCAGTGTGGAGCTGTGGTACTGAGCAGCAGGCAGGAGCAGCAGAGGCAGCTGGTGGCACCTTCTAGTGTCAGATGCTCATGAATGCTCTGCAAATCGAGATTCTTAGCTAAAGTGGTAGAGAGCTCTTGTGCAGGCCTAAGCTACCAGAACCCTTAGTTTTGAAAGTGTTGAGCCTGTTGTGTGGGCCTAGGGAGTTGAGATTCCCGAGTGCTAGTCAGTGTTTCTACTTCTTGTTGGGCCTGGTTATGGCTATTCCTTAGCCTTTGACGGTAGCCAGGGTTACAGCTGGTTCCCAGGACTAGGGTGTCTGAGACCCAGTCCTAAATGTTTTACAGCTTTCTGGTTTACACTCTTCTAGTGACCAGGGTCTGAAGTTTTTCCTCCCTGGGTCTTTGCATCTTTCCATTCTTCCTCAGCCTCAGCTCACTGACCTTTCTACTTTGGTCATCACCTTATTCCTGCCCTGTCTGGAATTGTCTGGCTACCCTTTGCTTGGCTGTCAAGTGGCCGGCTATCTCCTTTTACTTTTGCAGATAAATCTGACAGCTGCTCAGCTCTGGCTTGGCTTTAGGCACCAAGCATCTAGCTGCCCCACTGACGCTGCAGCTTATCCTGTCTGTCGCCCAGCTGTCATGGCTGCTGCCACTCCTCTGGCTCTGCCATCTCCTGCTTCTTCCGTCTTTGTGGTTCCAGCTCAGTCCAAGAATTGACCACTCAAGAGAAGCATTTTGTGGCCTGATATTGTAACACCAGGGGAGGCAGCACAGAGGAGGTTTAGTAGGTAACTAACCAAGTGAGCTCTGCTGGGGGGAGGGGAGAGGAAGAGAGGGAGAGAGGGAAAGGGAGAGAGAGGGAGGGGGAGGGAGAGAGGGAGAGGGAGGGAGAGAGTTTGTATTAATCATAGAACACTCTACATGAAAATGACTTGTATCTGCCCCAATCATGTCCTTTAACACCACACATAGTGTTTCCTTGTTGGGTCCTGGCCCAGTGCTTTCTCTGGTCTAGGTGGAAATGGTTTCCATCATTTAAAGTTCACTAAACCTTGTGATAGTTAAAGCGTTCAGTGCAAATGGCTTAAATCAGTCCTGGGTGGAGCCTCCCCTTCAGGAGGCAGAGCAGGCAGCTGTGATGGGCACATACCCTTCTTTAGGGCTCAGCAGAGTGTTCAAAATGGCCAGGGTAGTTTTGCTGTCTATCTGAATGCTGCTTGTTTTGCTCAAGGGTGTGGGGCAGCTTGGGAGAGTCCAGCAGCTGTCAATGAGGGAATCACACTACCTCACACCCCATCATCTTTGCTTACTTACAGGCCAATGACCATCAGAAGGAGGGCTCACAATGAGAACATAAAGGAATTAACAGTGGATGAGTTTTAATGATGCTGACAGTTTAATACTGGTTGACCTGCTGGGTGTCCCAGGAAAGAGAGACTGGTCCCCCCCACCCCCGTGTTTGTCTAAGAAATATTATAAACTAGATGCTGTTGAACTTTGTGCAGTGTTACTATGGACTTTCTCCATAGTAATGTCCCTTTGGTTAACACACCACAGAGGTCAAAACAAGTAGTTCTGTAATCCAGTACAGAGTATATGTATCCCCATTGTGAAGGACATGGCAAGGGAGGGGTTAAGGAAAACTTCACATTAGAGATCTCTGAGCATGCCATTGGAGAGTTAGTATCACATTTAATGTGATTTTGAGGCAACTATTCTATAATGTTTCTTTTTAAAAATTTTCTGTCTGTGTATGTGTGTGGGGTGGATATGCATGTGTGCATGTGTGTGGGGTGGATATGCATGTGTGTATGTGTGTGGGGTGGATATGCATGTGTGTATGTGTGTGGGGTGGATATGCATGTGTGTATGTGTGTGGGGTGGATATGCATGTGTGTATGTAGAGATAAGAAGAAAAACTCGGGCATTGTTCCTCAGAAACACTGTCCACCTTATTTTGAGACAAGGGTTCTTATTGGCATCCAGCTTGCTGAGTGGGCTGAGCTGGCTGGCCAATGAGCTCCAGGGACTTGACTGTCTCTGCCTCCCCAGTGCTAGGTTAACAAGTGTGTACCACCACGTTGAGTTTTTATGTGGGTTCTGGAGGACTGAACACAGGCGCTTGTGTTTGTAAGGCATGTACTTTACTGGCTGAGACATCTCACTAGGGCATACATGCAGCCCTCTATGCATGTATTTCTGTGCATTATATGCATGTCTGGGCCTGCAGAGGCCAGAAGAAGGTGTTGGATTACCTGGGACTGGAGTTATAGACAGTTTTGAGCTGCCATGTGGGTAGTGGGAGTTAAACCTGGGTCTTCTGGAAGAGTAGCCAGTGCCCTTACCCCATGAGCCATCTTTCCACTCCCCTTTGTAGACAGTATATTGTTTTAAAGTCAATTTACCTCCTGCTATTTTAGCCTTGTTGACACACATTTTAATTACACATATGTTTTAAATCAGAGAGCTGCTGCTACTACTTGGAAGCATCAGTATTTATTTTGATTTATTGAATTTTTCTTCTTCAGTCACAGACTTCCATTGGATAGTTTGTGGGATTCTCTAAAGATGTGATTCTGTTGTATTCTCTCTCTCTCTCTTTTTTTCTGTGTGTGTGTGTGTGTGTGTG
This sequence comes from Rhynchomys soricoides, assembly GCA_019843965.1. Classification (NCBI taxonomy): domain Eukaryota; kingdom Metazoa; phylum Chordata; class Mammalia; order Rodentia; family Muridae; genus Rhynchomys; species Rhynchomys soricoides. The sequence continues at coordinate 11,004,087 of JADRCH010000050.1, forward strand.
TGTGTGTGTGTGTGTGGTTGTTTCGGAGTTTGTGACTCCAGGGAAAAGACCACAGACTCAATCCAATTATAATTAAAAGATTTATTGATCAGCTGCTAGCTGGACGAACGAGCTCTGAGTCAAATTTGAGATCGCCATGCAGGGGGTGTGTGGAAGAGCTTTTAAGGAGGAAAACCGCAGGAAGATCTTCAATATCCATGCAAGCCAGCAAAAGCTGTTCTGTTCTCTCGAGTTAAGTGATTAAGGAAACTCAAAACAGTCTTTGGGTATCTGCATAAGCAAGTTACAGAAGCAAAAAAAAAAAAAAAAGCAATTAGTCATCATAACAAGTAGGTATTCACAGCTGTACATTTTTGGGTGGGGAGTTGCTGAGTCAGGGTTACTGGGATTTTATCTTCCTTATCAGGGACTGGAGTCAGAGACCAATGGCTGGTAGGTACCAAGATGAATGCCTAGAATAAAATGGAGTTTCTTCATCCACAGAAGTGGTCTGTCAGCCTTCTCCCCTCCCCTACAGATACTGCCTGGCGATTGGACTTTGGGGCTGGTCCATTTCTGGTTCTCCCCTAACCTTGGTGGACATCGCGGCTCGAACTGGCAGGAGTGCTTGTTTGGATTGCACTGTAGGAGTTCTTGGTGCTGGAATGGAAGCCATTTCGAGACTTGCCAAGGAGTTCATGTCCCTCATTGACTCCTGGCTCCCGCAGTCAATCTGGTGGCAGTAATTCCGTTCCTCCACAAAGTGGTGGGGACCACTGAGCAAGGACCTGTCCACCATTGAAGCCTCCTGCACGCCGGCTTCACCGTGTGTTTGGGCCTAGCCCTTCCCTCGTCCAGGACTGCCTTGTGCAGCTGTCTCCCACCCAGGGTCTGTGGCAGGTGACTTCAAGCTCCTGACTTTGTGATTGTTTCTTATACAATCTTATATGTGTTTCTTCTCAAGACAGTATCTGGGCCACAGCCCTCTGAGGCATACGATGAGATTAAATGAACCCTTCGCCCCTGCCCGCGTGTCCTGTGAGTGGGCCAGTCACTCTCACCCTACCGGGGCTGCCTGGTTTACCCGGTGGATTAGACTCCCTACCCCACACCACAGTTGAGCAGGCGCAGGACACTGAGCGCTGCTTGTGGGAGCTGAGTGCTGCTTGCTTCTCTGTTGGGCTGCCACTGTCTCTACTCTTTAGCAGTCCTATCTGAGATTTGTGATGTTCTTCCAGTCTCCTCTTTGGAACAGGGTCTCCCATGTATCTCTATCCGTTCATTCACCACATCACAGGAGTCAACGGCTGACCTGTCATCTCCTGTTATATTTTGAGAACTGTCCTTCATCACATGTGTTACCCAAACATGCGGCTTTGTGTTCTGTGGCCTTTCTCCCATTCCCTTGAGAGTGTTACCATAAATAATTAAAATTTAGATGTTTTGGAATCCAATTTATCAATTCCCTCTTCCGAATCAGATCATGCCCTTGGTATAGTATCTAAACTATTTCTCTATTTTGGGTGGTGCCGTTTTCTCCTTGGTACTAAGCACAGAGGTACCTCAGATGCTGTATGTATACCTAGATGAGTTCTAATATACCGTGTCCTATTACCCTACATGTCCTAATCTTTACTTAACGATAGGTTCTAGGAGTTACCCCACCGTGAGACATGGAGAGATTTCTCATTTCCATCTTCACTAATATGTATGGATGTCTAATAGTTTCCCAGACATCTGTGGCTTGAGAGTCCCCCTCCCCCTTTCCCAGGATCCTTTTGTTTATCTTTGTACTAAAACTTTATGAACTCATTTATCCCCGATCATGTTGGTACATTGTCCCAGAATCAGAGAACTTCCTGACTTGGGTGTCTTTTTTGTTGAGAAAATGAATGGCTTTTATGACCTGCTAACAGGCTCTGAGCAATTAACGTTCTTACTTTTTATGCCCAGTCGCCCTTTCAGCATGTTTTTTTGGCATTCATTACAGGAGTTAGGAATTGTAAGCTTTTTTTGCATTAGTATTCTGTATTTACATGAAGACCATTCCTTAGTATGTTAGAGAAGATAGGAAAACAACGACGTTGAAATTCGCCCCAGTCTGCCGTCTATGGCATCAATTTAGTAGTATGTGCTAAAGAGGGCCCTAAGCTCCGAGGGGGCTACCCATTGTGTGATGTTCACAACCCGTTGTAGTTCTGTGTTGGGGTTATTAAATCCCAGCAGCTGTTCATTTTGTCAGATCCGAAGTAATGCAATAATCTCTCAGTCTGAGAAGAAAGTTAATACAGCCTAGGGGCACAGAAAATTAAAGGTAAAACTGATAGCTTTTGTTGTAGAAACTCATACTTAAATGTGATCAATAAAGGACTTTTATGCTTAAAACCTAAGGTATGGGGGCTAGGAATATGTGCTGTCTCCAGAGGTCCTGAGTCTGGTTCCCGGCACCCACTCTAGGTAGCTGCAATTACCTGTTAGCGCCAGAGGACCCAACACCTCTGGTCTCCTAGGGAACCTGTAATCATGCAAACTTGTCCCCACACAGACACACACATGTACGCATAATGAAAAGGAAAATAAGTATTAAAAAAAACCAAGATACAGTCTGTGGGAGGAGGGTTTCCAGGAAATGGAAGTGGGGTGTCAATGGGGGAAAGGGAACTAAGTCCTCTGTTTAGGAAGAATTTCTTCAGACTTTACTTTGTGGATGTCAATGCCTTTGGTGTTTAGAATTCACTGGGTGTTTATAACAGAACAGTGTTTATCTCAAAACATGAATTTTACAGAAATGACATTCACTTTTACATTTTTTGGAGGGGTTTGTATACAAAATGGATTTCATCATGGCATATAAATGCTTGTAAGTAATCAAATTTGGAAAGATTTCAGATAGCAATTTAAAACTGTAAGAACATGCCCCTCCCCCTTAAAATTCTTTGAGGAAATTAATGAGCAAAATTGTTGGCAGAGCGTAACTCTAAGCTACAATTCCCCATTTCTGCTCCTTACATGAATTAGAACGTGGCAGGCTTTGTGTCCCAAGTACATCCGTGGCTGCATGCGCTGTACTGATTCCTCCCCAGAACCATCTCTGCGTTCATACCCAGGCTCAGCACTTATGTGGGTCGTCCTGCCTGCTCCACCCAAGGATCTCTATGCTCACTCTCTCAACTTCCTCTAATGAAATGTTGTGATCATGAGAATCATGAGTTACTCACAGGATCTCTTTGGGGACATCTGGACTCACGCAGTAGGGCTTTCTGTTCTTTCCCCATGAGCGGTACTGAGTCAGTAGCTAACCGTTGATTCACATTCAAGCTGTGTCTGTGGTATTTGCTTCACATTATATAATTATAGAACCCAGAAGAGCCTGCAAAAATCATCAGAGAACTTAAAGACAGTAAAAAGTCTTTTTTTTTTTCAAAAATTAGAAAGTCAATATCTTAAATCATTTAAGTAGAAAAGAAATCAGTGAAATTCATCTTTACACCAAAAATTCTTAATGTTATTTAAAATCACTACATTTACTGTACTTATATTTTAGCTCTAGAAAGCTACTATGTTGGGGCTGAAGTGATGGCTTAGTGGGAAAAGGTGCTTGCTGTGTAAACCTGGTGACAAGAGTTCCATCCTCTGAACCCACAGGAAGATGGCAAAACAGAGCCAACTCCACAAACACACATATACATGCACACACACATACACACACACACAGAGACACACACAGACACACAGAC
>JADRCH010000050.1:11010085-11035761 GCA_019843965.1 Rhynchomys soricoides
GTGGGCCTGGGAGGTGGCTCAGTGGGCCTGGGAGGTGGCTCAGTGGGTGAAAGTGCTGGCCCAAAAGCCTGACAACCCGAGTCTGACTCTAGGAATCCACATAAAAAGCCAGATGTGGTGGCATGGAGCTATAATTCCAGCATTCACTCCCTTGAGATGGAGCCAGCCAAAAGCCAGTGATCTGTACAGCAGCAGAAATGAGAGAGACCCGGTAGCCACAGGGTGGAAGGCAGCAACTGACTCCCTAAGGCTGTCTTCTGACCTCCACATTCGTGCTATGGCATGTGCATACCTACATCCACAGCCGCACAGACACAGTCACACAGACACACGGAGGCACACGCACACGCACACACACGCACAGAAAAGTGGGAATAACAAACAGAGCTACCTTAGTGAAACTTTAGTGTTCTAAGATTCCAAACTCGGAGAAGTCTAATGTAGGCAGAATTTGCTTTTGGGTTTCTTTACTTTTCTTTGTGCTACATTTCATCATAGCCCATGACCTAGGAATTCTTTTTATCTGATGTCTGAGATTAGGACGACAGTAAAACTGGTTCTAAGATGCAGTCTCGCTGATGTATCTCGTTTTAGCACTGTACAAGATAAGGAGAAAATTTTATAGGTAAATATGCTGTGGAATCCATCCACGCCCAAGAAAGCATATTTTGTGTGTATAGAATGTGGTTCTCTTATCCTTGTATGACCTTGAGCTGGTGAAATGTTTCACGAGGAAGCATTGCCCTCTAGTGGCTGCCTGGGTGTATAACAAGAAGCTTTCTTCAATCTCGTCTCCACCAGCTTTCCTTTTCCTTTTTCTTGACAGTTTCATTTACATATACAATGCACTGTGAGTATATTCACCCTCATTGTGCCCTGGAAACCCCTTCCTTTCCCTCTGAACTCCTTCTCACCGAGTCATCCCTCAGTGGCTATTAGAGAAGCTGACATGTTCCTATCCCCGCAACAGTTCACAGTCGTTGGCTTAGCAGAAACAGATGGTCCTCCACCCACTGCCCATTCTTGTGCAGGTCACTGTAAGCTTTCTATACAGCTAAAGGTACTGTACATACAGCTCTATGTACTGAGCTGTGGCCCGGAGAACTACAAATTCGGAGCCCACCATCCAGCTTTTTGACAATCACTTTTTGATGAGTGATTCTGCGTGGTACCACGGAGCACACACACGCCCCTCCCCTCATCGTTCTCCTAAGCCAGAATTTGAAAATTGTTGCATATGTGTCAATTAGCACATTTCCCAAAAACTTCAGCAAGATTTTCCCTTTGGGAGGCTTCCATTTCTAGTGCCTCCTGATTGTCTCTGCCCATCTCTTCCTGACACCAGTTGAGTTCCCATTGTTTTCAGCAAACAGTCTCTAGTTTCTTTTAAACCCTTTATTTCCCAGAGCACTGGGCTTACTTAGCTCCATTACATTTTCTAGTGCCCACCTATCTCCTCAAATTGCACATTTTCTATTTCTCTTTGTCCAGCTTACTCCTTTTCATTATAGATCTATATAAAAGTGATTACTAATAACCACATGACCTAACCAATACTAAGCTGTCTTGAAATTTCCACCAATGTTATTAATCCAAAAGTCTTCAATTTAGCTTCAGGTAGATTTTTAGAACAAGGGCAAATTCTTCACCACAGTCCCCTTCCCAGCAGCTCGGGAAGTCAGAGAGGGAGTGGAAAGGGTAAGGAACAGGGGTGCTCGTGGAGCCTGTGCCTCAGACCTGAGATCCTGCAGCAGGAGCTCCAAGTTTGCACTGATTCTGACCCAGGCAAGTGATCTGGCTTCTCTCGGCAGGTCCCTTTGAGTTTCTTCTTGCCCAGTCTCTTGCCCTTGCCAGTGCTTCTGGTAGCTTCTGCTTCTTCTGAGCTCTGGTTGCCCCCAGCTCACTGTGGTCTCTCCACCTTCCCCGCTCCTTATTCTTCAGGACATTTCAGTATCAGATCTCACCACCAATTGGCTTGTTACCCATGGAGCTGTCTTCTCACCCCCTTTCCTGCTTCTTCCGGTTGAAAGCATATTGAGCAGCCCTTGTGTATGCAGCAGATATGACTTGACCAGATGACTCAAAGCATGTTCAGTCCCCAGAAGTGGCAATGTCTCTGAGGAGCTGTGGGAGATGGGGTAGCCAGGTTTTAAAAGAAGGGTGAGTCGAGAGTCGTGAGAAGAGGACCAGCTGTGCCAAGGTGGGGTATGGAAAGATCTGAGTGTGGCAAAGTAGCTGCAGGTGAGCTGACAGGCAGAGTCAGATGATGAAGTATGGGTGATGAAGCTGAGGTTGGTGGCTTTGTGCAAATATTTCACTGGTGCCTACATGGGAAGAGGAACCTCAGTGGGACTGGGCCTCATTTTAACTTTTATTTAGATAAGATTACAAAAGCTCGGACTGCTGACAACTGAGTGGTTGGGGGCTGTGGATTTCAGTCTCAGGTGACCAAGTTTGGGGGATGAAAACAAAGGGCCTGGGGTTTGCAGTCTTCAGTGATGAGGTCTAGAACATTCTAGTTACCTTTCATAATCCTCTTTCTCTCACGGGCCTCACACACCCTGGAGACTCTAACTGATTATTAAAAACTATTTCCTCCCCAAAATTCATTAAGTTCTTAACTGCCATCTCTCCCTCTTCTATCTCTTTCAAGATAAAGCGATTGGCTTTATCTTCCTCTGCTGAATCTCTTTTCTTTCCATAGTCTCAGAGCATGCAGACATTTGGTCATCTGGAGTTTCTGGAACATTTGTTCCCCTCAGAGTTCCCCCCGAAGTGGTGGAGTCTGTGTGCCAATCCCTTGAGCTGCAGCCTTACTCTCTCATGCCTGGCTCAGGTAGCCTCCTCAGGCCCTAAGCGGACATGTTTCCTGATTCTGAAGAAACAAGGGACCATGGCAGAGGATGGTGACCAAGGCTTCTTAGTGCCAGGTCTCTGCAGCAGGCAAAACAAGGGCCATCTTCTCTGTTCCCGAATGCTTCCTTTTCCTTGCTCCTCAGCTTCATGTTAAGAGCTCTTGGACAAGCTATTTGTGCCATATAGAAGGCTGGGTTTGTGGCAGTGGGTGGTGGAGGTGGTCACTGTGACCTGATGCAGAGCCGAGGTGTTCTAAACAGTAGGTGATACAGGCTAAAAGCCTCAGAGTGATGGAGGCCCAAGGGGAGGGGGCTAGCCTTTCCTAGGTCTTTGTTGTTTTGGTCTTTGTGTTCTTCCAGGCTACCTCTTCTCACAACAGGGATCTCTGGATGCAGGTTCCCCATGCATTGTATGAGATGACCTCTGTCCGTGTCTGTCAACCACCTGTTGGACATGTGAACAGCTCACAGCCTCAGAAGACAGACAGACCCCACACAGGTCCTGCAGCTAGGCAAGTCCCAGGGTCTGGTTACATGTAGGAAATTTGAATCATTCCCTCCTTTTTGCCCCCCTTCCTTCCTTTCTTCCTTTGTCTGTCTGTCTGTCTTTCTTTTATTTTTTCTTTTTCTTTTTGGTTTTCAGAGGGCCAATGCAACCCCAATCCCCTGGGGTCTGCAGAGGAGGTTCCTGATACTCCCTGTCCTACTGAGGGACTGTCTAAACATGTGACTTCTTAGCATCCAACACAGCAGAGGGCACATGGTTGGTGCCTGCCAGCCTCCTGCCTGTCAATCAACAGGAGCACAGCAGTGAGTACAGCCATGCCAGTCATGCCTGTTATTAAGTACAAAGGGGAACATGGTCCAGGCCAGAAGATGTGGCAGCCAGAGGCCACCGTGGTACCAGCTACTTCCAGGGGAACCAGCAGGGCTAGGCCTTCCCAGGGATTCCTCCATGCTGCTCTCCACTGGAGAGGGCTAGGGTGTTAGGAGATAAATGCCAACCTAAGGACACTAGCTATTAGCCCATTTGCCAATTTTACCTCTGGCCTGTCACAGACAAAAGCATTGCACATGATTTAAAATATTGTCTTTTTGTGTGTGCATGTCTTGTGTGTGTGTGTGTGTGTGTGTGTGTGTGTGTGTGAGAGAGAGAGAGAGAGAGAGAGAGAGAGAGAGAGAGAGAGAAGGCCAAAGGACAAGCTCAGGCGCCATTCCTCATGTATTATCCACCAGGGTCTCTCACTGGCCTGGGACTCTCAGAGCAGGTGAGGCTGGTTGGCTAATGAGCCTCAGGGATCCACTTATCTCTACTTCCTAGCACTGGGATTACAAGCACACACTGCCATGCCTGGCTGTTTAATGTGAGTTTTGGGGATTGAACTCTGGTCCTCAGGCTGGCAAGGGAAACATTTTCAGACTGAGTTATCTCCCTAGTTCCAATCCAAAATATTTTCTAAAACAATATATTATGCATATGTAAAGCATTGTTCTTGGCTCCCCCCACTTCAGCTGCACAGCCTTGAAAGCCTAGCATCTCTGTATGTCTGGCTCCTTGTCTATTAAGCAAAGTTAATATTTATTTTTAAAAGGCTGTTGTGAAGACCTCAGAGGATAAAACACATAATGCGCAGTCTTCATATCTTTTATCTGTCTGAGCTGGGTGGGGTGACTGTGTTCACTCAAGGAACAATCACCGTATCACCGCAGAGTGCGGGCCTGCATTCCGTGGACTAGTCTTGGCTTTCATAAAGCCCACATTCTCTCAGAGAGACAGAAGTCAAGAAAGTTGAAAAAGAAGCAGGTTCATTGCAGACAGTGAGGGGAGCTGCAAGGGCAGACTGATCTGAGGAGAGTGTTTGGGTATCCGGCCCTAGAGGGCTTCAGGGTAGGGATGGTTGGAGGCCCCAAGGCTAAGTGCTTAAGCCTGCTAAAACCTAGAGAAGCGCCACCGGCATAGAAAACAACAGGAGGAAGCATACTGTGGTGGGAGGAGCATGGCCAGTTCAGAGGAAGAGAGGAGGTCTTTGCGCAGGGCTGCGGAGTGTGGAGAGAGGTGAGACCACAAGTAAGGGAAAAGCCAAGCTGTTCCTAAACCTGAGGGGTTGGGGTCCTGCGGTGAACCCACAGGCCCCACAGAAAAGCCGAAGGCCTAAGATGATTCTACACAAATGACTCACCAGCTTAGGATGCCTGGTGGTCTCAGTGTCAGTCAGACTCTATGAGCCTTTTGATAACATCTTTATGATCCTGGGCTTTCAGGGGTCGCTGAAAGCCAGCGTACTGGTTACTTTTCTCACAAAACACCAGGCGCGAGCAACATAAGGAAGAAGGAATTCGGGGATAAAACATGGCAGCCAGAGCATGAAGCACATCGGTCTCGTTGCATCCATAGCCAAAGAGAGAACAGAATGCATCCGCTAGAAGCCTGGCAAGTCGGTGTAGAAACAGAGGAGGCAGCCAGTGTCTAACTTACTTCCAAGGTCGGAGAAGCTCTGCAGGACTTACTAGCCATACACAGCCCATTTCAAAGTGTCTGACTAATTTAAGAATGAAACGAAACCATCCCTTCCAGTTTACATATATTCTATTTTCTAGTGGCTACTCAGTCTTTAGGACACCGACTTCTTAGAGTTGGCTTAACTAGGTAGGAGACCCACGAGAGCTCAAAGGCTCATGGGCAAGTTGGTAAACAGCTTTCCCACTCCAAGGGCAGAGCCTGTTATTTGTTTGTTTGTTTGTTTTTACCCCCATAGACTCAGGCGTGCTCACGTGTGCGTGCGTGCGTGTGTGCATGTGTATTTAACTCAAAAGGTCATTTGGTCATTTGGATCTACTGCTCTCATGGGTCTCCAAACTGCCTTATTGTTGGGGCTACCTTGGGAACCTGTGACAGTATTAATTAGTTTCTTAATTAATAGCTTCTTGGTTTCTGCTCTGGGGAATTCTGACATTTTCATCTGGGTCTAAAAGATCTTTGCCTGTATTTCTTTGTGCTCCCAGGATGTCTCACTTAAGGGCTAGCTTGCTCAGATTTGTGGGTCCTAGTGGTTATGAGGTACCTGGAAGCCAGGTGTGTGGTTTTCAGGGATCAATCTGGGCTAGAAAGAGCGAGGGGGTACACCCCTGGAAAGAACCCAGGGGAAGCTAGGCATAGACACATACAGCAAGTCCAGTTTGCAGAGACAGCACGAATGTCCTGGATTGGACAGGAAGATGTCTCTTTCTGAAGGAAGCTTCTACCAAGAGAGTCCCCTCCTTGCACGGCCAGAACCTCCTTGAGAGCGCTGATCTAGACAGGCAGCCGACAGGTGGCAGCAGCGACCCATAAGCAGCCAGGGTGCAGCCCTAGCAGCTAGGACCAGAACACCAGGGCTGGGGTGGGCGCGGCTCCTTTCCCGGGCTTTGGGCTAGGTTGACCCTGAAGAAAGGGGCCTAGGGGCGAGGACGGTCTCAGGTGCAACGCGAGGCAGCCCGACGGGTCTGGGAGGACTGGCTTGCGAGCTGGAGTTAGATCAATCAGCAGTGCATGACACACCCTGATTTAGTCCTTATGATTTGTGGGGAGCAAGTCATGGAGCTAGATAACCCCGAAGTTAGCCAGGGTCCTCGGTACACTGCTGCCTCGGTATGATGTGATGTGAAAAATTGTTTGGTGTGTGTGGGGGGTGGGGGAGAAAGATGAAATAGACGAGAAACCCCTGGAGGGTTTTTTTTGTTTTTTGTTTTTTTTTTTAAATCAGAACTATTGCCCTTTCTTTAAGACTCCAGCAAAGAGTCCCTTAGAGCTTAGATTTCTCAGGGCGAGTCAGTGGCTTAGTCAAACCATTCCAGGCAAGAGAAAGGTTAGTTTAGATGCTGCAGGTGCTAACAGAATGGACGGTCCTTTCATTGGTCCCTGCCAGGCAAACCTGAGACCAGCACATTGCCTGGGAGGCATTGTCAGGATCCTTTTTTATTAAAAAGCCGGTAGCCCTGGAAGAGTCTCTGCCGATCTGTGAAGGTTTGGGGGACTGGTAAGCTCTGAGCACAGGATGCTTAGTTTGCTGCCTTTGCTTTATTCTCATTAGTTTGTGAAGAAGGCAGCCTCTGTTCTCACACTTCAGTAAATTACGGAATTATTCTCAACTCTCTCTTTTCTCGGATTAGGGAAAATGGCGTGGGCTCCAAAGAACTTTAAGCCAGAAATTGATTCCTCTCTGCCATTCATCATAGTAATTGAGAAAAATAATTGTCCTCAGGCTCATTAGTAAAATTGGAAACAAATGTTACCTACTAGAATGGTTCTTGTCCTGTCTGCTGCCTGTTCCAATGTCAGGCCTGAGTGTGACCACAGTTAATGTAGAAAGCCATCCCTACAGTCTGTGTGAGATATGCTAGGGATGACACTGGGCAAGGTGAATATGGATCACCGTGAATCTGGCATCAGGTGGATCTGCCCACAGGTGTGGAAGGGACCACACTGACCCGGAATTCTGCTGCCCCTTGATATCAATCTTCAGGAATCTTTACAAAGAAGGAATGGAAAGAGCCAATAGGCAGTGTCTTAGTTAGGGTTTCCATTGCTGTGAAACCCTACCATGGCCAAGGCAACTCTTATAAAGGACAACATGTAATTGGGGCTGGCCTACAGGTTCAGAGGTTCAGTCCATTATCATCAAGGCGGGAAGCATGGCAGCATCCAGGAAGACATAGTCCTGGAGAAGGAGCTGAGAGTTCTACATCTTGATCCAAAAGCAGCCAGGAGAAGACTGTCTTTCAGACATCGAGGAGGAGAGTCTCAAAGCCCACCTCCACAGTGACTTGCTTCCTCCAACAAGGCCACACCTACTCCCAAAAGGCCACATTTTTTTTTTTTTCCCCCCGAGACACGGTTTCTCGGTATAGCCCTAGCTGTCCTGGAACTCACTCTGTAGACCAGGCTGGCCTCGAACTCAGATATCCACCTGTCTCTGCCTCCCAAGTGCTGGGATTAAAGGCCTGCGCCACCATTGCCCGGCTAAGGCCACACCTCTTAATAGTGCCAGTCTCTGGGTCAAGCACATTTAAACCACCACAGACAGCAAGGCCTAAATACCATTTGAAGATGGGTTCTTTGTAGATTTCTTCAAGGAATTTAATGTTCATTTCTTTTCATAACAAATAAAAATATTCTTGTCTGTTGGGTGGGAAAACCTTGCAGCAGAGGCCAAGCTTTAAAGGCCAGCCCCTGCTCTCCTATATAATGTATGCACGGGGTGTGGCCGTGATACATTGCCCATGTTCCAGAAATGACACCTACAGTTATGCACATACAGGCAGCACTGACTGGACTCAGTGAGTCATTTAAAAAAAAAAGAGAGAGAAGAGGGTGCGGATTTGGGAGGTGTGTGTGCGCGCGCATGTGTGTGTGTGTATGTGTGTCTGGCAGGAATGGGGATGGATATACTCTAAACACATTGTATTCATGTCTAAAAATACTAAAGAATAAATAAAAAATTAAATGTATGCAGTTTCTAAACAATGTTTCTTTTATTACTGAATAAATGGGTTTGGATAGTCTTTACCTCTCTTCCCTCAGCCATGTAGAATGAAGAGACCGTGTGATTTCATTTTACTCTGTGTCTCCTGACTACATGAAGGCTAATTCATCTGGGGTCTGAGTTACTATCTAGTCACTTTTTTGGTGTTATCTGCCTTTCCATTCTAGCGTGTTTTTGAAATTACTCTGTCTTGTAACCGTACTTCAATAATCACGTGACTGATCTCCATGTTGACAATCACGTGACTGATCTCCATGTTGACAATCACGTGACTGATCTCTACGTTGAGTCGGATCCCGCGCCCACTGCTTATCCTTCTCCCATCTTCTTCCTTCCTTCCTTCCTTTCTTTTAAATTTCTTAATGCCAACTCATCACTTGCTGGAATATTTATGGACACGACTCTTACTTGACTCCCCTTTATCTTCTCTTCCTCATCCTTCATACATTCCCTCCCCCCTTTTGAAGTGGGTGGCCTATCTGTGTTGCCCAGGCTAGCCCCAAATGGCTGGGCTCAACCAATCCACTTTCCTTCCCCTCCTAAGTAGCTGGGACTAACGGTGACACCTGCCTCTTGTTTTTGTTATTGGTACCTAGTGAACATTTCTTTCTCCACAGCCTCCCTCAATGTTTATTTCTGGAGTGTTCTCTTTTATTATACCTTCAGTTGTTGCTCCTCTTTCCCATTCTGAATTCTTCTTCAGAAACATAATTCTTAGGCTGAGTTTTTTTCTTGTTTGTTTTCTGTTGCTATTGTCTTCTGACAGTTACTATTTCTAATAGTTTCTAATGTAATTAATGCTTCTAGTATTGGTTATATTTTTTAAACCACTGTTTTTTAATTTTTAAAAAGATTTATTTCTTTAATGTATAGGGGTACACTGTAGCTGTCTTCAGACACACCAGAAGAGGGCATCAGATCCTATTACAGATGGTTGTGGGCCACCATGTGATTGCTAGGAATTGAACTTGGACCTCTGGAAGAGCAATCAGTGCTCTTAATCGCTGAGCCAACTCTCCAACCCCCCACTGTCTTGTAATTTTATTTGAAATATTTTAGGATGATCTCTATTTTGAATTGGTTTTAGTCCTCAAACTCCTAGGATCACATGGCCCTCTTGTTTTCCGACTCCTGAGTAGCTGGGACCACAGGCATGAGCCACCATACCTGCTTTGTGTGTGCTCCGACAGCATTCCTTCATTGCTTGTACATAAAATCACAGTGCAATCTATGGCATAATGCTATAATTATAGCCCTGTGAAATTACTAAATTGATCCCACCAGCCTCTCATTTTGATGTGTTTCATCTGTTCTTGAGGAGTTGGCAGTGTCTTTTGTCTTTATTTGCTTTGTTTGACATGTAATGAATATATATGCATGTGTGACATATATGCATATCTATCAGTTATAAACTATGATAGCTTCCTTTCTTCGGTCTTGTAAAACATGGTTTTTTTTTTTCCTCAAAAAAAAAAACAAAAACAAAAACAAAACCCACCTCAAAGGGTGGATCCCAACCCTGACTCCACTAACAGGCTGTGCTCCAGGAGTGCCAAGTTCCACTCTGCTGCTCTGACTTTCTACAGTTCTGTGTGCTCGGTAACTTCTTGTTTCAATGCCAAACCATAGCAGAATCTTTTAAAAGACGTTTTAAGTGGCAATTAAACTCACATGTAATCACAACAACATACATAACTCAACTAAAGAGCTCACAACAGGCACAGCTGAGACCAAGTCCACCCAAGCTTGCCCACCTTACCACAACAGCTCCCTGGCACATTGTGGTTGTCGGATGCCACTGACTGCATGCCTCCACCCACTTTCAGAATCATTAGCTTATAGAAAACAGACCCCGTGGAGTCCATGAAATAAGACCCTTCTGACAATGTTTGTCATTCACAATACATCTTGGGTTGTATATCATATCCATTCTACTCATGTATTGCTTCTTACATACAGTTTTTGATTGTTTAATAAATCCTATTTTTACTTACAGACACCCAGTAGGTACGTGAAAAAGTTAACCATCAGAAATGCAAATGAAATATTAGGGTTTGGTTTTCTGCTGCTTTAATAAACATCATGATCAAAAGCCACCTGGGGAGGAAAGGGTGCACTTCATCTTACAGCCTACAGCCCATCATCAGGGAGGTCAGGCAGAGATTCAGTAGGGACCTGCAGCAGAGACCATGGAGGAGCTAGGTTTGCTCCCTGGCTCACATCAGCTACTCCTTTTTAATACAGCCCAGGCCCACCCACCTAAGGACAGCAGTGGGTGGGGCTCTTCTACATCAGTTCATAGTCAAGAGGCAGGTCCTCAGGCCAATCGGATGGAGGCAGTTTTTCAATTGAGCTTCCCCCCAAATCCGTTAAGCTGAATATTAGTCATCATGAAAGACATCACCCACACCATTAGAATAGCTATTATCAAAAAGATGAGAGAAAAGTATTGACAAAGATGTGAATTCACGTATCATGCTGATGGGAATGTAAATTAATATAGCCATTCTGGAAAATAGTGTGGATGTGCTTCAAAAATTAAACAAAGAACCAGCGTGTTATTTATCAGCTTCATTCATAGCCAAAAGGTGTAAGTTGGTATGTTCAAGACATGTCTGTATTCCTGTGTTTATAGTGCAGCTTTATATTATGGTCAGAACATAGAATAATGTAAATTCCCGTCAGTCGTTGGAAGGTTAGGGAAGGTGTGGCATGAAATACTAACCAGCCTCACAAGAGAAGGAGAATCTATTTCTTTCAGCAACATGGATGAAATAGAAGATGCTACCTTAAGTGAAATAATCCAGGCACTGAACAGTGCTTTAGATCTTGAGTCTATGTGGGATCCAAGATGACTGAATTCATAAAAGGGTCATAGCATGGTGTTAAAAACATCTTTGGGAAGGGGAAGATTCTTGTTAAACGATCTAACTGTTACGGGGAGTAAGTTCAAGAGATCTGAACCACTGTGCGGTAATTCATATGCTAATTAGATTGATTTAGCAATTCCTAAATGCATGCATACTGCTAATAATAATGTTTAGTAAAGATATTTAATTTTTATTCTATTATAATATTATATAACTTAATATAATAACTTACAATATATAAAAATTTTGTCTTGGATTTTGCTCTTGATATTACCTTTCAGGTAAAGCCCCAGGCTTTGGGTAATTTTCATTTATTTATTTATTTATTTATTTTTATTTATTAATTTATGTATATAAGTGCACCATTGCTCTCTTCAGACACAGCAGAAGAGGGCATCAGATCCCATTACAGATGGTTGTGAGCTACCATGTGATTGCTGAGAATTGAACTCAGGACCTCTGGAAGAGCAGTCGGTGCTCCTAACCACCGAGCCATCTCTCCAGCCCTGGTATTTTTCTCTTAAAATTAAAACAAAACAAAACAAAACAAAACAAAACTATTTTATATGTGTGGGTGTTTTGCTTACACCTTCTGCATTCAGTGTCTGTGGAGTCCAGAAAGGGGGATTAGATCCTTTGGAAGTGGAATTGCAGACACTTGTTAGCCAACATGTAGGCACTGGGAATTGAACCTGGGTCTTCTGGAAGAACATCCAGTGCTTTTAGTGGTTGAGCCACATCTTCAGCCACCCATGGGTCATTTTCAAAATGGACACAAATCTTAGTTTTGAGATGGGTAACAATGGCTTTTTGTTCACCATTTGTCATGTAATTTCATACTCGAGTTGAAGACATTCATATTGCTTGACTTTGGGTGGAATATTTGCAACAGTCTAACAAGATTTCAATGATTGCTAGGATTCTGCAGTAGATGACATTAGGAGATGCTGGAGGAGCAGGTAGAAGCATAAATAAAGGCAGAGCTGCAGTGAAGAGTCACATGCAGATTGTCTCAATGGCTCTTTCCGACTTTCCGACATATGCTCCCACCTCAGCTCTCAGTGATCCATCTGGTTTGGACCAAAGGAACAAACTCTTGAAACTGAAGAAAAGCTCTTGGCCATCATCCACATGTGGAGTGTACTGGCAGGGATTCTGGACATGAATTGGTAGCTGAAAGCTACTGGCCCATCAGACGGCAAAGACTGTGAGGTCTGACCTCTCTCCTTCACTGCCATCATGCGCTATGGGATGTTAGGAAAGAAATGAGATAAACCACTGCAGGCAGGAGACTCATGGAGCACTAAGTGAGACACATTCAGGAGATGACTCTTTTCCTTTGAGCCTTCAAGCGACATTGTGGATTCAAATAGGATGAAGTTAAAGGACAAAATGCTAAGATATAAGGCCCTTCTTTCTTCCTTTGGTTTTGCAGGAAACATGACACAGAAGGCCAGAAGAGTAGGGACCACCATTACAGCACTTCACAGTTTATGAGGGTGCTTATAGTTTATGTGTGCTGGACATGGTTAGTGCCACTTTTATTTGCACAAGGACCCTGGAGCCCTGATACATGAGGTGACCTGCCCTTGGCGAAATAGTCAGTAAACAGGGTCAGAATTTGAACCCGAGTCCCTTGTCATCAGATATCTTTCTCTTAACAGTCACACAGCAGTGTCTGTTACACTGAAGTTTGAAATCCAGATCTTACATTGCATTCCCACGGAGGCTGATTTAAGGAAGCTAGGTTGCAGCTTGGCCTCTGAGGTTTTCAAAGCTTCCCAAGTGATTCCAACTGAGCTGCCTGCTCTCCCCACAGCAGCGGCTGGTGGTCAGCTCCTGCTGACCCATTGCTTCTCTAGAGTGACTAGAACCCCATGGATCATGCTAGACATCAGGGTCTTCTCTGTGGCCTGAGGTTCTGCATTTGGAATTAGCTCCCAGGTGATGCTTCAGCTCTAGGACCCCCGGTAAAAGGGAGATAATCTGACTGTCATACTTCCCTGACACTGACCACTTGCAGGACACTTAGTGTCACCTGACTTAGCTTCCAAAACAGGATGCATTTCACTAGGTGTCTTAGTAAAACCTAACTACCCCTTACAACTTGCTCCAGTGCCCCCTAAGATGAACAACTCCTTTCTCCTGCCACTGAGTTTGCTACCATGGATTGGATCTTAGACCTGGCTGCTTCTGCTTCCAGAATCTAGTGTGTCTATGTGCCTCATTGGTCAGTGTCAGTCCCACTGCAGTACTGTCAGGCAAGAGGAAGGGGAGGCAGTGAAGATTGGAAAGCCTGTTGTTTGCGATCAGCATATTTGACGCTGACCTTGATACTTCCTGGACGTTTGCCCTTGCGCACATTCTCTGATTTCTCTGAGCACTGTCTTACACATAAGGGCATGAAGATGGCTATCTTACAGGTATGAAGTGAGATGATATGGCCCAAGTGCCCGAATCATAGACTGCTCCATTCAACATCAATAATTATGTTACTAAGGAGATTAGAAATAAGTTCTCCACCAAACTGATTTCTGGAGAGGTTGTATCAGCTTGCATTCCCACCAGCAATGGAGGAGTGTTCCTCTTAAAAAAAAAGAAAAAAGAAAAAAAAAAAGAAATTCTCCCCCCACCCCTTGAGACAGGGCCTCATCATGTAGCCCCAGCTAGCTTGGAACTCACTGAGTACACGAGGCTAGCCTGGTGTACACAGATCTGCCAGCCTCAGAGCTGGGATAAGCCATACTGCAGATCAGCTCTCACTGAAAATCCAGCATATCGTCTCTGTGAGATGATTTAGCACTGAGCCTGAGTCCCATCCTGGGCTACTACAAGGCATGAGGGAGGCAAGGCTGAGACATCGTTTTCTCTGTCATACAAACGAGGCAACTGGAATTACAGAGGTCAAGCCTCATCTACGGATGCACATATAATAACCTTCAGGACCAGAGCTTGCTTCTGACTTGTCTGACACTGCAGCCATCTGGAGATCTCTTGGGCAGTCCACGGGGCACAGGAAGGAGCAATGAACTTGGCTGTCCATGGGGAGAGAGAGCAGCACCCGGAGGGCTGGGCAGCAGCCTTCTGTTCCTCTTTGCCCAAGCTTGTGGGTAGGAGCAGCAACAGCAACAGTCTAAGAGGTGAATAGCCTGATCTAGGCAGTGGTGGTGTACACCCTTAATCCCAGCACTTGAAGGCAGAGACAGGCAGATCTCTGAGTTCCAGGCCAGCCTGGTTTACAGAGTGAGTTCCAGGACAGCCAGGGCTACAGAGAGAAACTTTGTCTTGAAAAAACAAACAAACAAATGCAAAACAAAAAGAGGTTGGAAAGTTATCTCAGCCGCCACACAGTAACATGCTGCTTGTTTGCCTATGAGCCAAGGAGCATGGGTCCACTGGCCTTCTGACTCTTCTTAGGACAGAGAATTTTTGTGTATGAGGTGAGCTGATGGCAGTAGGTGTGACTGAAGTGGGTGGGGGGTGGGAGTGAGTGACAGCTCCCTCTGGCAGGGGCCTGGGTGAGAACAGCACCTGGAAGGCTCCTAGGCAGTCTCCATGTAAAGGAGCCCTGGAGGTGGGTGGCCCACTTCCCAGATGCCTCTTCTGTCACAGGCTTGCATCTCAAGCCCTTGCCTTTGCATGCAAGGTGGAACCAAGCTGCTGATGAGAAATGGAAATCATGTCTCCTGCTGCAGCCTGACAGCAGGGAGCATGCTGATGAGTGGATCTGGAGGCTCTGGCAGCTGGCACCTCACAACTGTGAAGGTGCTTGTTTGGTCTTTTATAGAGGACTCTCACCTGTCCCAGACTCATCCAAGGGGCTGAAGAAATCCTACAGGGAGAGAGAGTCCGAGCAGAGACTTCAAATGCAGTGTTTTGGAGTGGGGCTGGTTGCTTAGTGTGATGTACAGGTGGGTGTGCCGGGATGACCATGATGACCCTCCAGCATACCTCAGCCATGCCCTGTGGTGCACCAGGACAGTGAGTGATACTTAGTGCACACTGCCCCATCTTACTTCTTGGCCCAGGCACAAGACAAACGTCTTTCATAGATGACGGGAGGAAGCTTCATCCTGCAGGTGTTGGCTTGATTTTGCTGGTGGGAAAACACTTGGTCTCATCTTCCACAGACTCTAGAAGCTTCAAAACCTTGCTGCCTATCTGGGAAAATCTGCATATTTTACACAAATAGGGGGGATACAAACCCTGTGGTTTATGCTTTATTGCATAGCTGGATCCACCTTTCTTTTTTTTTTGTTTCTTTGTTTCTGTCTTTTTTTTTTTCTTCTTTTTCTCAGTCAGGGTCTCATATAGTCCTGGCTGGCTTTAAACATTTGATCCTCCTGACCTTCACCTCCCGAGTGCTAAGGTACCAGGTATATGACATCATACCCCATTTATGCAATGATGAGAACTGAACCCAGGGCTTTGTGTGTGATAGATAACTGCTCAGCCAAATAATCTACAAAATTTTAACCATTCTATTATTTCTCCTCAGTAACCAAAATTCTTCCAGAGACAAGGGTTCCCCTCCCTGTGTAATTGCTGAATCAAGGTCCTTCTAACTAGGTAGAAATTTTAATTTAATTTTTCTTGTGCATTTCATGAATGAATCCGATACAAACATCCCTTTCCTCCCCGTGTTTTGCATGATGAGTTTAGGATTCATTAATGATTCTGCTTGGGTCGATTATTACCGTGCAGTTGGATTCACTTATAAAGACAACACAATTATCAACAAAAACAAACATACTTTCTAGGGCTCATTGGCAGTGGTGTAGCATCTTGCGTATCCCAAATACTGTTCGCTTGATTTTTTTCGAAGTTTTGGTTCTGTCTGGTATAGCTTAGTCAGCTGTTAAGTACACAGTGTTGACTGTCACATACACACGGCTGTGTTTACAGTTTGGGTGACAGTATCTCAACTGATGGTGGATCATTCTATCCGTTTCATTCTCATCTTTCAGAGAGAACAGTCCCCTGGCAGCTGAACACCACCTCCTAAATTTGATGGACTTCAGCTCAGTCTCCTTCTCTTTAGACTGAGGATGTGTGGTGTCCCTCTTCACCCCCCAGTGATTCTCATTTCTGCTCAGGGCCCCTGCTTTTATCCATGAGTGACTCAGCATTTTATCACCTGACATTTTAAGAGAACCACTTTGCTATTAAACTGAAGCCATATATTAAAGCTAAACCCCGAAGCAAGCATGGGTCCAGCAAAGGTTAGACAAAGATAAGGCAATTTGTCACGCCGCCTGGCCTGTGGTGCAGGGCAGAAATGAAATGAGGTTTTGGAACTGTAGTGGACTGGGGCCTCTGACTTCTATAGCATTTTCCTTTTTTGGACAATGTCTCACTATGCAGCCCAGGTTATCCTGAACTTCATATGCAACCCAGGCTAGCTAGTGTCTTATCTTCCTCCTGATTTCATATTCCACCCTGGAGAAGCATCCAGATTCAGCCAGACTCTCTCTGTTGGTTGCAATTTGTAGACTAGAACATTCTGTGCTCAGACTTAGGGCCCTGGGCAGAATATTTAAGGTAGGTTTAAAACTTGAACTTGCAAATTGGGAACATTGTAAATCTGAGGTGAGTTGTTATTGATTTTTGTCTGGTACTGAGGAAGAATGGATGATCTCAGGAAGAAAGGCTTCTTGCCTGAGCATCTAGCAGCCGCCTGCCAACCGAGCCGCAGTTCTCCCTCCATCATTTATTTCTGGCTCACAGAAGAGCAGAGGCTTCCTCCACCCCAGAACGCTGGCCAGGAAAGCAGCGGTGGCTATTTCAGCCTAAGCCTTTTCTGTCTGTGTCTACCTACACAAAAAGAGTGACCCGGGGCACTTTCTTTCTCAGCCTTGCAGCGTCTTGTTCTTTCTGGGGATGGGAGGGAGGCAGAGGGGCCCAGGGTAGAGAGAGCTGCAGCTGCAGAGTAGGTGGGAAGGCAAAGCTGATGCAGCCACTTCCTTCTCTGCCCCTTCCCAGGGCTACCTCAGACCTATTATTTTGAGAACTTCAATGATGCTAAGCAGACCCAGCTCCCCTGCAGATTCTGCTTACCTTTTCCCGGCTATCACAAACTTGTTTACTTTTTACCAAGCAGTCCTAATTAAAGTTGATATCACCCACAGCCCTGGGACCATCTCTTCCACAGGCTTGCATAATATTACCAGCAGAGATAAAGTTAAAACTATCCCTCCCTCCCTCCACCCCTCCTTCCATCCCTTCATCCCTCCCTCTCTCTATTCCTCCATTCATCCCTCCCTCCATCCCTCCATCCCTGCCATGGATGGCAGCCTGTTTTCTGGTAGAGCTAAGGTTTGAACCCTGTGGGCCCAATAGGGGGTAAAAGTCCTCTAAGGGATGGCAAGGCTCCTAGAAACAGCTCCTGACACGTGCCTATATCTCTCCATAGGTCTGTGACATTTGGTCACGTAAAAAGGAAACGCCCCTCAAGCCCCTCCTCAGGTAGAGGTGTAGTCATGCCCCCAAACCTCACCACAGGTAGAGGCGTGGCCACATAGTCTCAAGATATTCCCATGTTAATGAGACACCTAGAGGCTTAGCTACGCCCCTTCCCAGTTACTATTTCAACCTCTCACCTCCCTGAGGGGTTGGGGGTACGGTCTCACCCACACTACTCTTCACAATGACAATAAATACTCTGAAACTCCGGACTGTCTTTCTTCAGCTGCTGTGGGAAACAATGGAACCAGCCTTCACCTAAAGAGCCTCGTCTGGCCTCCCACGGAAGCCGTCTCAGCGTTCCCAGCCTCTGTAGTTATCCACTCAAGCCAATGCAGCTACCGGTGCCCAAGTCGCCAACCTGGTTCAGGTGGGGACGCCAGCCTCGCTCCTTTCACTCCCTTTGGCCCAGGCTCGATCTAGCCTGCGGTCCCACTTTGTTCCCAACTCTTCCTCAGCATCCAGCGGCGTCTGAGATTCCCAGAGTCACAGAGCCCGCTGAGGTGGGTCCCCAGGGGAACCATGGCTGACCATCCCCCACCCCCCGGGCTGTGTCTCTGCAGAGGCTTCTCACAGCCTGACAAGCCCGGAGGCCTGTGGGGGTGCGCCCTGTCAACTGCCTGCGCGTCTCCGCCTCTCCCAGGGGCCACTAGTGCCCAGGGCAGAAGCTCTGGACTTCACTCTCACCACCGAGCCGGTTGTATCCAACACATCCCTAAATCTATCTAATATCTATCTCTCCATTCCTTCATCCCTGCATCCCTCCATCAGTCACTTACTGATGCCTCTTTTAAGCCAGGTTAGGTGCTATGTTCAGCATCTATCACTGTGGCACCTCCAGGGCTTTGGGGGATGGCTCCAGTCCCATTATGTTACTTTGGAGTGTAGGGACCTTATGCCTGCCTCTGTCTCTGCTGGCACCACCTAGTCATCCACCTACATAAATCAGTACTCACCAGCAGACTGTTAGACTGGTCAACTCTGGTATCCAGCGTAAGAGATGCTTGTGGTGGACCCCTAGTGGCAAGGCAGTCCTACCCATAGGAAACAAATCCCTATTTGCCACTCTGAATAAAGGCCAAGTGCAGTGATTTCCCACTGGTGATAAGAGCATCCCAGGGGGAACAGACTACAAAAGCCAAACACAATGGTGTCTACTGAGAGTCGGTGAGGTGCAGTGTAGATTGCCACTGGAGGAAGAGAGTGTGGGAGAGGGAGAGGCTGGGAAGGTTCCAGAAGTGGGAAAATTTGAGCTGAAGTAGAGTAGTGATATCACCAGATTTAGAATCTCTCTCTCTCCTCTCTCCTGTACCCCCCCAGCCCCATCTCTCTCCTGGCAAGAACAATTTACTGTGTAATTTTTTTCAAGTTGGGGCTGGGACTGGTGCTGTTTAGGTGTCTCACAGGATGGTGCGTTGTGTGGGACAATATAACCCATAGGCACACACAACACGACGTTTCTCCCATCTCATCTGGGTACTTAGTCCCAGCCAAGGGATGACCAGAGTAGGATAGACCATACTGCAGGACATATGAGTCAGTGAGCTCAGATCCGAAGGGTAAAGGATCAATTTTGTATCCTTATGTTTTGAAAACCCCAAAGGATGACCTTTAGCAGACATCTGCCCAGAGGAGAGAGCAGTTCTCAGGCTTTCAGTTGCCCCACAGTCTCTGCCTCATTAGATTGAGCTTGCAGGGGCAGGCAGAGCTCCTTCTGTAAGCCATGAAGATAGTGAATCCCTCAGCTCTC
The DNA here is from genome assembly GCA_019843965.1 of Rhynchomys soricoides. Lineage (NCBI taxonomy): Eukaryota > Metazoa > Chordata > Mammalia > Rodentia > Muridae > Rhynchomys > Rhynchomys soricoides. The sequence goes on from JADRCH010000050.1 coordinate 11,029,545, forward strand.
AAATGACTCCAAGGCAGGTAGACCGTAAGCCCCTCTGAGCTGAGTAATGAGAGGAGAGGAAATGTACCGGGCCATGACATTAAATGGGGTTTATTTTTTATCTTCTCAGATTCCTTAATGCCGGGCACACTCCTTCCCCACCTGCACATGCAGCCATGTTTTAGGATACAACTCTGAGGAATTCAGGCTCTCAGAAATAATGGCGCTATGCTGTTACTGAATAAGATGTGCCCTTTCCAAAGGCACAAAATGGGAAGGTGACCTGCGGATTCAGAGGAAGGTAATAAACCACACATTCAATTAGGATGATGTGCATTTAATCACAATTGTTTAATGGTATTTGAGATTTCTTATTTAATCAGTAATGAGACTACCTAGCAATTAATGTTCACAGAATCACGAGCTGCCCTTACCAGCACAGTGTTGATTTTAAACTAATCTTTCTATTTTATATCCTCTTTCTATTTCTGTGGTTAATAAAGGTGCCATAATGAGTTGTATTAAAACATCAATTTCTTCTTTTGTTGAACCCACAAGTTTATTGTGGGTTTGAATCAAAATACTGAGGTGATTCTTAGGAATGTGGATTTGGAGTCCTAGCTGTTGCTTGGATAGAGGAGATGTCTTGGCTCATGGCCATTAGTTCTTCCAGTGTTTTTTGGCTCCTACCAGAGGGGTCTGAAGATAAGGACCATTTCATGGGTGAATGCTGAGGCTGTATAGACTCTCACTCAGCTCAGAAGGATGGAAGCTTACTTTAATGGTTTGATGCTCCCTGTTGCTGTCTCGAAAGACTGAGCATCCATTGAACTAGGACCCCCACCTTCCCTTTCATTTGGTATTGTTTCCAGCAAATTATAGCCTTTTCTGAGGATGAGTCAGGATGAGCCTCAGCTGAGGGAGAAGGTGACCTGTGAGTGGCTTCCTCATGTGCTCTTTGGAGCTGTGGGCAAGAAGGCTGTGTGTGGACCTAGAACCTGACCCCAGGCTTTCCTCAGGTTCTTTGTCCCTGAAGATCCATTTCTTGTGTGCCGGCCTGGTGGGTTCTGTGTGTGCTGGTATGGGAGTCCACATGTGCCAGCAAGGTGGAGTCCATGTGTGCCGACATGGTGGAGATGGGCTCTAGAGAGGGCATATCTGTGCTTGTTGTTATGCCTGCTGTTAGCGCTCTGGTTGTGGACAAATCACTGAAACACTCTCTGTGTTCCAGTTTGCTCATTTGCAAAGTAAATGAGCAAAGCTTCTATTTGGAAAATAGAAGCTGGGAGGCTGGTTTAAAAGTTAAAAATGAGCCCATAGCATCTAGCCTGACACTGGAAGCAGCTAAGTCAACCCTCTGTCCTCTTAAGAATGTCTGCTGGGCAGTGGTGGCGCACACCTTTAATCCCAGCACTCGGGAGGCAGAGGCAGGCAGATTTCTGAGTTCAAGGCCAGCCTGGTCTACAGAGTGAGTTCCAGGACAGCCAGAGCTATACAGAGAAACCCTGTCTGGAAAAACCAAAAAAAGAAAAAAAAATGTCTGTTTAAACTCATGAGCTACCTTAAACTTGCTCTGTCTTCTGCAGGGTCTCTGTGTAGCCTGGGCTGACCTTGAACTCAGTTCTCTCTCAGGTGCTGGACTTATAGGCATGAGCCACCACGTCCAATCAAGGGCGACTTCTTTGACTATCTCACACATATCCATCAAGGGGAGAGCGAGGGTCAGTGGCTCTATTGCTGTACAGCACAATAGCTTAAAACTAGCAACTGTAAGTAACACGGACTACCATGTCACCATTTTGAAGTCAGGATGTGGTTTAGCTGGATTTGGCTCAGGCTCTTTAATAAGACCACAGTCAAAGTATCTCCGGGGGACATGGCCATCTCAAGTTCCAACTGGGCTCAGGATCCACTTCCAAGTTTGTTCACGTGGTCATTGCAGGATTCACTACATTGGGGGCTGGAGGGTGACTGTGTTTCTTGCTAGGTGACCTTTATTAGGATAAGTGTGGATGTGGGGAGGGGAAGAGGAGAGGGAGGAAGAGTGGACGTTGCTGGCTATGGTTTGTTCGTTATACGTTAGCCAGCAGGCTCGGCCTACGCTCAAGGAGAGGAGGCCACACAAGTGGACAGATGCCAGGAGGCAAGGGTCAAGGACACATCCTAATAGTTGTTTACTGTAGGCTCTGCGTGCTTCCACCACTGCCTGCCCATGCCCAGCAAGGGCTGTGTTAGCTCTGGAGAAGCAGAGAAATACAATCGAGCCCAGTGGCTGAAAGGTGAACTGGGATATTTGTGAACAGCTCTGGTGATGCACGTGTTCCCATGGCGCTGAGACTTGCTTAACTCACGGGAGGGTCTATGGAGAGTTTTAATCAAGCAAAGGTTAATAAATCAAGTTGGGGGTTTAAGAACATAACCGACTTGAGGGAGATGGGCAATCATTGAATATGTTTGAGCAGGGGAGTCATTTAACTAGTGAGTCTTAAAATGATTATTATTAACTGGCTTTTAAATTGAAAAGGAGAAATTCATATACAAGGTTAAAATTAGGGGTTCACGTGGATATGGAAATAAAAAACAGACTTCTTTGCATTCCCTGGGACCCTTCTCTGAATTATTTTTTCAGTCTCTTGGGTATCATGGGAATATTGAGGAACACACACACACACACACACACACATAGGAGAGGAATAGGGTGGCACATGAGTGACTTCCTCCTGTACTCCTTGGATAGCTCAGGAATATCGAGAGTGTGTGTGTGTACACATGTGTGTGCTGTATCTCTCTCTTCATTCTAAATCAATTATCTAGTCTTTAGAACACATTATTCTATATCTCCTTTTTTTTTTTTTAACTTTTCCATATATTTTAGAAATAATTTCATAGCCCAGACAGATCTGTCTTATTGAAGGTTTTGAAAAGATTTAAGCTGGTGACCCAGTGGAATGGAGTGACTATGGCAGAGGAAGCCAGATGAACTAAGAGACTCTTTCAATAATTCTGATTATTTTTATTCATTTATTTACCAAACATTGATTTAGGTCTTTGCTAGACCCTGGCTTATCAAGTCACATAAGAAATGATCTCTGTTTTCAAGGAGCTCTAGGGAGCGAAGACACGCAAACACATAAATTGTGGTGCAATGGATTTGGGTGCTGTCGCTGAGTGGGGTGACAAGTGTCTAGACTGGGATGTCTCCGTGAGATAAAAGCACAAAGTAGTGGGGACACTCTTTGGAAGGAGCATTAATGGGCACCGTGTGATGAGGGCTTCTGGCCCTCTAGAAATACGTCATTTATTCCACATGCTCATTACCTCCCGCACATACCAACAGGGGTCTGACGGAGACTAGTGTTACCCCACAAACTGAGTGGCTTGTGATACAAGTGTTTCCTTGTCATTTCTCAACCTTCACCGATAGCGTCTCCAACTCCTGCCTGCTTGTTGCACAAATAGCAAGCACGTTCTTAATTATGCGGGTAGATGAGCCTCTGATTCATTTTTGATGCTCCATGTTATGAGGCAAGCTCCCCAGCCATCTGTTCTGAGGAGGAACGTGGTACATATTTTGATAATTTTATTTTTATCTTAATCAAGTGGCAAGTTTCCATCGTGATGCTTCTTAACCTGAGCAGTTATGGCTGGAAGGCGACGGGCTGGAACAGACCGGCGAGGGAAGACGGAGGTGCCACCTGGTGCCAGGCTGGAGTCGGATGTGGGTAAACACTGCTCAGTGAAGCCCTTTTGCCTCTTGCATCCGTGAAAGAGTTTCCAGCCCTCTGAGGGTCACTGCAAGGCTTAGAGCGCCAGCCTTCTGTTACACAAAACAGGGCAGATGTGAGAGGTGGTCAGGACTGTGGGTTACAGCTCAGGACCCTGGGCAGTCCCAAGTGGAGGACCGCGCATGTGCAAAGTGGAAATCTGCAATTCCACTGAAGTGGCAATGAGAAGTAGCCGTAGCCTTCTAATTAGAAACGGCCAAAGTCCCTCAGTCTAGTTACTGACATTAAGAGGTTTCACTTTTTCCAGTCAGTGGCATTTGACGGAAATGTCTAATTATGTTCCAAGATGGTTCTCAGGATGCAAAGGGTGAGAGTTAGTCCAGCTATGTGTCTTAGTTGATGTTTATTGGAGACCGGGCCTATAGTAAGGGCTTGGGAGCCTTGGGTTTATGTGTGAAAAGGAGCTGGGGGAAGTCAGGCAGCATGTGGCTGGTAGCTCAAGTGGGACCTGACTCAGGCCTGCTGAGGATCTGTTGGGAGTGCTATCACCCCACTGGGGAACTGGTGTGTTTGCTCCTCTCTTTCCCTTCCTATTTATTTTTATATCTATTTTATGTCTGTAGGTATCTCATATGCATGCCTCCCATATGCATGCAGTACCCATGGCAGCCAGAAGAGGGCATCAGATCCCCTGGAACTGGTGTTTTAGACTGTTATTAGCCACTGGGTGCTGGGAATCGAACCCAGGTCTCTCCGGAAAGCAGCTGATACTCTTAACTGATGAGATCTCTGCAGACAAGCACCTGCCCATCTATTTCTTGATTCTGATGGTTGAGGGCTATTCTCTACTTTTAGAGTACTTGAGTTCATAGCTCCTAGAACCAAGGGCAGAAGGTCCAGAGGCAGATAAGCAAGACAAGGAGGGTGCTTCAAGAGGTTAGCTCACTCTGCTTGAGAATCATCTCTCAGAGCTGTGACTGAACTCCTTAATGGGCCGGGAAGTGGTCTAAATTATAAACTTCACCACTCCTGGAGCACGGGCATGAGAAGAGGAATCTATGGAATCATCAGGACTGTTGTGGGGTGAGTTTTAAGACACTGGGCACCAATCTCAATCCCCAAACAAATGAGTAAGAAAACCACAATTTTGGGCTTTCTCATTAATTCTCAACTTTGACTCTGCTCTCTTGTTCTGTGCTGACAAAGGATTTAATCCCATGCGTGTCTCTTCTTGTGTCCTAGCTTCTTTTCTAACTCCTTGCTTGCTCCTAGGTTTTTGGAAGTCACTGAGAACCTTTGGGCAGATATGTGTAGAAAACAGACCATAATGCTTCCATTATACTTTTATTTGGGTTAGGGGAGGAGTCATGGGAAGAGTGATGATGGGAGGAGTGATGGGAGGAGGAATGATGGGAGGAGTGATAGGAGGAGGGATGAGAAGAGGGATGAGAAGAGTGAGTGATGAAAGGAGGAGTGATGGGAAGAGTAATGTAGGGAGGAGTGATGGGAGGAGTGATGGAGGGAGGAGTAATGAGACTGATGGAAGAAGCAATGGGAGGAGTGATGGGAAGAGCAAAGGGAGGAGTGATGGGAGGAATGATGATGGGAAGAGTGACGATGGGAGGAGTGATAGGAAGAGTGATGGGAGTAATGGGAGGAGTAATGGGAGGAGTGAAGAGAGGAATAATGGGAAGAGTGGTGAAGGGAGGAGTGATGGGAGGAGCAATTAGCGGAGTGATGGGAGAATTCTTATGGTCAACTGCTTAGAGTAAACAAACATCATTTTTTCCTTTTCTCTTTTGTTGGCTAATTTTGTTTACTTTGAAATTCTCCCATGAATCACCATGTACAAAATATGCCCATACAGGATCTAACAGCTCTTGGAATTTGCTCTCGTCCAGCTGCTACCAGGAGATTGTACCCCATGACCTAAGAGGTCATTGCCATCGCCATCTCTGAATGACACAGTTGCCTCTGTGGGTATAGGTATCACCATTCTTGATTCTTAGAACCTAAAAGGAGTGGCTACATATCCCTTGTTGGTTTTGCAATGAACTACCCCATGGGCCTATTTATTTTAGAGACCTTAGAAATTATCTTAGAGACAGAGTCCTTTTGAAACTTAATTCAAGCTACCATTTTGTAAACTTGAGCTTTCAATATATGAGTTTTTTTTTCACACATTCATGGAGTCACACCAACACAAGGAGGTTACAGAACGATTTCTTTAGCCCTACAAACTCTCACATTGCTCCTTCGTAGTTATGCCCCCTTCACCTAAACTCCTAGCAACTGATAGTATGTTTTCCAAAACTATAGTTTTGTCTTTTCAACAATGAGATTTTGCGTTTAAAAGTCAACACCATCCCTCTTTTGAGACAGGGTTTCTTTGTGTAGCCCTGGCTGTCCTAAAACTCACTTTGTAGACCTGAGTGGCCCTAACTCGTAACTCCATCTGCCCCAAGTGCTGGTTTTAAGACTCTTAAAATAGCTGAGCTTTTGGGTTTACATAT
>JADRCH010000050.1:11035771-11136438 GCA_019843965.1 Rhynchomys soricoides
ATTGCCTACAGTGAAGGCCTAGGAATGCTTCATTTACATGAAGAGGGATTCCAAGAACCTGCTGGGAAGGCTCTTATCAGGAGAAAGTTGAACCCGTAATCTGGCCATAGACAACATGGCTGTCCTCACGGGTTCTTTGGGGGTTACAGGTAGGAAGGGCTGATTGGTCATAACACAGCACCTAATTATCATGTGGTAGGAAGTGCTGAGCAGATCTTACATGCTGAATTGTGTAGCACCTGTAGGAAGCTCTGTGCAGGGCTATTCCCCAGATAAGTCCAGGCACCTGTGCTTAGAGAAGCTCTTCAGATGAGATCAGGCAGAGAAGAGGAAGCCCTACTGAGAAAGACAGTCCTCCATTTTGCACCAAGCTTCAGAGACCTTATCAAGACAAGGTGGACTGCAACCTTAACATAGGGTCTTTCAACATTTACCCACTATGTTATCTTACCAGCCTTTACTTTTCTTTTGACTTGGCCTATTTTTCCATACTTATTAGCAGGCATATTGGGGAATACAGTCTTTATTCTACACATCCGTTTGCCTGGCCAAAGATTAGAGAATATACATAGTCCAAAGTGAGCGTGTAGCAGTCCATGTCCTGCCCTGCTGAGGTAGCCATGGGATTTCTAGCACAGAAGAATTTCAAGAAGAATATTTTGATTCAAGTGAAAAGGAAAGCTTCGGTTCTTGAAGTGCTCCTTCTGCTGTGGGTCTCACTCCCCAAATCTCCCTTGAGGATGCACAACTTCCATTTGAAATTTAGACTCAGGTAACACAGCAGCTCTTTGTGTCTGTCCTTTCTAGGAATGGGATCTCCCAGACTTTTTTTTGAATTTTTTTTTTTTAATTTAAGAGATGTAGAAAGAAGGAAATATGATTGGAGGCTGGGAAGATGCCTCAGATGGCCAAGCGATGCCTCTTCTGGTCTGTGAAGGTGTCTGTGTACACAGGACACACACACACACACACACACACAGAGAGAGAGAGAGAGAGAGAGAGAGAGAGAGAGAGAGAGAGGGAGAGAGATACAGAAGTAAGTAAATGAACAGGTGATTAAAAACAAATCTTATAAAACCATGGCACTCAAGGGAAGGGCACTTGATGTAGGCCTTTGCCTTCACACGCATGAACATGCATAGTCCCCACTTCCCAAAGATGCCATATGCTTAGAAACTTCTAGCTTTGATCTAAAGTCAACTGCTTTCTATCCCCAAGAAGCACAAATACACACACACAATATTGTGCCTGTCTTTATTCTTTTAGACTGTGGTCAAGTTTTTGTTCAGAAGGAAACAGCTTTGATTTTTCCTGGAACAAAACTATCCCCAAAGCCTGTCTCACTGTGCTTAACCATTTGGATCTGGCTGTCAGCCGAGAGGTATGCTTTGCCAACATTAGTTCTGGTGATTTATGGATAGCTCTATCTTGCCAGGCAGGGATGACCTTGTCCCCTTAGGGCAACTGGACGTTTGCCACAAGCTAAATAGTATATCCTGGAGATTATTTTTGTCTCGGCTTTACTGATTTAATTCATCCATTTGACATCCACACACATATTCTGTTATGTGCATTATGCCAATTCTTTTAAGTGGACTTTGATTCCTGAATGTTTTTGGAATTGATATTCTTCTGGTGCAGTTAGATTTTTTACTGTCTTTTTTTTTAAAAAAAAAATATAAAAACAGCGTTATTACAGTGAATTCACCAATAGAAACACCACAGAGCTAGATTAACATAGCCACTCAAACAAACACTTGCCCCGTCTCAAGCTCTACATCTCAATGAACTCTGACACAGTTAGAATGGCCATGGTGTTGCATTCGGTGGTGTGTACTCTATTAACTACACCTGTACACGTGTCCACCCCCAAGAAAATGACAGAGTTAAAACGAGAAACACAAGGACGCAAAGGTCGTGCAAAAAGATACAAAGCTCGGTGTTTTTACTGAATCTTCTTTGAAATGATTCGAGGTTAACAGGGGAGAGGAGATATGGGTTCCCAGGCTGGAGTGTGGACAGTTTATCTCACATCACAGTCTTGTGGAGGGTGGCTTTACTTGAGAGGCTTGCTGGAAAAACAGTTCTACACATAGTGAGTGAGAAAGGGATTCTTTTAAGTCTGCTGAAGCTGGGACTAGGTCCCAGGTGTCTTGTGATCAGAGAATGGGTTAGTGTCCACAAGAAGCTGGGTCCACAGAAACAACAGGTAGGTGGGTGCACAAGCTTTTAAACTCCTACCTCTGATCAGGTCCTTGGCTTCTGCATTGTTTGATGCAAATGGCAGAAGCTGGTGAATGACAAAAACAACCAACCAAACAAACATCTATCACCACCACCACCAATAAAACAAAACCCACTAGTGCTTCAGAGTCCAGCTCTGCTGAGAGCAATGGTCCTTCTGCTCCTCTTCCACACACCCCATTTCGGTGTTATTGCTTCCTCTTCTGGTTAAATCCCTCCCCCAATTTCAACAAGGTACAGCTACTTAGCCAGGGTTGACCTTAAACTCACACCACCATGCCTGGCTATGATTTTTCTTAAGTAGAATTAACTTCAACACTGTGTAAAGCTCTCCGCTTCCCCCGTGGTAGAACTTCAGGCATGTGGACCTGGTTTAAGTGATGCTGAGACAGGACCCAAGGTTCTATACACACTAGGCAAGCACCCTGTTAACTGTGCCACACCTCCCTTTCAGGGTTGTTTTAAAGGATTCCTCACACGCAGGGATTCTCAGGATTAAACCTCACAGGAAGTACAGAGAGACCTGGGAAGGGAAAGGGAAGGGAGAGGAAGGGGGAGTTACAGGACCAAACAGCTGCTTTGGCGAGGAGGGCAGTGATACATGTTTTGTGTCTTCAGGTAGAGCATCCTCTTGCTAGGAGGATGGGATGTTTGAGAGGGAAGAAGGGCTCATTCTTTCATTACTCTTCGCCCTCTCATTACGGATTATTCTTTTTACTTTGTATCTTTTTACTTTGTATTACCTTCCCAGCTCCTTGGCCTGGCACCTGTGTCAGCAAAACAAGCCTGGCTGCCTGCGAGTCTCTGGAAGGGAACAAAGGCCAGCAAGGCTCCAGTGGCAGCCTGCAGGCCACTGTAGGTGAAGAGGGAACAGCAGAATTTGCCATGTGGAGGGACCATGGGCTCCCGGCCTCCTGCTGGAGGGTCTGCAGCTGTCAGTGTTCTCTGAACTATACTTTCTGCTTCCAATGAAGATGTCACTGAGACAGAAGGGAATGCCAGGCATGCCCTTTGATTTGCTGGTTTTGTGCCCCAAACTCCTTTCTGTCAAATCCTGTGCAGCCCAAGGACAATTTAGAAAACAAAAACAAAATTCAGAGCCTGAAGCTCTGAGGAAGTTCTCTGCGTTAGTGGGGTGTGGATAGGTGGGGGTGCAGGTCAAAGTTGGGCTGATATTGGGAGCCTCTTCGAAGGCCATCCGTGAGTGGCAGGCTCATGTTTCAGATGTCTCTGTAGGGTTAGTTGGCTATTTAAGGAGCAGGTGTTCTTGGATTCCCCAGCATAGGTCAAATGGGAGCATGGGATGAATTTGACACATCAGGAGTCCAGAGGGTCTCAGCAGGGTGCTCAGGCTGCACAGGTAGGTTCCTTGCATCCTGAGCTCTGGAAGATTCCACCATCCAGGGACTGTTAAGGCATTTGGTAGAGAAATGGCTGTTCACAGTCAGGTCCTTGATGGGTTGCTTGGGCCTTGCTCATGTCTGGAGAACTATTTTTTTTTTTTTTTTTAGCTAAAGAACTATTGAAGACTCCTAATTGTGGCTTGCGCCAAACCGAATCCACAGTGCATGTTCTTTGGCTTCTTTTAGAATTCAGTGGACTCAGGGGTGGGATATACGGACTGTCTTAGAGGGGCTGTGGGTAAGAGTGGGCAAAGTGAGTGGGGGGTTTCTGTGGGTAGAAGAAGTGGTTTGCTGAAAGACTTCTCTGGGTCTTTGTTGCATTCTTGTGCACTGTGACTTGAAAGAACTGTCCTAGGCTGTGTGCCTACTATGTGTTCAGCTATAATAAGACATGGGTAAGTGCGGAGCCCTGCCCACCTAGCTGCCATCATGGAAGGGGCTGCCGCCATGTTTCCCCCTCCACAAACAGAATGCATCCCTTCAAACTGTACACTCAAGTTAACCCTTTTTTTGGTAAGTTGTTTCCTTTTCTTTTTTCTTTTTTGTTTTTTTTTTCAAGACAGGGTTTCTCTGTGTAGCTCTGGCTGTCCTGGAACTCACTCTGTAGACCAGGATGGCCTCGAACTCAGGCGTGCGCCACCACTGCCTGGCTGTAAGTTGTTTCTTGTCAGGTGTTTGGTCATAGCAACAGCATAAGTGACATAAAGAGGCTGAGCTCATGAGCAGCCAGAGTGGCTGACTCTCCACTGGGATGCCAGATGCCAGGGAGTCCTGCCCAGTTCTGGGAAGAATTGTGATTTTCTCAAATGTTGGGGAGATGGAGCCTTGAAATCTCCAGAGAGCCTCCCTTCTCAGTGGCCTCTCTGGTGGCTCCCTTACCTGCTCCAGGTCTTCAGATACTAATTTGGGGTTGGAATTCATTTGAAAAAAAATGACTCTGTCCTCACTGTAGCCCTGGAGGGATGCTATTTGCTGTCAGTATTGACTTAATTCACTGTGGCTTCTTTGGGCTTTCTCACTTTTTTTTTTTTTTTTGTTCTCAGTATTTGTGTGAATGAATTTCCTTGTGGTGTGTGTGTGTGTGTGTGTGTGTGTGCTCACAAATACTTACATGTTCATGAGAATGCAGAGGTGAGCCTTAGATATGGTTACTCAGGCATTGCCTGCCTTGTTTGAAAAAGCATGATTGTGTGTGCATGCACGACCTGTATGTGTGGGTGTGGTTGTCGCAGGACAACTCTGTGGGGTAGGTTCTCTTTTTATGTTTACATGGGTTTCTGGGGTCAAACTCAAGTTTTCAGGCTTGCACGTTAAGTATCTTTACCTGAGCCATCTTTCCGGCTCCATCTGTTTGTTTATTGGATAGAGGGTCTTACCCTGGGCTCTGAGGCTTGGTGAGTAGGTGAGGCTGGCTGGCTAGGGAGCCTCAGAGATCGCTTGTCTTCACAGAGTACACTGCAGGACAGGCTTTCTTATGTGGGTACTGGGGGTCAGACCAGGAATCTCATGCCTGTGAGTCCAGTACTTCACTCACTGAGCTACCCTCTCAGCTCTTTTACATTTTAAACATTCTGTTTTGTAGACTGCTGGGGGCAGGGTTGGCCATGCTCTCCACCACTTAACAGACCCATGTTTTCTGTTCCTTGTTCATTTTGTCTCAGAATAGAATTATAACAAAGATTCTATGTGCAGAGGCAAATCTGTACATCTCCTATTTTATCGTCCTCTTGGGAAAGCATCTTCTAAGCCGCAGAGGACACTGGGTAAAGGGGCGGTGCGAGCAGCTGGGGAGTCCTTTTACACTTTAGTGTGACCACGTGGTGAAGTTAACCCTGAGTAGCTGCCACCACAGTCCACTCATGGCCCTGGAGGTTTGTTGGGTTCTGTGCCATTTTCTTTGTTCTGGGAGTTGTCCAACAGTATTATACAGAGGCGGATTTGTTTGAAAGGGTACCCATAGTTCATTTCACTCTCCCCTAGATTCTTTACCCAGCAGGAGCCAGAATTATGATAACTTTGTATTGTGATAACAAGATATATGTTTACCAAGGAATTTTAAACTCACTTAGAAACAGTGGCTGTGGAGTAGAAAAAGAACTGCTATAGAGAATACTTGGTTATTTTGTGTTGTATTCATCCAAGTGCTTTGTCTATGTAATTGAGTTGATACTTACCTTAGATTATGAGGTTCACGTTGTTATCCCCATTCCCATAGAGAAGGAAACAGAGACTCCAAGAAACATAGAAATGTTAAGACCCTTGCCTCAATAGACAGCTTTCCATTGCTATAAGCAAATACCTGAGTTAATGACTTTTTAATGATAAAAAGCTTTATTTTTCTCACAGTCTTGGAGGTACTAATCCAAGATGGATTCACCTCAGGGACTGAGCCTGTGGGGAGGCACAGCATCGTGACTGGAGCACATGGAAGAACAAATAGTTCATTCTATAGCCAGAAAGCATAGGGAATACACAGGAAGAAGCTGGAGTCCCATAATTCCTTTGAAGGGTATATTTTCAAGACCCAAGGACTTGCTACATAGTTTTTCCTTCTAGATATTCACAGAACCCCTTCATAGCACCTTTCTGGGAAAGAGAACTTTTAACGATGGACTTTGGGGGTCACTCAACATCTAGATTATATTTCATGTCCCAGGTCACATGGTTGGCAGGGACATAGAAGAGAGTGGGAGGCAGTGTGTGTCTGACTCTGAAGTTCACTTAATGCTCAAGGCTTATAGCTTCTCAGAGCAGGTGCATTTGACTTATCTTGCACTAAAGGGAGCCCTTGGGTGAACTGCAGGCACGCCTGACTGCTGTGCCATGCAAGAGGCATCCCTGGACAGGTTTCTAGAAGCATACACTCACCCTGCCAGGGGCCAGGTTGGCATAGTTTGACTGTTGCCGGGCTCCAGTATGACATAGAACCTATGCCTTCAAGGTCAATTCTAACCACCTAGCTCTGTGAATCTAAGACTTAAAAACTGTCAAACAACCTGGAAGGAGTAAGTAAATGAGGAAACAAGGTATTTACTCTTCCTTGTTAAGCCTTGGCCTGGAGTCTCTCTTCTGCACTCCTCATGAGAGGAGAGAAGTTTGCAAAAGCAGATTAACATTTCAAACTGCTTCATGCAATTAGACTGAACACCTGGATTTGCAATAACTCTCATTTTGGTGTGTGCCAAGGGGTCCTTGAAATTCCCATGCTTGGTGGCTTCCTTTCATGCCTTGTCACCAGCTGCTATGTTGGCATGTTGCACAACAATTTATTGCCCATCCCTACTGGCCTTTGGCAGAAATCCCAGCAGTAGCAGGTAGCCAGTTAATGCTGACATCTTCTCTTTCTCCTGTCTCATGAGGCTCGAAACTTCTGTGACAAGTGACTTTGGCTTATGGAAAGAGTGTCAAGAACTGAAGACCTCACTGGTTCACAAAAGAATCCTTTGTGTCTTAGCACCTGGGCCAATTCATCATAGGGCAAGAGGTAGAGGGAGGTGGGGCAGAGGAGCAGAGTCATCTGTGAATGCACATATTGCTTTGGGAAGGCCTGGGAAGCTCATCATCACTTGTAAATTTTCTATAAATATCATGACCTAAGTAAAAATCACTTGTCAACAATACTAAAAAACAAGCAAAAATCTAGGATCTAGACAGGAAGCTATAGCAGGCATCTCTCTCTCTTCAACCTCTGAGTGATATCAGTGGGGTGTGGACCACTACTTCATCCCCAGGATGCCAGCTGTCTTAGTCAGGGTTTCTATTCCTGCACAGACACCATGACCAAGAAGCAAGTTGGGGAGGAAAGGGTTTATTCAGCTTACACTTCCACATTGCTGTTCATCACCAAAGTCAGGACTGGAACTCAAGCAGGTCAGGAAGCAGGAGTTGATGGAGGGATGTTATTTACTAGCTTGCTTCCCCTGGCTTGCTCAGCTTACTTTCTTATAGAACCCAAGACTACCAACCCAGGGATGGTACCATCCACAATGGGCCCTCTCCCCTTGATCACTAATTGAGAAAATGCCTTACAGCTGGATCTCATGGAGGCATTTCCTCATCTGAAGCTCCTTTCTCTGTGATAACTCCAGTTTGTGTCAAGTTGACACATGAAACCAGCCAATACACCAACATAGGGATATCTTCCTGTTCTGGACCCAAGAACATGACCTGGGTTGAGTCAATCAGACTCTCAGGTTTGTGAACCCACAGGCATGCTTTGAAAATGAAAGTACAGAAACAGTGCTGGGAGAAAGCAAGCTGCCCACATGTGTGGAAAAGCCAGCGAGAGGAGGGCTCCAGACACAGGGACTGAGGAACAGCCAGGAGGTAAGAGCCTTCAGGTTTCCGTCTGTGGCAGGAGACCTCTATTGGGCCACCAGGGCTCCATAGCCAAATAGCGCTGGGAGAAAGCTACCCTCCAAGGAGTGGGGACAAGAATGATTGCTCAGAGGGACCCACCTGGGATACCCAGGTCACAGGGACTGAGGAACAGGGATCTGGTTTCTTTCGGTGGCTGGAGAGCAGATCCTGTGACACAGGGCTCCATACTCAAATAGTGCCAGAGAAGAGCTGGTATACCAGGAGTGCCGACACACCTTTAAGCACAGGCAAGACCACCACTTCTTTTCAAATTCACTGGACTGAGACTGACCCTAGCAGAGCCATCAGGACACAGAAAACAAGGGGCAGCTGGGGATTAGATCCTTCTTGTTTATGTCTGCACCCCAGAGCTGACCCTGCACCACAGCTCTCCAAACCCAAATTCCTCTCAGAGAGAACTGGTCTTCAAGGAGTATTGACACTTAGGCTTGCAGGAAAGACAAGCCACAGTCAGAGAGAATAAGACCAGCTAACACCAGAGATAACCAGATGGCGAAAGGCAAGGGCAAGAACACAAGGAACAGAAACCAAGACTACTTGGCTTCATCAGAACCCAGCTTTCCCACCACAGCAAGCCCTGGATACCCCAACACACCAGAAAAGGAAGACTCAGTCTTAAAATCACATCTCAAGAGAATGATAGAAGATTTTAAGAAGGAAATAAATAACTCCATTAAAGAAATACAAGAGAACACAGGTAAACAACTGGAAGCCCTTAAAGAGGACACACAATAAACCCTTAAAGGACTACAGGAAAACACAATCAAACGGGCAGAATTATAGGAAACACAATCAAACAAATGAACAAAACCATTCAGGAATTAAAAACAGAAATAGAAACAATAAAGAAATCACAAAGGGAGACAGCCCTGGAGTTAGAGAACACAGGAAAGAAATCAGGAGTCATAGATGCAAGCATCACCAACAGAATACAAGAGAAGGAAAAGAGAATCTCAGGTGCGGAAGATACCATAAATAACATTGACACAACAGTCAAAGAAAACACAAAATGCAAAAAGATCCTAAACCAAAACATCCAGGATATCCAGGATACAATGAGAAGACAGAACCTTAGGGTAATAGGTATAGAAGAGAGTGAAGATTCCCAACTTAAAGGACCAGTAAATATCTTCAACAAAATTATAGAAGAAAACTTCCCTAACCTATAGAAAGAGATGAACATAAATATACAAGAAGCCTACAGAACGCCAAATAGACTGGACCAGAAAGGAAATTCCTCCCGTCACATTATAGTCAAAACACCAAATACACAAAATAAGGAAGGAATATTAAAAGCAGTAAGGGAAAAAGGGCAAGTAACATAAAAAGGCAGACCTATCAGAATTACACCAGACTTCTCACCAGAGACTATGAAAGCTAGAAGATCCTGGGTAGATCTCATACAGACTCTAAGAGAACACAAATGCCAGCCCAGGCTGCTATATCCAGCAAAACTCTAAATAATCATAGATGGTGAAACCAAAATATTCTATGACAAATCCAAATTTGCACAGTATGTTTCTACAAACCCAGCCCTACCAAGAATAATACATGGAAAGCGCCAACTCAAGGAGGGAAACTACACCCAAGAAAAAGCAAGAAAGTAATCTTTCAACAAACTCAAAAGAAGATAGCCACACAACATATAAACAACATTGAAAATAGCAGGAAGCAACAATCACTATTCTTTAATATCTCTTAACATCAATGGTCTCAATTTCCCAATAAAAAGACATAGACTGACAGACTGGATCCATAAACAGGACCCAGCATTTTGCTGCATCCAGGAAACACACCTCTGTGTTAAAGACAAACACTACCTCAGAGTAAAGGGCTAGAAAACAATCTTCCATGCAAATGGCCCCAAGAAACAGGTTGGAGTAGCCATTCTAATATAGGATAAAATCGACTTTCAACTGAAAGCCATCAAAAAAGATAAGGAAGGACACTTCATACTCATCAAAGGAAAAATCTACCAAGAAGAACTCTCAATTCTGAACATCTATGCTCCAAATACAAGGGCTCCCACATTCATAAAGGAAACTTTATTAAAGCTCAAAGTATACATTGCACCTCACACAATAATAGTGGGAGACTTCAACACCCCACCATCAAAAATGGACAGATTTTGGAAACATAAACTAAACAGAGACACAGTGAAACTAACAGATGTTATGAACCAAATGGATTTAACAGATATCTATAGAACATTTCATTTTACATCAAAAGAATATACCTTCTTCTCAGCACCTCATGATACCTTCTCCAAAACTGATCATATAATTGGTCACAAAACACACCTCAACAGATATAAGAAGATTGAAATAATCCCATGCCTTCTATCAGATCACTACGGAATAAGGCTGGTCTTCAATGGCAACAACAACAACAGAAAGCCCACATACACATGGACGCTGAACAATGCTCTACTCAATGTTAACTTGGTCAAGAAAGAAATAAAGAAAGAAATTAAAGACTTCCTAGAATTTAATGAAAATGAAAGCACAACATACCCAAACCTGTGGGACACAATGAAAGCAGTGTTAAGAGGAAAACTCATAGCTCTGAATGCCTCCAAAAAGAAACTGGAGAGAGCATATACTAGCAGCTTAAGTGCACACCTGCAAGCTCTAGAACAAAAAGAAGCTAATATACCCAAGAGGAGTAGAAGGCAGGAAATAATCAAATTAAGGGCTGAAATCAACCAAGTAGAAACTAAAAGAACTATACAAAGAATCAACAAAACCAGGAGCTGGTTCTTTGAGAAAATCAACAAGATAGATAAACTCTTAGCCAGACTAACCAGAGGTCTGAGAGACAGTATCCAAATTAACAAACTTATAAATGAAAAGGGAGATAGAACAACAAACTCTGAGGAAATTAAAAAAAAAATCATCAGATCCTACTACAAAAGCCTATACTCAACAAAATTGGAAAATTGGATGAAATGGACAAGTTTCTAGACAGATACCAAATACCAAAGTTAATTCAGGATCAGATAAACCATCTAAACAGTCTCATAACCCCTAAAGAAATAGATTTGTAAAAAAATAAATCATCTGGTGGTCAACATGTAGAAGAATTCAAATTGATCCATTCCTGTCTCCCTGTACAAAGCTCAAGTCCACGTGGATCAAGGACCTTCACATAAAACCAGATACACTGAATCTAATAGAAGAGAAGGGGGGGGGGTCTCAAACACATGGGTACAGGGGTAAAGTTCTTGAACAGAACACCAATGGCTTATGCTCTAAGATCAAGAATCAACAAATGAGACCTTATAAAATTACAAAGCTTCTGTAAGGCAAAGGGCACTGTAAATAGGACAAAACGGCAACCTACAGATTGGGAAAAGATCTTTACCAATCCTATGTCCGATAGAGGACTAATATCCAATGTATACATAGAACTCAAGAAGCTAGACTCCAGAGATCCAAATAACCCTATCAAAAAATGGAGAACAGAGCTAAACAGAATTCTCAACTGAAGAAACTTGAATGGCCGAGAAGCACCTAAAGAAATGCTCAGTATCCTTAGTCTTCAGGGAAATGCAAGTCAAAACAACCCTGAGATTCCACCTCACATCAGTCAAAATGGCTAAGATCAAAAACTCAGGTGACAGCAGATGTTGGAGAGGATGTGGAGAAAGAGGAACACTCCTCCATTGCTGGTGGGAATGCAAGCTGATACAACCTTTCTGGAAATCAGTTTGGCGGACCTTCAGAAAAATGAACATAATACTACCTGAGGACCCAGCTATTCCACGCCTGTGCATACACCCAGAAGATTCTCCAACAGGTAATAAAGACACATGTTCCACTATGTTCATAGCAGCCATATTTATAATAGCCAGAAACTGGAAACAACCCAGATGTCCCTCAACAGAGGAATGGATACAGAAAATGTGGTACATTTCCACAATGGAATACTACTCAGCTATTAAAAACAATGACTTCATGAAATTCGAAGACAAATGGATGGAACTTGAATATATCATCCTGAGCGAGGTAATGCAGTCACAAAAGAATGAACATGGTATGTTCTCACTGTTAAGTGGTTATTAGCCCAAAAGTTTGAAATACCCAAGAGTCACTTTGCAGCAACTGGAGGGCTGAGTGTGAGGTCCCAGATGGAGGATTTGGAGAAGGGACTGAAGGAGCTGAGGGAGTTTGCAGCCCCAGGGAGGGAGCAACAGTGGCAACTGGCCTGATCCTTCGATACTCCTGGAGACTGAATCACCAACCAAAGAATACACATGGAGGGACCCATGGTGCTGGCCACATACGCGGCAGAGAAGGGTCTTGTTAGCCATCAGGGGAAGGAGAGACCCTTGTGCCTGAGGGTGTTAGATCCCCAAGTATAGGAGAATGCCAAGGAGGGAAGATGAAAGTGGATGGGAGGGTGGGTGGGTGAATATCCCCATAGAGGCAGGGGATGTGGGAGGGGATAGGGAGGTTCCCAAGGGGAGATCTGGAAAGGGGGAAACATTTGAAATGTAAATAAAGTATGAAAAATAATAAAAAAATGAAAGTACAGTTAAAGGAAGGCTTGGTTTGCCTTTGTTCATTGAGCCACAGGAGTGACCTGCAGGGTTTGGTTCTGGAGCTGCAGCAAGGTGTGTTACTCACTGTCTTAGTTAGGGTTTCATCTCTGTGAAGAGACACCAGGACCAAGGAACCTCTTATAAAAAACAAACAAACAAAAAACCATTTAATTGGAGCTGGCTTGTGGTTTCAGAGGCTTAGTTCATTATTGTCATGGTGGAAAGCATGGTGGCATTCAGAGAGACATGGCCCTGGAGAAGGGGCTGAGCGTTCTGCATCTTGATCTGAAAGGCAGCCAGAAGGAGACTGTCACCTGCAGGCAGCCAGGAGGAGGCTCTCTTTTCACACTGGGTGGAGCCCTCAAAGCCCACCTACACAGTGACACACTTCCTCCAACAAGGTCACACCTATCCCAAGAAGGCCACAGCTCCTAACAGTGCCACTTCCCACCGGCCAAGCATATTCACTGGTTGTTAAACAAAATGCAACCTTTGGCTTTATTTGAAGAATCATTGCAAGGATTTGTGGTGGGGATGGAGATGGCCTTCTGTTACCGGAAGGATGCTCTGCCCACAGTACACGTAAGTGTCTCAGAAGTTAGGCAGAATGTCATTTCTTTTACAGAGGAGAGAACAAGGCTGGAGGCGGCTGGCTGTGTGCTGACAGGATCGGGACAATGGCCTAGACATGATCTGCCTGGAGGACACTGTCTTTGAAGGGCTGTCTGCTGGCTCAGGCTTAGAATTGCCTAACTTGAAGGACCTGGGAAAAGAAAAAAAAAAACCTTCTTAATTCAAGTTTTCTTTTCCTGAGATGTTCTTGGATAGCCCAGGCTGGCTCTCTATTCATTGTCTAGCCAGGAATGAGCTTGCATTTCTGATCCTCTTGCCTTTACCCCCTGAAAGGTGAGATCACAGGTGTATACCACCATGTTGGATTTATGAGGTGCTGGGAATTGAACCCAGGGCTGTGTGCATGCTAGACAAGCATGCTACCGACTGAGCCACATCTCCAGATAGATCTCAAGTTTCTCTAACAAGCCTTTTGCTCTTACTGTTGTAGCTGAACAGTCAGGGATGAAGCAGTTCAGTGGCTCACATGTGAAGCAAAGAAGGGGAGCTTAGGTGGTCTTTCTCTGGCTTGCTATAGACAAAAGGGGAAGCCTTGTAACTTTCATGTGTGCCAAATGGGACAGGGTAGTTCCTTGTACTATGCCACTGGTCACAACACAAACTGGTGTCATCTTTCCCTGGGTAACTGCAGTGTGAAATATTAAAAGGAAAATACCAGAAAGAAATGGCGTATTTTAAATCAAGTGATATTTTGAGTGCTCTGATGAAATCTCATGTTTCCTCACTCCATATTAGCTGATATGTGACTTAACCTTTGTCCAGTGTATCTGTGGTCTATGTGCTCCCTACCAGTCAGTCCCATAGCGGCAGGTCATGGCATTGCTGTGTTCAGGTTGTTTTGCCTAATGATGGCTATGTCAATATTGTATTAATTCCTGCTTCAGTTTATCATTAGTTGTTGTTTGTTTAATTATAAGTGGGTAATACTTATGCATATATACAAGCATATCACACAGGGTTTGGCACTATTTGATATTTCAAACCTCCCCCAGGAGTCTTGGAATATGTCCCCTATGGACAGCAGGGGATTATTGAACCACAAACCTGGCATATTTTTAAGATACTAGCAAAACAATTTGATGTTGCAAATGCTTTATATGTATTTGTGAAATCTTTCATGATAATTATATTACAGCAATCTCCAAAAGAATATGAAAATGGAGATCAATTACAACTTCAATCTTCCAGGCTGAAATTTTGCTATAATTTCTATGCAGTCATCAGCACTTACCCTGGTTAACAGGCCTGTGTCCTAATGCAAACAGACCGATCCTGCAGCCATCAAGCCCTGTGCAGCCGACATTACAATCAGCTCTCTCGCCTTTCCTACTGAAATGACAATTCTTTCTAAGGTGTGGAAAGAGGTGTAAATTCAAGACCTTTCTCTTGGCATGTTTTCAGACACTTTGCCAAATAACCTTCTCAGACAAAAACACAAAGAATTTCTTATAGCATGAAGAAGGAATCCAAAATTGAGGTGTGTGTGTGTACGTACATGTGTGAATGTGTGTGTACACGTGTGTATGTGTGTGTGTGTATCTGTGTATGTGCATGCACACATGTGGAAGCCAAAGCCAACGTTAGGCCCATCTTTCAGGAGCCATCTACCTTGTTTTTAGACAAGTTTTCTCCCTGGGATCTGGGGCTTGCTGATTAGCCTCTGCTGGTTGGCCAGGAAGCTTCAGGGATCTTCCTGCCTCAGTGTCCTTCCCACCGTAACCCAGTGCTGAAATTACAAGTGCATATAGTCTCTCTATCCCTGGCCTTTGCCTTTTCATGAGTGTTGGGAATCATGTCAGGTTCCCATGCTTGTGTTTGCTGCTCTTCACTGCTCAAGCTCCTTGCTAGACCCCAGGGCTAGTTTTGATCTTGAGAACTCACAGCTCTGAGAGAGTTCTGCTCACACAGTCAGTGACTATTTGAGAGGAGCTTTGGATGAAACCAGGACGTGGTAAATATGAGGCTCAAGGAGTCAGAGCTCTGTTGCCAGGTGCTGCTGGCCCTTCAGAGACCTCTGGGTTACAGGCCAGAATGGTTTCTTCCCCCTGCTTTGCTCCCCCTGGACTGTCTATGGCAGATACTCGACCATTCCTCTTCACCCAGGTATTTTCTGTCCTCTGTGGGAGGTGTTCTTCCATTCTCACCCACACCCCAGTGTCCTGTGCCTGTGTTGAGAGCTCTGAGCTACTCAGGGTGCTGACTAATGGAATGCTCTCTGGGATTATGCAGACCATGTTCAAGAGGTAATAAATGGGGGTTTCGCCTTTGTCCTGTCCGCTAGCTATGGAGTCTGCAGAAAGTTGTTGCAGCCTTCTGTGTCTTGGTTTCTTGTTGAAGGTGGGCTAGTAATGCCCCTCCTTGGGTTGTTGTGAGGATTAAGTTAAATAAACTGGGGCTAGAGAGATGGCTGTACAAACATAAGGTCTTCAGTTTGAATCTCTAGCACCTGTGTAAAAGCCAGGCACAGCCATGTGTGCCTGAAACACATGCTGTGGGGAGGAGACAGGTGGACCCTGGAAGTACCAGGGCCATTCAGCCTAGACAAAAGTGGCAAGGTTCAGGTTCTATAAGAGATTCCATCTCAAAAGAATGTGGTAGTGAGTGATAAAAAGCACACAAAACCCTCCTCTAGGATACAGCCGTGCTCACCACTGACCCACAATGAACCACTCAATCCATCAATGCCCTTCTTTGGCTTCTGCATGCTTTCACTACCCCATGTGCAAATGCACACATACACCCCCCTCTACCCCTAGAAATTAGATCATCCATAGCACATACATGACATCCAGCAGCAGGTACAGAGTAAATGTTATCAACCAATGATGATGGCGGAGGTAAAGTCTATCTGCTGGATCCTTTTCTCCGTTCTGGCAGCATCTCAGGGTTGCATTCAAAGCTAATCTCTGCAGCTTCATTATTTAAACCACCAACCCATGGGGATGTAGCACTTGGGATGGGCCAGAGTCTGGTAAATGTTATTAATGTCTTTTAAAAATATTTATTTTATTATTTTAAAATTATGTGTACTTGTGCATGCAGCTGTGTATAGCTGTGAACCAGAGTACAGGTGCTCAAGGAAACCAAAGGCTTGGATCCTCCTGGAGCTGGAGCTGCAGAAGAGGTAGGCCATCTGGTGTGAGTGCTGGGGACTGAACTCAGATCCTCTGCAAGAGCAGTACTTGTCCTTACCTGCTGAGTCATCTCTCCAGTCCTGTCTGTAGTCATTAGGAATCTTAAAATCCTTTGGTATTTAGTTTCTTTTTCAATGGGCCACCCTCTCCTCTGCTGATCTCCTTGATTTGCTGCTGTCTAGGTGGGATTCATTTTACTGTTTGGAAAAGCACCGCTACCTATCTCAAGAGGCAGCAAAGTGTATGAGACACAAGCGTCTTTAGTGTGTCCCAATTCCAACTACACTCCTTCTGTTTGTGTAGCTTTAGGAAGACTTACAAACTCAAGACACTTAATCTCTCTAGCCCCAGTTTCTCCTTTAAAACAGGAGTAGCAGTGATAATTTACCTAAGGGAATTGTTGTATATGTTCAATGAGGTAAGAGTTACGTAGTTCTGGGCATAAATTATGAGCCTTTTGTGGATGTTAGTGTTTACTTTTGATTAAAAAGAAAGTGCTTTTTGAGATATCTATCTATCTATCTATCTACCTATCTATCTATCTATCTATCTATCCACTACTTGGATTTTTTCCTGTTTCCATGTTTGTGAAAAGTAGTTGTACAGTCAGCTTTGCACTGATGAGAAGAAATAACTATAATAACGAAGACAGGAAGGCTTTACCTCAGCTCACCGTTCCCTGGGTTTACCTGCTTGTCACTGTCAGCTCTTGCCTCCTGGCGGGTCAGTACACAACAGTGGGAGTGGGTGGAAGCAGAGGCTTGCTCATGTCATGGGGCCAAAAAAGTGAAAGAGGCAGGCAGGGCAGGAGAGTACCCTCTGAAGAGCACACACACCTCCAGCTATCTGACTTTCTGTAGCACCTCTTGGACTAAGCCTTTAACACATGGGACTTAGGAACACACTTAAGATCCAAATGATAGCGATGGTTAAAAGCAGTGGGGAGAGAGATCACCATAGGAAGCAGAAGTCTTTGAAGCTGACAGCAGGGGCAGGGAGGGGTTTGTAGTAGGAAGGACAGGACCCCATGGCATGCTGCTGCAAGCGGATCTGAGGCTGTTCCCATCCTGCTTTAGGGATTCAGTTTAGAGCCTTCACCAGATGCATTCTGTGATAGGCCTGACCTTTTGAGATCATGCCCTGCAGCCCTTAGCTCTGCCTTTCACCTGATCCCCACTCAGATCATGCCAGAGGGTTGAGTCAGTCACGCAACAGTGTGCATGAAGCAGGTGGAGGGCCTGGAGCTCATGATGCCTGCAGTTTTCACGGTGGCAGTTAGAGGCTTGGGTGGAGGGAGTTTGGGTGCTGTCCTAGGGCTTCTTCTGTATTAGTCAGTTAAATTTATTGAGTGTGTACGGTGTGCAAAGTTCCTCCCATGGATGCTGTAGACTGTGAGTTACCATATCTCTGTTGCTGAATACCATCAGAGAGTCAAGACACACATCTGAAAGCTGTACCTGGACTGGTGTTACTGAGTGTGTCCTCATGAAGTAATTTGCTGTAGGAATGGGGTACTGACCTGGGGCTGGAAAACTTGGGCGAGGCTCATCAGGAAAGCTTTCCAGGGAAAATGGATTTGGGCGGCTCTTAGCAGGAAGCAGGGCGACAGAATACTGGAGGGGAGGGAATGGGCGTTGTAGAAGGGATAAATCATTTGAAGAGACATCTGAGCAGGACATGAATGGCAGATGCTTATAGGACTGTTGTGGCTGGAGCAGACTTACCACAACAATACCAATGGAGCCGTCTGTAGGCATGTTTCAGGGAAGAGTGTCAGGCAGGCACAGGGAGTGGCCAGGCTCTTTAAAGACCACCAACGAAGCACTTCTGTATGTCTTCTGGAAAAGAGAGAACTGGTAAGCTGGGCAGGGTTCCAGGGGTGTCAGTTTAGTTTAGATGCCAAAATGAGTAAGCTGAAGAGCAAGTGGAGGAGGCGTGCACCTTCCTAGAGCAGGGATCAGGGAGGCAAGTGGTGTAGGGAGAGTAACAGTGGATCGGAGAGGGCAGCTGGTAGGGTCCACGGCTGCAGGCTGAGGCTCAGTGGTAGGAGCACTTAGCCTAGCATGCTTGAGGTCCTGGGTTTTGCTCCATTGTTATGGAACAACAAGAGAAAGAAACCCCAACTATAAACTGAGTTCAGTGGTACACACCTGCAATTCCAGCTCTTAGGAGGTGGAGAAAGAAGGATCAGGAGTTCAAGGTCATCTGCTACAGGGGGAACTGGAGGACAGCCTGCCTTACTCGAGATCATGTCTCAAAGAGACAAAAAGCAAAGTGAAAGCTAAAACAAACCACTGCACAAAAACAAAAAGAAGCAAACTGCCTGGTAGTAAGGCAAGAAAAAGCCAAGAAAGTAGGTTCAGCACTGTGCTGGCTGGTTCTATGCCAACTTGACACAAGCTAGACTCATCTGAGAAGAGGGAACCTCAGTTAAGAAAATGCCTCTGTAAGGTCAACTATAGATGAGCCTGTAGCACATTTTCTTAATTAGTGATTGACAGGGGAAGGTCCATTGTAGGCAGTGCCATCCCTGGGCTGGTGGTCATGGGTTCTATAAGAAAGCAGGCTGAGCAGAGCATGGAGAGCAAGCCAGTAAGCAGCACCCCTCAATGGCCTCTGTATCAGCTCCTGACCCCAGGTTCCGGCCCCCGATTGACTTTCTGTCCTGACTTCTTTTGATGATGAGCAGTGATGTGGAACTATAAACTGAATAAACACTTTCCTCCCCAATTTACTCTTTTGGTCATGGTCTTTCATTGCAGCAACAGAAAGCCTAACTAAGACTAAGGTGGGGTTAATGGGACTGGTAGTGTCAAAAGATATACTGTCTCTCCTTTCCTTGAGGATTTTATTGGAATGTTGTGGTTCATCTTTTATACTGTCTGGGTTCATATTATTAATCTTTCTGAAACAACAATGAACAGAATGGAGGACTAATTAAATGGGTCTGGTGGTGCAGTGTAATCTCAGCACATAGGAGGTGTAGTCAGGAGGACTTCTGTGAGTCTGAAACCAGCCTGGTTTATAAAGTGGATTCCAGGCCAACCAGGACTACCTAGTGAGACTCTGCCTCAAAAAACAAAAGTTCAAAAAAAAAGAGTGTAGGATCCTCTCCACTCCTTTGAAATTCTTGTTCCTATGATAGCCAGGCTAGGGGTCAGCCTTCAGGATCCTAGCCCTGGTTGATGGAGGCTTAAGTTAACAATGTCCCTTTCTCTGTGGGGCTGATGATACTGGGAGGGTGGTTGTTCTTGTCATTAGAGAAGGCTACAGAGGACCTTGAGGAGCATAATCTGCCTTAATTGGATTTGTCTATTGGATCAGTCCATCATTTATAATTCTGAAGAGGAGGAAGAGCGTAAGGAGGAGGAGGGGGAAGAGGAGGAAGAAGAGGAGAAGGAGGAAGAAGAGGAGAGGAAGAGGAGGAGGAAGGAGAGGAGGAGGAAGAGGAGGGGAGAAAGAGGAGGAGGAAGAAGAAGAGGAAAAAGAAAAGGAAGGGGAGGAAGAGGAGGAGAAGGAAGAAGAGGGGGGAAGAGGAGGGGAGGAAGAGGAGGAGGAAGAGAAGGGAGAGGAGGAAGAAGAGGGGGAGGAAGAAGGGGGAGGAAGAAGAGGAGAAGGAAGAGGAAGGGGAGGAAGAGGAGGAGAAGAAGGAAGAGGAGGGGGAGGAAGAAGAGGGGGAGAAAGAGAAGGAGGAGGAAGAGGAGGGGGAGGAAGAGGAGGGGGAGAAAGAGAAGGAGGAGGAAGAGGAGGGGGAGGAAGAGAAGGAGGAGGAAGAGGAGGAGGCTGGAATGTGTTCTGTAGGGGAGATCAGGGGCCACATTAGCTTACAGTTAGCAGCATCAGGCAGACATCTGCCCATGGCAAGGTGAATACACATGGCAGTCGAAGATTCATGGGTTTGTTTTCTGGCCTGTGTTCAAGCAGGAGATGTGCAGTCAGCAGAAGCACCACAGGGGCTCTCTCATTCAGAATGCACAAGGCATCTTCTCTGATCCAGGGATCTGCCATGGATATGGTAAGGAGCTGGCTTGGCTTGGAGCTGATTTAGTCTCTGTGGTTGTGTTGTCTTGTGCTACAAGATCAGGAGTTAAAAGCTGGAAGCTGATCTTCCTGAAAACTGCTGTGTTAGTGGGGCAGCAGGACTGAACTGCCTGTGACACAGAGTATTTGGATTTTGATCATGGGTGCAGGGACTTTTCCAGAACAGCCATGTTCCCACTTATCCTCTTTTTAGCTACCCACAGGACAGATTTTCTAATGAAATCCTTCTACTACATGATTTAGGTTCATTTATATAAATTATACACTGATTTATTTAATGACCTACTTGGAGCAACATCCATGCAATTTATTATTTAAACCCCATATAAATCATGTAAGACGAGAATCGTGGCCTTGGTTCAAGTTGTCAATGGAAGCCTGAGGGGCATTTGCTGTAAGTTTGTAAAAGAGACATAGGTGAATACATCAGCTATCTGAGGTGGTGCTGAGCCATGGATATCACAACTCTTTATTTCTTGCTGGAAGGGGACGGCCCCAGATGGGGTCCCAGTTGTCTAGCTCTCTGGCTGTAGTAGGATGACCTTGCCTAGGCTACTGCTTTTGGAGGGAACCCATGGGTTCTGTATGACAGGGCTGGGCGTTTGGTTCTTTGACATTTCCAAGCAGTAAAATGTAAGGTGTTTCACATGGAAGTGACAGATTAGGCTCTTGGGATCTTGTTTAAGCTATAGCACCTTTGCTTAAAAATATCCTTTCTTGTGTGAAACCACCAGCCCCTTCATCTTTGTTAGGCTGGTAAATTCCTTCTTCATATTTTTCTCCAGGCAGTAATTGAAACCCATGGCTATTTATAAGCAGTCCTATTCTTTTGCATTCATCTCTGTGTCTGGGAACAGCATGAGCAGGACCTAGAAGTATAGTGTTGAGGTTGTTGTGGCAGGAGCATTGTTCACTCACTTATCTACCCATTCAAAAAGCACCATTGAGGTCCCCTAAATTTGCAGGTACTGTATGTGGGGTGCTGAGGAGGTTGGAAGAGTGAGCAACGGTGTAAGGCAGTTAAGGCCAACTTGAAGGCAGTTAGAACTGGAGTCAAATAGTCTTGGAGTCAGACGCCGTCTCCAGCCTGAAGCTAGTGGCCTTAGGCCTGGTGATCTTACTGCACCCCTCCCCCCAATCTGTGGAATCGGGCTATAACTGCCTCTACCACCAGAGGCCATAGAGAAATCAGTGAAATAATGGATAGAAAGTATTAGGAATGGGGGTTGGCACAAGATATGTATTCAAGCATGTTACATTTTACATGAATTCTGTACTCAGTGAAATGTAGAAAATGCTATATATTGATCATAAAATATGATGACATTGGGAGAAAAGATACATACCATCAAGAAAGGTGGAGAATCAGGGCTGGGATAAACTTTTTGTTATTTATTACTTGGATATTTTCTACTAAGTAAAATATAAGCTTATCGTGAGGCACAAAAAGAGATAGAGAAAAGGTTAAGTCTCGGCCCACAGCTGTCAGATGGGCAGGCCACCTGACTGCAGCCTCACAGTGGTCTCTTGTGTGTTCTTCCAGACTCTTTGCACACTGAAGTGGGTGCATGCATGTTTTTTTCTATTTCTGTGACACAAGTCACAGCACACTACCACTGTCTTGTGCATTTTCTGAGAATGTCACTTAGAAATGCGTACTGACAATTGTGCTGTGTATGGGCTCACACATGGAATGCTCTGCTCTTCTGTTTTATTGTGTGGGGTGGGTGGGAGCTGTTGAGTTAAATAGTTCTGCATTGTGGACTTTTGGCTTCTCTCTAGGATTGTGCTGTTACAAACCAACCAACCAACCAACCAACCAGCCAGCCAACTTCCATGTCCTAGTCAGGGTTACTATTGCTGTGATGAAACACTATGAGCAAAAGCAAGTTGGGGAGGAAAGGGTTTATTGGGCTTACACTTCCACATCTTGTGCCACCTCTCAAGGAAGTCAGGGCAGGAACTTTAAGCCGGGCAGGAACCTGGTGGCAGGCGCTGATGCTGAGGCTGTGGAGGGATGCTACTTACTGGCTTGCTCTCCACAGATTGGTCAGTTTCCTGTCTTATAAAACCCATTACAACCACCTCGGGGTGGGCCCACCTACAATAGGCTGGACCCTCCCACATTATTAAGAGACTAATTAACTAACTAATTAAGAAGATGCTCTATAGCCTTGCCTACAGCCTGATCTTATGGAAGCATTTTTAACAATTGTGGTTTTCTCCTTTCAGATGACCCTAGCCTGTCTCAAGCTGACATAAAACCAGCCAGTATACCCCCAGAGTAAAACCAAAATGAAAAACCCCAAACTGCTATAATATTATTCTTTCTTGATGATGTTTTATAATTATACGTGGAATTGCTAAGTTCAAGACTGTTTTAATTGGCTTTCCTCTTGCTATAATAAAACACTGAATAAAAGCAACTTGGAGGAAGAAAGAGATTTCTGGCTGACAGGCTATAGTCCATCACTGAGGAAAGCCAAGGTAGGAACTCCAGGCGGGAACCTGGAGGCAGGAACTGAAGTGGAGACCATGGGAGAGCCCTGTTTACTGGCTTGCCTGTCTACTTAACAACCTTTCCTTCTATAGCCCAGGCCTATGTGGTGCTTACTATTATCCGCATGGCCTGGGCTCAGTCCTGCATTTGAAAGCTTTCTGGAAGTTTTCAAACTGCTTCTAAGAGCTCATACTGCCTGCCATCCCACTAGAATGTGACTGATGAGAATTCTTTTTGTTGTTGATGTTGTTGGTTTTTTGTTTGTTTTTGTTTTACTTTGGACCTATTTCATTTTAAGTAATTTTTTAGTTAGCATGTAAAATATTGAACTTCTTCATGACATTTTCACATATATGTGTCACTGTACTTGGCTCATGTTTGGTGTCCCACTCCCTTTCTCTGTCCTTCCTCCCTGCTTCCCACAGTTCCTTTTTCTACCTCCATATGATATATGACATGATATATTACTTACAATATGATAGATATGATATACAATGTATCCAGTTCACATATCAAGTATGTATACATGTATGCTCAGATCTAGGTTTCACTGTGAGAAGAAATATGTCACACTTGTCATTTTGACTTCAGTTTGCTTTATTTCACACGATAATGCCCAGTTCTATGCATTTTCCTTCAGATGACATCATTTGGGTTTTTTCCACCTATGGCTGTGTGAAACTCTATCAAATACCCGAAACACAATTTTTAAAATCCATTTTTAAATTTTGTCTGTTGGAGGGCAGTGTTAACTGTCAATCAGCCCAGCTGGGATGATCTTTTCAAGGGGGGCACAGATGAACTCCCAAGATGGCAGTTACTTGGCTCAGAGGACAGTAACTCATAACAGTAACCTCATTTTGATTAGGTAATGAGATCAATATTCTTATTTTACAGATTAGGCAACAGAGGCCAGTGCAGTCCAGTGCTTTGTCTGAAGGCAACTGGCTTCTCTGCTGTTTCTGTCCTTGTGACGCTTGCACTAAGGGCTGCTGTGAAAACCCAGACACTGCTTCTTGATTTCCCGATCCACACAGATGTGAGCAATCTCATGAGAAAGCATAGACATGTGTTCTAATGTTCTAATACAGTCTGGATTTCCCAGCAGAGTGGCACTGGCTTCTGTGCAGCCTCCTGTGAGTGCGTCTCCTAACAGATGATGCTGTGCACCCGTCCCCTGTATGAGCATCTGGAAGCACATGCGTCAGAGAGCTGGAATGGCGCCATGAAAAATATTTACATTGGTGTGGAGTTGTTTGCTATACTAACAGCACAGTGGCAAACATGACATTTCCTGAGTAATTACATAATCCAAGAGTTGTTTACAAGGAGGGGGATGTTCATTGACATGGGAAGCACCGCCTCTGGATGAAGGGTTCTGGACTCCTGGGAGCACAGCTTTCTAACCCACCTAGTGCTCCTTCCTGGCAGCAAGCAGAGGCTTAGCAGAGAGCCAGCCATTAACCTCAAGCCTGGGAAGTATCCCCAGGTCAGAGTGTTTGAGTCACTGCTCGTACAGTTGATGTGATAAAATACTTTGACCAAAAGTAACTTGAGGAAGAAAGGGTTTGCTTTACTTTATGGTTCCTAAGGGAGAGCGTTCATGGCCTGAAAGGCAAGGCATGATGGCAGGAACAGGAAACTGGCCAATCACATGATCACATTTCATCTGCACATAGGAATCAGGGAAGGAAAGGAGGGAGGGAGAGAGGGTCACTGTCAGTCCATCATCAAGGGTGGTCAGCCTGCATCTGGGTGTTGGCTACTGGTGGACCAGTTTGCATTCCTTAGAGTTTACTTTCAGCATTAAGTGGTGGAATCCTCTCCACTGGAATATTGCCCTTTCCCTACGTTGTCTGAGTCCCTTGGGCCATGCTGATGTCTTGAATCGACCCTCTGCCAGGATTCATTGCATTCCCCCTGGATTCATTACATCTGCCAGGATGCAGTCAGGAATACAGTCACCATGCTGGGTACATCAAACAGAGGGAGTCTAACCCTAGTGATGGTATGACAGGTATAGAAACCTGGATGGCAAAGTAAAGTTTTAAAGTGATCCAGAGCTTATTTCCAATAGGAAGTGGCTATCATAGCTAGGGCTAAGAAGCAAAAGGAGGAAGAGGCATTATAAGAAGCTGGGGGCAAGCCGGGCAGTGGTGGCGCACGCCTTTAATCCCAGCACTTGGGAGGCAGAGGCAGGCGGATTTCTGAGTTCGAGGCCAGCCTGGTCTACAGAGTGAGTTCCAGGACAGCCAGGGCTACACAGAGAAACCCTGTCTCAAAAAACCAAAAAAAAAAAAAAAAAAAAAGCTGGGGGCACAGACTACGGGGTCACAAGGAACACTGGCTGTGCAGGGGTTCTGAGTAATGAGTCACAAGGACCACTGACTGGGCAGGGGTTCTGTTTTTGTTAGACTTGGGAAGATTTGAACAAGACATCCCTATTTTAGAGATATCAATAGGGGAGTGAATGGACACAGCGGGAGAACACTGGCTTCCTGCTTTCTCTAGTCTTTTACCTTCTCTCAGAATTTTTATTGAGAGATCATCTGAGGGAGTAATCTTGTAGTTGGACCCTGGCATTCCAGTATCCAGAGGGTACACTTGGGGCTGGGAGTCAGTGACTAATAACATCAGCAAGCCACAAGATACTTGTTACCATTTAAATGACAGGAAGTATGTGGTGCTGGGGATTGAACAAGGCAGGAGTGCCTGCCATCTGGGAGCCAGTATCTCAGCTGAGGAGACTGTCAGCAGAAACACCATTGTAAACCACAAACTATCTCAAATGGCAGTGAAACCCATACAGAAAGAGGAAACAGGGAAGGGAGCAGAGAATGGGAGGAGCAGTCTAGACAGAGACAGAAAAAGTGCAGTGACTGCCATGCCAAGGAATAGTGCAGATGCCCACATAGAGAGCATGGGAGCTGTAGGAGACAGAGCCAAGAGTAATACATGGTTGCCAAGCACAGTTTGGGCTCTAGGAGACTAGATGGAGGTTCCTTTGTATGAGGTACTTTTCTTGCCACCATGACTGAAACTCTAACGGGACAAGTTTAGGAAGATGGGCTCACAGCTTTATGACAGGAAGGCATGGGGCAGAAGCAACTTGGACAATGGTGAGGATAAGATTTTGTGTGGCTTGCTCACATCCTGGCTAAGCAGAAAGCCAGAGTACTGGGGTTGGCCCTGGAAGTAAGCATTGCCTTCAAGGTGACTCCCAGGAATCTTGTTCCAGCTAGCATGAATGTTTGGAAGGTTCCATAGCCTCCTAAAGTGAGACTACCAGGGGAGCAAATGAGTCTAGAGGTGGATGCTTAACATTCTATCCATAAATAATACTCTTAGGACAAACAGATTGCCTGAAACTTTACACTGACTTCTGTCATTCCTCTGGCTCCTCTTGATTGTAGACCCAGACTAAACACACTGGCCTTCTCTTCCTCCACTTTAGCTCGATTAAGAGGTAAAGACAAAGTGGCTGGAGGGCAGACTAGACCCCTCTGGCTATGTGTCTTAGGGTTTTGTTGCTGTGAAGAGACACCATGACCACAGCAGCTCTTAGAAAGGAAAGTATGTAATAGGGGCTGGCTTATAGCTCAGAGGCTTAGTCCATTTTTATCATGGCAGGAAGGAGACATGGTGCTAGAGAGGAGCTGAGAGTTCTATCTTCTGATCAGCAGGCAGCAGAAAGAGAGAGACACTGGGCCTGCCTTGAGCACTTGAAACCTCAAAGCCCACCCCCAGTGACATACGTCCTCCAACAAAGCCACACATCCTAATACTGCTATCCCTTTGAGTCTATGGAGGACATTTTCATTCAATAATACGGTGTATGGAAGGTCATTGTGTTGATTTGGGCTTCTCTGGTAAGTGAGATGAAAAGCCACACCCATTTCCTGCTCTGCTCAGTATCCACGTTCTCCTCCCTTGTTCCAAATCAGGGATAGAGGTCTATATTGATCCTCAGCTCAATAACTGGAGCTCACTTCTCCGATCTTAGTACAGACATATTCTTTGTTCATCTTTAGGCTCTCTGAAGATGGGATCCGTGTGCGCTGTGCGTCTTTTATGTGTCTGGAATCTATCTGACCAAAGCATGGTATCCAGGTAAGGCTTCATAGACAACCGATGAGTGAATAAGCCAGTCAGTAGATTCTCACATCTCAGATTCATCATTAACTTGATGGTAGATTTACTTGACTGGTTCAAAGTCAGTGCCAACTGGATGTGCAAAATCAGCCCAACAGGCTAGTTGGAGTCAGTTAAAAAAAATAACAAACCACCACCAACAAAGAAGTTGCTTGACTGACTTTTGAACTGGAAGTAGAGTCTTAGTTTCTTAGTTTGGGGCCAAGGTATTACTATACCAATGTGTCCACCCCATTGCTTTCTGGAAATGATGGAGTTTATCCCTCCTCTTTTTATTAGTGATGAAAGGTTTGTTGGAGATAATTGTATTTTTAGCAGCACAGTTAATGAACTAGCTAAGCATCGATAGATGGAATCATAAAACCATTAAACACCAAGAGCAATAATGGGAAACGGTGTCTGGTGGTAATGAAATTAAGCGTCTTTATGAGGTCACTTTATTCCTTTTCTCCTCATCTCTCTTGCCCTCCTGAGTACATGGTGGCTGCTGCTCCTAATTGCCGTCTCACTAAAATGCACAATGCTATCTGTTTTGTCTTTTAATTCAGTGTATTTCACAGGCCTTCAGGATCATTAAACCCTCCACCTAGACAGTGTACCAGAAGGGGCCTCAATGAGGACTTCTGGAAGCGGCCCTGTGGTATGAGACATCAGAAAAGGTAGAGATGGAATATGCATGCTGAACTTGGTGCCGAGCTCCACCTGTGAGTTCTTACACTCCAGGCGGAGTGTCCGTAACCTTTGTTGCAGTTCCAACAGCCAGGGTGAGGTCACTCAGAGACTAGGAGGCCATGGATACATAATCATAGTTGTTGAGAAACTTGTCACTATGCACACTGTCCTTTGAGCTTGTGATAGTCCCATATGATACATTTTATCCCCATTTCTCAGTTGAAGAACATGAGCCTCAAGAGATGACCTAAGTTCTATTGTTGCATCGTCAGAGCTGGTGTCTCTCCCTGCACGTCATGTCTCATGGCACGGAGCCAAATGATTTGCCAGTGAACTTGCCCAATCAAGTTCACAGTTCCTTTATTGAACTCAAAATTCGAGAAATACATATTGAGCATCTCTTATATGTTGGAGTTATTATGAGTGAAGCAGATTCTTTCCCTGTTCCCATATCATTTTGATATAGCCAAGCAAACAACATGTACTGTTCTGGAACATGACAGAGACAATGTCATGCTGGGGAAGTTCAGGAGGCCCTGAACTAAAACAATAGAGCAGCAAAGCCTTCCTGAGGGAAATAAAGTTTAAGCAGAGGTCTGAAGTGTGCAACAGATGAACGAGGGAAGAATGTAGAGGCCAGGGGGATTGTGGGCAAAGGAGTGACCAAAGGACTGAATTGACTCAGGATGTAGCATCAATGGCCACGACATGGAACTGAAGCCCAGTTGTGGGGCTCAGAGGGAAGAAGGATCAGGGATGTCTCTCTGGCTTGGTCACATTAGGGATGATGGTACTGTTTCCTGAAGCAGGGAGGACTGAATAAGGAGCTGGGATGAGATGAGATGATTACCAGGCATAGCTGCTGCTTTTCAAAATGAGCTTCCAAGGCAGTCGGATGCCAGGCCTCAAAGATCTCTGCGAAAAGTGAATTAAAGCTACTGGAGGAAATAGCTCAGAGGTAGAGGGCTTGAGCAGCATGCTTGGAGTCCTAGGTTCAGACTCAGGTAGTAGGAGAAAAAAGAAAGAAAGAAAGAAAGAAAGACAGACAGGAAGGAAGGAAGGAAGGAAGGAAGGAAGAAAGAAAGAAAGAAAGAAAGAAAGAAAGAAAGAAAGCACTGATTCTTTTCTTGAAGCCACCAAGAGATGGTAGAAGCTACAGATGGCTGGGATTGTACTTGCCTGTGAGAATCTCCTGAAGATGACAGGAGTAAGAACCTAGTGTGTCCCATGTGGTAGGTGACCTTTGCGTTGTCTTCACATCCCTTCCTTCAGGGAAATGCAGGGAGTGATAAGGAGAAAATCCTCTTGGAGAAGTCCCTGTTTGCTCCAGGGAGATGGGATAGGTAAGTAAAGGAGCTTCCTAAGTTTTAGGGTTCCCTCCCTTCCTCCTTGCCTTCCTCCCTTGCTGTGGTCTCAACATATACCCTAAATTCATGCACTGGAAACATTCTTTTTGTTTTTCTTCTTCAAAGAGTAGCTTTATTGAGTGTAGGTGAAAACTATCCATTAGATTTAGCAAAAACAAAACAAAAACAAAAATGAAAAGAGCAACCAAATAAAAAAACCCAAAGCAACAACAAAAAAACCTGTCAGTGATCTTTGAACTAGAGCTCAACTTATTGTGAAAGTTTTTTTCTTCATCTAGTTGTCTGAGGTTAGAATATAACCTGTTAAACATAAAATACTTATTTTTTCTTGCTTAATGCATTCTAATAGTAATTACATTCCTGTTGACAAATTGATAACTTTTTACTGACTGATACTCTCTAGCCAAAGGTTGGTAAACTCTCAGTTGTCTTTGTGAGTAGAGAGTACCAATAGGAAGAGTTGACGTTATGAGTAAGGTTGGTCAGCTTATCTATTTATTTTAAATTGTGCACAAAATTTTATTTAGTAAACTTATTTCTAGGATTTTATGCTGACAAAAATATGTATGTACTGTGGGATATCTATCACAGTATTATATACAAAGGTGAATTATGAGAAATGTCAAAATTAAATACAGAAGTAATAAATTATGAAATTACTTGTAGACATTTCTATAATAATTAAAATGCCTTTTTCTAGGCTAAAACTTTAAAAGCCAATATTATCACCATCTTATACTTTCACATTATAAATTTGATTAAAATAAATTTAATCACTTTGTAAAAACATTATGCAATTGGAAATTATTTCTGACAGATCAACTCTTACAGTTTTATAGGCCATTCCTTTTTTCTCCTTTGAAATGACAAAGGAAAGCTGACTTCAGTCAAAATAGTACACAACCTAATCTCATAAATCACATGTTTAATGTTACTAGTTTTTAGTAGGTTTTGAAAACCTTACTACTGTCACACTCAACTAGAAATAAGTTGACAACTCTTAACTAAATTCAGAGAAAATAAATATTAGTCTTCTAAAATATACAGGACTCACCTCCCTAATGTGAACATAAAATTCAAATACCTCCAGTGTTCCCCCTTGAAGATATGTTAGCTTCACTCTGAGCAAAGAGCAACATTCCTTTGCATTTCCCAAGGCCATTACACTAAGATTCATCAGATACATATAACACTTGCTGAAGTTACCCCTTAAATATTTTTATTTGATCAGTATGAAGTGTCCTTCATTATCTTTTTTGATAACTTTTGATTGAAAGTTGATTTTATTCAATATTAGAATGGCTACTCCAACTTGTTTCTTGGGACCATTTGCTTGGAAAACTGTTTTCCAACCTTCTACTCTGAGGTAGTGTCTGTCTTTGTCACTGAGGTGCCTTTCCTGTATGCAACAAAATTCTGGGTCCTGTTTATATATCTAGTCTGTTAGTCTATGGCTTTTTATTGGGGAATTGAGACCATTGATGTTTAAGAGATATTAAGGCAAAGTGATGGTTACTTCCTGTTATTTTTGATGTTATTTTTATGTTTATGTGGCTATTTTCTTTTGGGTTTGTTGAAAGAAGATTACTTTCTTGCTTTTCCTAAGGTGTAGTTTCCCTCCTTGTGTTGGCGTTTTCCATCTATTATCCTTTGTAGGGCTGGGTTTGTGGAAAGATATTGTGTAATGTGGTTTTGTCATGGAATATCTTGTTTTCTCTGGCTATGGTAATTGAGAGTTTTGCTGGGTATAGTAGCCTGGGCTGGCACTTGTGTTCTCTTATGGTCTGTATGAGATCTGCCCAGGATCTTCTAGCTTTCATAGTCTCTGGTGAGAAGTCTGGTGTAATTCTGATAGGTCTGCCTTTATATGTTACTTGACCTTTTTCCCTTACTGCTTTTAATATTCTTTCTTTGTTTAGTGCATTTGGTGTTTTGATTATTATGTGATGGGAGGTATTTCTTTTCTGGTCCAGTCTATTTGGAGTTCTGTAGACTTCCTGTATGTTCACGGGCATATCTTTCTTAGGTTAGGAAAGTTTTTTTTTTTTCTATAATTTTGCTGAAGATATTTACTGGCCCTTTAAGTTGGGAATCTTCACTCTCTTCTATACCTATTATCCTCATGTTATGTCTTCTCATTATGTCCTGGATTTCTTGGATGTTTTGTGTTAGGAGCTTTTGCATTTTGCATTTTCATTGACTGTTGTGTCAATGTTTTCTATGGTATCGTCTGCACCTGAGATTCTCTCTTCTATCTCTTGTATTCTGTTGGTGATGCTTACATCTATGACTCCTGATTTCTTTCCTAGGTTTTCAATCTCCCAGGCTGTCTCCCTTTGTGATTTCTTTATTGTTTCTGTTTCCATTTTTAGATCCTGCATGGTTTTTTTCATTTCCTTCACCTGTTTGGTTTTGTTTTCCTATAATTCTTTAAGGGATTCTTTGTGTTTCCTCTTTAAGGGCTTCTAGCTGTTTACCTGTGTTCTCCTGTATTTCCTTAAGGGAGTTATTTATGACCTTTATCATCATCATGAGAAGTGATTTTAGATCCGAATCTTGATTTTCCAGTGTGATGATGTATCCAGGATTTGCTATGGTGGGAGAATTGGTTTCTGATGATGCCAGGTAACCTTGGTATCTGTTGCCTATGTTCTTGAGCTTGCCTCAAGCCATCCAGTTATCTCTAGTGCTACCTGTCCTCCCTTTATCTGACTGGAACCTGTCCTTCCTGAGATCCTGGTTGTGTCAGAACTCCTCAGAGACCAGCTGTCTCTGAGATCCTGTGATTCTGGGATCTTGTGATCCTGAGATCCTGGGCGTGACAAAACTCCTGGGAGTCAAGCTGCCTCTGTGACCTTGAGATCCTAGTGTGGCCATGCTCCTGGGATCCTGGGATCCTGGGCATGTTAGAGCACCTGGGAATTGAGCTTCTTCTGGTTGTTGTGGGACTGGCTGAGGAGTTCCTGCCCAAGGTCTGCTCTGGGCACTGCCCCAGACTGGAAGGACCACTGGAAACATTCTTAAACCAACTTTTGTATCTAAGACCTAATTGGAGATGTCTAGGTCATGAAGGCTTTGCCATAAAGAACAGATTCATGCCTATAACAAGGGGCTTTGGAGAGAGTGCTCTCTCTTGCTCTGCCTCCTTCTGCTGTGGACACAACCTACAATGACACCATCACAGAAAAGAACAATGGTTTGATCAGGCACTGCATCTGGCCACACCTTTACCTTAGCTTTCACAGCTTCAGAGCTCAGAGGTAATGCAGTTCTCTGTGTAATTACCTGTTACAGCAGCAGAGAAAGGACTAGTCATTCTCATTCCTCACCTCCTCAGTGACTAGACACTAGCTGTATGGCAGGTGCTCTTCTGAGGGATAGGGATGCACAGGTGACTAAAGTACTGTTCCTGCTCCCTGGGAGCTTGTAGGCAAGACACATGAAACATAGTTATTTGATTTTAAGGTGTGCTCTCAACATAATAACACCCCTTTTTTTAGAAGAAAAAAAATCACATACACACTCAATGTACACATTATTTTCAAAACATTTTTAGAAATGTTCAAATATGAAAAATGTTTTAAAATGGAGCGAAAGGAACAGAGTGGTCATTATCACAACAGGGTGGTGACTTGGCCTTATAAGAACACACACAAAACCATGCATGAAATGTGTTTGGAAGGGGTAGTAGAACTGTAGGATCATTGTCACCACAAGGGTCAGAACAAAGCACCATCGGAACTCACTAGGGAAGCTCTTACTACTGCCAGGAGCAGCCATGCTTCTGTAGGAGATGATATTGGAGACTGCCTCTGATGATGGTGGACAAGGGTGGGTAAGGAGGCCAGGGAAGAGGTCTCTAGGCAGGTGGAGGGGTGGCTTCTGCAGAGGAAGGAGACAAAGGAGAGTGATGCATTATGGGAGCAGCTGCTTGTTGTCACTATAATTACTGTTATCGGCAGTTGGACAGAGAGGGGACTTTCTTCTGAAAGAGTTTGGAGAAATCTCATTAGAAAGACCATGGGAAGGGAGATATGAGAACCACACAGTGATGGAACGAGGCATCTTTGCTAAACTCCTCCATCTCTGAAAAGTTTTTGTGTTTTCTTTTTACCTAAGTCATAAACCAATTGCCTAATGCAAAAATGATGTGCTCTCAAATAGGAAGAAAATGCAACAGATTTCAATCAATAGACTCTGAGAAATTTTCCATTAAGTCTGCGTGCTTATTTCCTTAAACCTGTTCTCCGGGGGAAGCGTGCCCTTTAGAAGTGATTGATTGAGTTGCCCCATTGCTGTGCACACATCTTACACTTTCTCTCTCTCTTCTTCTTGGTTGTGGTTAAGTAGCAGTTCTCAGCTAAATATCAGGCAGGCATCACGAAGACATCGCTGTTTCTGTTTTTCAAATACATGCACATTGTGAAGCAATTTCTGAATTGTATTCTTGCCAGACAATCTTCAATTATCAACCTCATGAAGATGCCATGAAGTTCACCAGTCTGGAATTCCAGAAGAGGGAGAAAGTTACCCCAGTGTTGAAAGAAATCCCACTGAGGCTGGGGATGTGGCTCAGTGGCAGAGGGCTTTCCTAGCATGCGAAAAGCCATTGGTCTATAGCAGTGTGCGTGCATGCACGCGAGTGAGCGTGCATGCACACACATACACATACACACACCACAACCCAATGCACATTCAGGGGTGTCCTTCATACGATCTACTGTCGAAAGCTCCTGGATGCTACTGCATTAGCTGGGACTTCCTTCTGGGCTACACCCCAGTTCCTGGGGCAATGGATGACGCAATGGATGTTCTTGTGGAAATTAGAAGCCAGTTTTTTTCTGCATTTACAAGTAGCTTAACTCATCATTATCTCAGAGAGGGGAAATGTCTTCGGAGACTAGAAGGGCCTAGAGCTGCTGGCCCCAGATTGCCAGAGTGGCTGTAGGATGTGATGGAAAACAGCATCATCTGTGTGCTGCCTGGCCTCTTGTTCATTCTGCTGCTAGAGCCTCCCCAGATTTGCTTCATCATCTCTGAAAGATGGCTCACTCCCTGATTTGGAAGGTTGGTTTCAGCTCTGCCACAAGAATCTAAATGGGAATAAAAACACTCATGGCTGAAGGTTCACACTGCTTAGGCTCGCTGCTAAGGATTTTTGATATGTGTCCCATTTCATCTTCACGGCAACTCTGTCATGCTCTTTTTGTCCCATTTAATAGGAGGCAATGGGCCTGAGAGCTGCACTGTACCTAGCTGGCAAGAGGAAGCACTAGAATGATCCATAGCCAGCAAGAGCAACAGTGGAATGTGTTTCTGATTCCGTAGCTCACACTCTTTATTCACTGTCTTTGCTTAAGATGTGTGGTTGTACGAATGAGAAATGTCCCCTATGGGATCATGTATTTAAACGCTTGTCACTGATTGGCAGCCCTCTTTGGAGGTTATGGAACTTCTAGGATAGGAGGCTTGCTGGAAGAAGTATGTGACTGGGGAGGGGCTTTGAGAGTTTACAGCCTTGGCCCCACATTTCCTTGGTCTCTGTTTCCTGTGTACAGTTGAGATGTGATCTTTTGGCTTCCTCCTTCTGCCTCCATGCCTTCCTGACGTGGAAATCTAGCCCTTTGAACCACAAACCAAAGTAAACTCTCCTGTAAGTTGCCTTTAGTCCTTGGACTTCATCAGAGCAACAGAAAAGTAACTAATCCGGGCTGCTATAAGGAAATACTATAGCCTGGTGGTTTCATCAACAAACATTTAGTTTTTTCACAGTTGTGGAGGTTGAGAGGTCCGGGATTAAGTGGTAAACAGAATATGATGACTCTGCCTTCTTGCTGTATCCTCAAATCTCTCTTTCTCAGCAACTGCAAGATGGCTCAGTGGGTAAAGGTGCTTACTGCCAAGGCTGAAGACCTGAGTTCAATCCCCGGGATTCATATGGTAGGAGAGAACCAACTCTCGTATGTGCTCCATGACACAGCTTAAATCTCTCTCCTCTCCTCTCCTCTCCTCTCCTATCCGCTCCTTCCAAATGTTTGTGTATGAGGGGAACACCCTAGATTTTTTTTCTCTTTAGAAGGACAGTAATCTCATCATGGGGACTTTATCTATTTACCTCAAATTCCCTCATTACATCTATAGCTAATGACTTTTCAAAGTCTTCACCACCTAATACCCCTACAGGGAGTCAGGGGAAAGGACTTCAACATAAGAACTTTGAGGGAAGGGCACACAATTCAGTGTGTAATGTGCACCATACAATGTTTTCTTCTTCAATGATTTGGAGAGAAGATGGGGGTTGCTTTGGGCCTCCGTTGGAACCACAGTAGGAGCCAAGTAGCTCCTTCTACTTCAGTTCTCTGCTAGAGGTAGTGTCAAGTGAAAGCTGCCATCTATGGATAGACATGGAGCTGATAAATGGGGATTCTAGGCATTATTAATTAAACTAGATCTATGGGGACAAGCTCCTCCAAGGGATGCATCTGTTTATCTGTGAACATTTATCTGTTCCTCCCACGAATATGTTTTGAACATCTGCACAAGATGTGCATCTAACAGTGAGCTAAAGACTGTTCTGAATCATTGGGAAGGCTGTGGAGTACTGTGAGAGTAGATAGTAGGAGCCAGGTGAAGGGTGTGGCCATGAGAGGCTTCCCCTAGGACGTGAAAGCTAAGCTGAGATCTGAGATCTGAATGCTCTAACTGGACATAGGGATGGGTCAAAGTGGGGGGTAGCCTGGTGGGAGTTGAGGGCTACATGTAGGACCAGCTTTCTATATATCTTTGTAGATAAGCAGTTTTCTCCATATTCTACATACAATAGAAAGCCATGGCAAGGGTTTAAAGAGGAAAGTAACACGAACTGACCTTTATCACACAAATTTCCTCTGTCTTTCTGTTTAGAAAAGTAGAAGTTGGGGAGCTGATGAGTTAGACTAGACAAGAGGTGGCAGTTACTGAGCTGGAGTCAGCAGTCTAGACAGAACAGGAGGATGGATTAATGACATGGTCAGGAGGGTATAAGCAGGGCATGGTGGGGTCTATGGATTGCATTGGGGTTACAGGAGAAGTGATCTGTATATACTGAGATGGTCTAACACATTGAGGATATGATGCAGGAATGCACTTGCAAAGCCAAGACACCTTCTTAATGTTTTCCAAGGTGCCCAGCTGTGTCATGTCAATCATCTGCATGTTAAAGGACTCTCTAAAAACTACAGATGTTTCCCAAACAATTAAACCAGAATTACCATTTTTCTTAGTTACTTTCCTATTGCTTTGACAAACACCATGACCGAGGCAACTTATAAAAGAAGGCATTTACTTGGGCTTATGGTTTCAGAGGATTAGAATCCCTGATGGCAGGGAAAATGCAAGGTGAATGAACAGCTTAGAGCTCACATCTTGATTCACAAGTAGGAGACATTCAGTGGACATTGGGAATGGGGTGAGTCTTTTGAAACCTCAAAGCCCACTTCCAGTGACACACCTCCTCCAACAAGGCCACACAGCCTAATCCTTTCCAAACAGTTCTACCAATTGAGGACCAACTATTCAAACATATAATCCTCTGGGAGTCATTCTTTTCAAGCCACCATACCATATGATTCAGGAATCCTGCTATTGGATATATACTAAAGGGAATGAAATCAACACAGTGTAGACACTTTTATTCTTCTGTTCACTGCAGCAGTACCCATAATAGCCAAGATAGGGAATTAATCTAAGTGTCCATTATCTGATGAGTGGATGGAGAAAATATGGTACACACACGCAGCAGAATACGATTTAGCCATTAAGAAACTTGAAATCCTATCATCTGTGACATGGACAGACCTCAACAACATCAAAGTAAATAAAGATATGGCAGATACAGAAAGACAAAAATCATACTGTCCCATAGCATATGTGGAATACATGGAGATTCGTCTCATAGAGGTTGAGAGTAAAATGGTAATTGTCACA
The DNA here is from genome assembly GCA_019843965.1 of Rhynchomys soricoides. Classification (NCBI taxonomy): domain Eukaryota; kingdom Metazoa; phylum Chordata; class Mammalia; order Rodentia; family Muridae; genus Rhynchomys; species Rhynchomys soricoides. The sequence goes on from JADRCH010000050.1 coordinate 11,072,806, forward strand.
GACTGTTGAGGGTAGAAGAATTGATTCCAACTATAATTAAGTAGGAGGAAGAGTAAGTTTTTGCTTTCTATGGCACAGTAGGACCAATGCAGTTAATAACACACTGAATACTTCAAATTAGCTAGAAGATTCTAATATTTCATCAGAAAGAAATAACAAATGCTTGAAGTAATGGATATGCTAATTAACTTAATTTGGTAATTTCACAGAGTGTACATGAATTGACACATGACATTGTATATCTTAAATAATCTAATTATTAAGTATCAATCAAAAAAGATAATGGACATAAACAATTGGCTATAATCTCATATGGCAAGAAGTCTGGTGGTGCCATGGCTCTGTGTTGTCCCATGGGTCCAGGGTCATTCAGTCTTTACTCTGTTATCCTTATCTGGGAGTTAGCTTCCCCTGTGGTAGCAGGTGACCTCAGCATTTATTCAACCCCATTCTTTGCAGGTTCAACTGGGTAGATTAAATCCTTACCTTACATACCAGTCTCTGACAAGAGATTGGTTGCCCCAAATGGCTTAGATCTTCCAGGACTTCACTCTGCTCTAGGGAAGGGCTACTTTCCAAGAAGAGTGGGGATGCACACTCATTATGTCTTATTGTAGAGAGTAGACAGTATGGTTTGGTGTGCTTGTCACAGTGTCCAGGGACAATCAGTATCAATCAAATACTGGTGTTTTAGACCCAGGCTACAATAGCTCCATACTAGACTGTTTTCTTAGCATGTGTGAAGCCTGAGTTCTACCCATAGCACCAAAAAGGGGAGTGTGTGTGTGTGTGTGTGTGTGTGTGTAACTGACAGAGTTGTTGATTTCTCTTTTTTTTCTAGCAAAGTCATTTAAAAAACTATCTACTCCTATCTACCATTTCTCCAAAATAACATTTTAAAAACAAAGAAGAAAAAAACTAAGTTAAAATCAGCATTATAAAAGCTTGTCTATTCCCCTCTTTCTCCTATATTTAATTTTGGGCTTACAGTTTCAGAGGGTGAGTCCATGTAGTGGTTTGAATAAGAATGTTCCCTACAAACTCATATATTTGGATGCGTAGTCACCAGGGAGTGGAATTCTTTGAAAGGATTAGAAGGATTAGGAGGCATGGCCTTGTTGGAAGAAATGTGTCCCTGCAGGTTGGCTTTAAGGTTTCAAAAGTCCATGCCAGGTCCTCCCTCCCCTTCATCCCCTCTTTCCTTCAGATCAGGGTGTATGTCGAGTTCTCAGCAACTTCTCCACCTCCATCTGTGTTGCTATGCTACCATGCTGCCTACCATGATGATAATGGACTAATCCTCTGAAATTGTAAAGAAGTTCACACTTAAATGCTTTCTTGTATATGAATTGCCTTGGTCATGGTGTCTCTTCTCAGCAATAGAACAGTGACTATGGCAGTCCATGAGCATTATGGCTGGGAGCATGGCAGCATGTAGGCAGGAAGAGCAGTAGCTAAGAGCTTACATCCTGATCCACAAGTAGGAGGTAGAGAGAGCTTTTATTTTTAGTTATTTTTTCTTACATTTTTTCTTTGGTATCTGTGTGTAGGTATTGTTCATGTGATCACAGGTGCTCCTGGGGTCAGGACATCTGATTCCCTGGAACTGGAGTTATAGGTTCTATGAGCTTCTTGATGTGGGTGCTGGGAACCAAACCCAGGTCCTTTTGGGGGATAATTTGTGTTTTTAACCACTGAGCCATTTCTCCAGCCATTCCAGTTTTGTTTATTTTCCAGCTACTCTGTGAAAGGTGTTGTTTCCTTCAATTTCCAAGTCTAGAAGCAACCAGTAGGATTAGCATGGCCTGTGATCTTGGCATCAGCTAACAGCACAAATATTTTCATATCACATTACAGTCAGTGTAGATAACTTGAATGCTATTTACACCCACCTGTAGTTTGACGTTGCAGCAGCCAAGAGACTGTCTGGGACGCAGCTGGAGATCACTCCAGCTCAGACTTTCTTGCATCGTGGCTGGCCGGTCCTTACCTGGCAGCCATGTGCATCATTGGGGCAGTCAGAGAGCAGGGAACCCAGATCTTCCAACATTTCTTCTCTGAAGTTGTTTGTAGCTCAACATGTGGGATGGGTGGAGTAATTTTCAAAGTTCCCTAAAGTTTTACAAATCAGATTTATTCTCACATGAATTTTTAACTCTCAGTAGGCAGTGAGGCCTCGAGGGGATTGGTCCAGCTGCGATATTTCTAACTGCTGGCCTGTTGGTGTGACATGTAAAGCACCATATACGGTGGTTGCTGACAGGTAGTGGCATAGTGATCTTGGAATCCTGTAGTGTGATAAGCACTGATGGAAGTAGAGTCAGTCCTCTCTCTGCTTTGTTTTTCCCTTTTTGCTCTTTGTCCATAGAGCATCTGTGTTATGTAGTATAGTCTTTCAGACACAGTATGCTATTGATGTTCTTATGTTATTATTTGGTGAAAATACTACAGGTTTACAAAACACCTTTGTGAGAAACACTGACAATATCAGAAATGGCAGCCATGATTTCTAGAAAGTCAGGCACTTGCCACAGGAGCTGAATTCCAAGAAGACGGGACCCTTTTATAAATGCTATGATCTTCCATATATACCAAGGCTAAAACCTACTAATAGTGCTGAACTCTTGACTTGTAAAATCTGTCCTACTTTACTTACTTGTTACAGAATTTAATGAATATTTTACACTGTACTCAACATATAAATTATTCCCTCCTATGTAAATTTATCAAACAAATTACCTTATGAACCACAAACAAAGTATTAGACCACAAAGAATGTCAGTGGAATAAAATATTTTGTCTTAGCCTTATTATTTATTTTTTACAGACTCAATTTATCTTGCATGGGCAAAGCAAAAGAAGGTCTAGTAGAAAATGTGTCTAGTTTGATTTACATTAATGAAATGATGTGGTCAAAAAGAGAAAGTCATTTTGACACTTTTTTTTCTTTCATGGAAAAATCTTGAGAATGCAGGTTTGAAGGCAAGAAGACACAGAGACTGTTTGGAAAAACGTGTCCAAATAAAAGGGGAGGTTATGTATGCATGTTTGTATGTATGCATGTTTGTATGCATGTATGAAGGAAAAGCCAGTTATGTATGCATGTTTGTATGCATGTATGAAGGGAAAGCCACGTGATTTCAACATGTAGTTACACCTTCATGAAAACCTTTTAGGAGAATCTTGACTCTTACTACCAGATACTAAACAAAAAGAGGCCCATACCACTAAGGACATTGGGTCACAAGCAACATGCACCAGAATTCGTGAATGGCTTTGTCAGCTGGAACAAGAGGAAAAACTGGAAGTGATTTCCCAATCAAAGGAGGTACTTTATGAATAATGGCCGGTGTGCTTGAAGAATGTCATAGTTTGATTAAGTGTCCACAAAAGGCTCACGTGCTCACCGAATTGGTCCCCAGCCTGTTGGGAGGTGGTCGGACCTTTAGGAGATGAGTCCAAGTTGGAGTCTTGTTGGGGAGGCCCTAGAATGGATTATTGGGGATCTTTTTGAATGAACAGTTGAATCTTATTGCTTCACCCAAAAATCCCAAGAGAAAGTTTTGTTTAAAAAGTCACTAATTTTCTCAAAAAGTGGTCTTGAACAGTAGTGTTTAAGAGTTTTATCACCAAACAATAGCAGAAAGTGAGGTGCTTCACATAGCAACAGTTAAGTTGCGGGGAGCATCCTTGACTTCTTCCCTCCTATCCTGTGTATGTATGGCTTTCCTGCATGCATGTTTGTGTACCATGTGTGTGCCTGATGCCCAGAGTCAGGAGAAGACACCAGATCCTCTGTAACTAGATTTCCAGAAGGTGGTGAGAGCTGGGACCAGAACCTGGAGATCGGATCCCTTTATAATCGCTAAGAATTCCTATAGAGAAGCAGCTTGTTGTCTTTAAAAGGGAAGTTTTACTTTTATTTTATTTTATTTCTTTTAATAAAGAAGAAAACCTGGTGCTAGGTAACACTGAATGGCAGACGTGTGTCTAATAGCTGGCTGACAACCAGATATTTTTAATTATTTATGTGATTCCAGGCTCTGATGTAGCCATCAGGGACACTCCTGAAAACATTTCTAGATTCCCTGGCTAAGCTGCTGACACGCAAAGAAGGTTGAGACTTATATCCTTGAGAACTTGCAAAGGCTAGGAGAGGAGCTCACTCATCAGAGATTCTCATCATACAGGATTCTCCTCCTTGCAAAGGCTAGGAGAGGAGCTCACTCATCATACAAGATTCTGTCAAATTGTATAAATGTAAAGACCCACAAATGCCCTAAAAACTAACACTCTCTCCTGATAGCATTGAACCTGAACTACAGACTCACGTTTTCGTGTTAATACAAACTTTTAAATGTGCTAACCTCGCCAAACACAAGCTCATTGATTGGCAGACAAAATCCAACTTGATGGCAGGTGGGATGCAGATACTTGCCTCACAAGCTTGGAGTTGAGAGTTTAGCCCTGGAATCAACATAAAGATGGAAGAGGAACACCAACTCCACCAGGCTGTCCTCTGACCCTTACATGAATATGTCCCGCCCCTGCCCCCAAATCATGCATGCGTACATATAGTAATAATAAATAAGTAAGCAAGTAAGTAAATAAACAAACAAACAGGAAAATTTGACTAGAGTTTAACTGAAAAGTTCAGGGGGTATTTTGGTGTTGCATGAGAGAAATCTCTCTTTAATTTGTAAATACCATGAAAGCCTTAATTCTGTTTGCAGTAATGTATCTTTAAAAACTGAATTGTTCGGACACATACAAAGTCAAAATCAATTGGATTGTATGAAATGGCAAATGCATTACCTCCCACCGTTTTTTGTTCATATTCAAGCTGGGCAAAACAGCTCGTATGTTTTTTAAAAATAAAACTTAATTGCTTGTTCTTTAAGGGTAGTGTTACATCTTTTTATAAAAAATGTGGTTCAAAGGAGCAAATCTATTCTTGTATAATACATGTGTTTGAGACATAATATTTCAAGAGTTGTACTTGAATGTAAGTAGTTTTCTTTGTAATCCTATGTATTTGTTTATGCATTAAAATATTATTATAAGAAAGAACCATAGGCTTTGCCTTTTGCCTGAGGAATGTGGGGAACAGAAACCATGGCGAACATCTGGTGTGTCCACAAGATGCCTAATATGGGAAAATGCAGATTAGTTGTAGATTTTGTAGAGTCTGGGGAAAGAAAATCTCTTCTTTTTAGAGCCTCTGCTTTCAGGAGATCCCAGCTGTTCTAGCCAGCTTCTTGAGACAGATAGCTGAGATACACCATTTAGAAGAATGTTTATTTTGGTTCACTGTTTCACTGTGGTTGTCTGGTTCGATTGCTTTCAGGTTTGTGGCTGGGGAAAATATCATGGTAGAAGGAAAGAGCTGCTTACCTCTCAGTCAGCCAGGGAAGCAGGGAGAGGAGAGGGTATGGTGAAGAGGGAAGGACATGGAGAGAGAGGTAGGGACCTCTCAGACATGTTGGCAGTGACCTGCCCCTAACAGACTCATTTCCCAGGTCTCCAGCACCTCCCAGTAGTTCCAGCATGTTATGACTCCAGTAATGGATTGATCCACTGACAAAGGCGAGGGTCTTTGTGGTCCAGCCACTTCTCAAAAGTGCCATCAGCTGGAGACTAAGCTTTCAACAACTGTGCTTTGGAGTTGAGTGTATATGTGAAAGGATTTGATGTCCAAAACATAATGCCACCACAGGCTGTGGCCTTGAATGAATAGTTAACCCCATCACTTCCACATCAGTGGAGGAAGGAGACAACACAGGAAGAAACCAGCAGGCGAAGGTATGCTCTGCCTATACAAAATGGTTTTTAGGACACTGGTCACTGTCAAATGACATCAGTTTGTTAAGATGAAATCCATTATTGGATTTCTACCAAATGTAAGTGGAATAATGTGATAGGCCCCAGAGAAGGGAACTGCATAGGCCTGCCCTATGGGGAGTGAACGAATTAAAGGTACAGCACAAGAAAGCTGTCCAATAACGGTTAGAAGAGTTGGATGCCAGGTTGGAGGGCATCGTGAGAAAGTGATGCCATTAACTTTCTCAACCCAGTGTACCCAGAGTCGAAGATACTGCTTAGCTCACACTGTGCGCTAAAACAAAACAGAATAAAACAAAATGAGAACCAACCAACCAGACCAAAAAAAACTTTGTTGAACAAGCAAGTTGGTGTCTGAATTTTTGAAAAACACATGTATTGTTATGAGAAAAATGCAGGTGTATTAGAGAAAACTTGTACATGCCAAAGAATGAAAGAGTTGGATAAAGGAAGAGCTGTCAATCAACATTGAACCGTATTTTCCCCTAGTTCCTTTTCTAGATGCACGCAACACACACACACACACACACACACACACACACACACTCCACTCTTTTCTTGTAAGAGCAGAATTAAGACCTGAGTTTTATGGCCCCATTTTTTCTCTTAAAATTATATTGTGATCACTTTTCTGTGCCATTAAATATTCTTCAGAGCATTATTTTAATGGTTGTATTATACAACATTCTATAAATAAATCATGGCATATATAGCTTAACTTATTAGCCACGTCCTTATTGTTGAGAGTTACTACTGGAAACCTTTTATACTGCCAGGAGCTACATTCGTGGCTCTGATCTATTCCAAGGATTACGCAGAATTTTCCCTCTGGATGCACAGCCTCTTTCCATCTTGCTTTTGTGATAATCCAATGAGGGAGAAATCCTTGTATAGATTTAGCTTTTCCTTTCTCTCTTTTCTCTCTCTGTGCGTCTGCACATGTGTGATTATATGAATGTATTATACAAGGTGCACACACATGTATGTGTGCACTCATGCTCGTGGAGACCAGTCTTGAGTGTTGTTCTTCAAGTGCTGTCTACTTTGTTTTATTGTGAACCGATCTCTCTCCTTGTCTTGGAGCTTGATGAGTAGACTAGGCTAGCTAGTCAGTGGGCCCCAGGGATATAGCTGCCTCTGCCTCCCCAGCACGGGGCTACAAGTATACTTCTCCATGTCTGGCTTTCCTTTCCTGTACTGTCCTCTCCTGCCTTCTCCTCTCTCCTCTCATCCTCACCCCTCCTCCCTCCCTCCCTCTCTCCCCCTCTCTCTCTTCCCACCTTCTCTCTATCTCCTTCTGTCTCTCTGTCTCTGTCCCCCGTGTGTGTGTGTGTGTGTGTGTGTGTGTGTGTGTGTGTGTCCGAGAGCCTTGCAAATACTAGATACCACTGAGATGTATCCCTAATCTCAACTCATAGATTTTAGAAGAGACACCAGAAGACCAGAGGACAACAGCGTCCAAGATTGCTGCCAGAAAGTGATGAAGCTACCTTTCAAATCCTGGTCCTGTTTTAATGCTAAAGTGCAAGCAGGCACATGTTCATCAGGGTACAAAAGAGATTGTGAAACATCAGAAAGGCAGGAATATGGTGGAAGCTAATGGAGAAACTCCAAGAGGGAAGAACTGGGTGTGTCGGTATAGACCTGTAATCTTAGCATTTGAGAGACTGATGCTCTCAGAGGGTCATGAGTTCTAGACCAGCCTAGGCTACATAGCAAGACCCTGTCTCAAAAAAGTAGTAGAGAAAGAAAGAGTGAAAGAAAGGAAGGAAGGATATAAAAAGAAAGAGTAAAAAATCTTCCAAACAAATCAAAGAGGAGGAGGAAATACCAACACCGTTTATACGGAAAGCTATGACATCACATGGCAGCGTGGCATGTGTGCTCAACTTGATGCTCATACTGAGCTCTGGTGTCTGTAGAAGGTGACATCAAAGGCAGAGAGTCCTCTGTTAACTATTTCCATATCTTACCTGTAAATAGTTTCAGAAAAGAGCTCCAAGGCCAGCAGGTGATGGGAACCTGGTCAAAGGCCCATGGCTGGGAAGGTCAGAGGCACTAGGGGTGAACATCCTACTTCTGCTTGGCTAAGTGACATGTTGTCACACTTACCCTTAAATGTTTATGTTCATTCCTGCAGAGTAGTGCTGCCCTAAGCCTCGATCAATGAGGCGCCTATTTGCAGAGATTTGTGGTGATGGCAGAGACTCTTGGCTGGTCAAGGCCCTGAGAACAAGTGACTGCTCACCAAACATCCCCTTCTGAGGTACAGAGAGTGCTGTAGAAAGGGGAATGAGCCCTGTGGAAGAAATGTCAGAATTGAATACTGGGGAGCAGTGCTGTGGTGCTATCCTGTGAGCCTAAGATGGCCTTGACACTCACAGCTAAGGTGTCTTACCTAGTACCTGCACAGGACAGTCACATACCCATATGCAGGGTTTCTTTAAGAATAAGTTCCATTTTATTTGGATAGATGCCTGGGAGTACAGAAGCTGAATTACTTCATAAGGGCATGTTTCTCCTTAGGAGAAACTACCAAACTGTTTTCCTAGGTGGTCATGCATTTTGAATAAGATGTGTGTATACCAGCCAGTTGCTCTGCAGTCTTTCTAGCACTTGCATGAATCAACTCGAAATCATTTTAGCCACCGTGCTAGCTGTGAAGCAGTATCTCACTGTGGCTTGAATTTGTATCTCCCTGTTGCCCAATGATGTTGACTACCTTTTCTTTTGGTTGTTTCTTGCTCCTTGCCACACAAATGGTCTATTCCATATTTCTGTTGATTTTAAAAGTAGGACACAGAAATGAATCTTCATCTGACTAGTAAACTCTCCCAGGTGGTTAGCTTCATAGTACTGAAAGGTACCATGCAGGCTGCTGGGGGAGAAGAAACGTAAGTGGTCTTGTCCAGCACTGAACTCACTATTATCACACAGACCTGCCAACTGGTACAAAACGAGAGAATTTTCAGGAGGGATTTAATGAGGGGAGAACACCCTCCCATGGAATAGGTGGTACCTACCTGGCAGCCAAGATGTAAAAAGGTCCAAAGAAACAACAGTGTTGTTTGCCACCTCTGTTTCCTGCTTATGAGTGACCTGAATCTGTCGTGTTGCTGTTACCGACGCCAGTTTTCATTGACATCAGAACACAGGTTCTTCAGCCTTCCAGCATGGAGTGAAGACCAGCAGCTCCTTAGCAATCCTGCAGGCTTTCAGCACCAGATTGGGACTGCTGAGGAATGCAGCTCCCTGGGCAAAACAGCTAGTGGACTCTCTGTTCCCAGTGTGCAGATGGCTACTTTTAGACCACTCAGTCCTCACTGTGTAAGTCAGTCAATGAATTCCGTCTACTAAATATTCACTCTAGAAGGATAGACAGAACTTTACTTTATGTGGTATTGTGTTCACGGATTTTGACGATAAGACAGTCTCAGTGGTCTATCTTTTCCTCAGGGGCAAAGGATCGCTAATGGCCAAGGCTGAGGACATTTACCTGGTTGTCCTTCAAAGGTATGGGGGAGGGGGCTGGTTTCTGTTCCAGTACAAGCTGAATCATGTCACCTCTATCCCAAGTTCCTAACTCTTGTCAGAACGTGACTGTGTTTGGAGAATGGTCTTTTAAAGAGATATTTAAGATGAGGAACTAGAGATGTCCTAATGCAATCTGCATGATGTCTGTATAAGAAGAGATCTGGATGCAAAGAGGCATCAGGGATGCATGTCTGCACGAACACACACAGAGAGACACAGACATAGAAACACACACACACACACACACACACACACACACACACATACATGCACGCACGCGCAGTATGATTTCACAATAAGAAGGTCATGACTTGCAAGCTGGGGAGAGACCTGAGACTAAGTTTGCAATGCCTGTGATCATCTTTGACTTCTAGACTCTACAACTGTGGGGAAGTAAATGTTTAGACCATGTAGCCTGTGGAGTGTTGCTATAGAAACCCTAGTGGACTAGTACATGTTCCCTAGCTGTATAGAAGTACTGCCTGGGGCCCAGAGTGACAGGATGTGCCTGCTCACCCTTGTTCGGCCATTGCATTCTCTCCTTGTTCCCAGTTCTGTCCAAAGTAGAAAGTGGCCATGCTCTCTGTCATCACACTCCTTTCCCATGACTGCAGTGCCTGCCGCAGCAAGCATGGTCCCACCCCTTCCAGCCTTACCCTCTCCACTGTGCCTCTTGTGATCCAGCATCGTCAACCTTGTCATACTCTACGTTTTCCTATCTCCTGGGCTAGAACTTGGGGAGTAGACAGCCCATCAGGGAACTTCCAGCATTTTCTCTCCACCCGTGGCTCTGCTTCTAGGCCATTTGTACCCCTGGGAGAGTCTAGTAAAAACTTTGAGGGCAGTAATAAGGAAAGAGTCTTAACATTTGGAGAAGGAAGCCGTCTCCAAGGGAGATTTTAGGCTCCATTTTACTCTGAGTTTGTGGCATTTTCTTGGAGACCTTCCATTCTATCTCTACTTCCCTGTGCTAATTGTTGGGATCGATGCTGCAGCAATTATGTGATGCTGACTGCAGCCACCACACATCCCAGGCTTAAGTGTTGCTAAATGTCACTTTCACGCTCCCCAGTGTATGGGATGTAATTATAACTGGTTCACTAGCTTCCCTGGGAAGGAGGAGGATGCTTTTAGCTCGAAAAGGAGAATGGAAATGCACTTTTCTCTAAACTTTCAAGAACACTCATTTCTGGAGAGACCCTGGCCTGGAGAGAGAGGACATGACGTGGCTGTCCCTCATGCTCAGCATTCCTCCTGGGAATACAGCTGGGACTCACTCCTAAACACTGGGATCACTGACATCTATTCTCATCCACGCTTTTGCAGGGCTTGAGATCAAACCCAGAGGCAAAGGGACAGAGATGCCTGGGGCCACTGTGATGGCCAAAGTCACCGCGAAGCAGGGTGTTGGCAGGTATTAAAAGCAGCAGGTGATGTGGGTGGAGCAGCAGGTAGCAGGAACCCAGTTTGGGGCTTGTATTTCTCAGGTGGGAATAATAAACCCTGTTTGACCTCCTTCAGTTAAACTAAACTAAATCCCACACACATTTAGTCAGTGCCTGCTATGATTTAGCTGCTGGCGATGTCGAAGTGGTGTGTGTATAAATTAGATCTGTCCCCTGCCCTCTGTGAGCTTAGACTCCACAGCAGGAATTAGCAGATGGGACAAAGCTAGTTTCCGGCCCATTTCTGCACACCTTTCAGCCAAGGAAAGATTTTACATTTATAATGGGTTTGAAAAAAGGAAGAAGGGAAAAGACAAAATATGCAAAACATAAGATCCAATAGGATCCTGCTGTAGATCTATTGAATGCTTGAAATGTGGCTAGTAATTCAGATCAGTCAGAGTTAAAAATCACAATAGAAAGATAAAAATAAGTTACAACTATAGCTTCAAATACAATATGCAAAGACAGTGAAAATACTCCTTTAAATGATATGCCAAAATGACAGTATTTTTATATATATGGGGTCAGACGAACAGGGATTAGGAAGGCAGAGGAAGATTGCCACACAATCCCGGTGACCTGAGTTTGATCCTTGGAACTCCTGTAAGATGCTGGCTACAGTGGCATGTGTCTGTAATCCTAGCGTCCCCATGATGAGATGTGAGGCAGAGACTGGAGAACTGGCCAGAAGCTGGCGGCCAGCTAGACTGGAGCCTGGTGCACAGTGGGAGAGAGAGAGAGAGAGAGAGAGAGAGAGAGAGAGAGAGAGAGACAGAGAGAGAGACAGAGAGAGACAGAGAGAGACAGAGAGAGAGACAGAGGGGGGAGGGGCGAGCCTGGCGCATCACTTGAAAAGTTGCCCTTTGACCTCCATATGTGCACCCAAACCCACGTACAAAATAAGTAAATGAAAAACTCAACAGGGAGATAAAATCAATTGTCCTTGTTTCTTACTTTTTAACGATGTGATTGTCAGATGATTGGGCATCACAGTGGTAGCCCAATGTTGCATTTCTGTTGGGTATAGTGATGACTGAGGGTTAGAGTCTAAGCTCAGATCTGCTGCTTATTGGTATACTGTCTGTGAATGGTATACTTGGTTTAACTAAGCCTCAATCTTTCTAATATGGGGGCAGTAACAACAGCTAACCAATGGGTTCTTTTAAGGCTTGAGTGAGACAATCTCTTGGAATCACTCTGGGAGGTGTGGGTTGTGTGGTGAACATGACCATTTACTGTGGTCCAGATGCTCCTGAGAACAGAGAGCACACCCTCCCTTTATAAACCTGGGAAGGATCCGCATCATTCCCAACTCCAGACCCCAACTTCTCACTTGCTCTCAATGTCCTTTGCCTTACCACCTGACCCTCAGGTCTGAATGATATGGGCTGTGACATTTAGAATCTCCTCTACACTTGATCATGGAGGGGAAAAAACCCCAACATACTAGTAACTTCACTGTAGAATCCAGGAACCCCCCAGGAACGGGCATTAAGATCTTGCTATGTGTTGTATTAATTCAGTCATCCAAATGGTAACAGTGTGAAGACTGATGTCAACGTGACGGGATTTGAAATCACCTAGGGGGCCTCTGGGTGTGTCTGTGACGGCATTTCCAAGGAGACATGATGGAGGTAGGACCACACATCCTGAGTGTGAGTGGAAGTATCCAGTGGACTGGGGAAAAGGAGAAAGCTTCCTGCCCACAGACGCACTGTGACCTCATCCTCCTGCCTCCATCCCCCCCCATCATGATAGACTGTACACCCAAAGTAGAAGCAAACAAAAACACAACAAAAACCAAGTCCCTCCTTACTTAAGTCTCTTTTGTCAGGTATTCTTGTCACAGCGAGGAAGAGCATAGCTAATTCAAGAAGCCAAAGTTTCTATTTCCCCACTGGGGGAAAGAGAAGCTTGAGGCACTGACTTCCCAGTGTCATTAAGCTGGTGGATGGCAGAGGCCAGGCTTGAGGCCATCTTCGAGCATCAAGTATGGTTGATTTCCTATAGCCTCAGGGGTCATTCAGGCCCTTTGTCCATTTTGAGTGAGGAGATGAATGTGGTTTGTCAGTGTGGGAGGCAGAACTGTATCCTCCATAGTATCTGGAATAGAGCCTGATATGTAGACATGACTATAAACAATTTGTTGAGAGACACCCTACCAGTCAAAACAGTTCACCTTCTACCTCTTGAGGTCTAACCTGTTCCCTTTTCTGTCTGAATGTCTCCTAGCTCAGGCTGCTCTGTGGTGGGTGGTTTGCTTTCTCTCAAGACCTAGCCAATTACCACTCTGGAGTGCATATTGCAGTCATACCATATCTGTGTGCATGAATGAACTACACAGTGGAGTAAATATTTCTAGACATGAAAGTTGCTCAGCCAGATCTTTTATCTTCCTTGTTGGGGGCAAGGGGTCATTATCCCCTCATTCACTTATAACACTGCAGGCAGGGGACTGCTGTGTGCCACTGAGGTCTCTCTCCCTCAAACGCTGAGTTTTCATATGATCAATAAATCCATCTTTGGAACCTGCCCATCAGTAGTGAATGTATCCAGGGAGTGGGCTAATTAAACCTTGAGTTAGATGGACCCTTCCTTGGCAGCTTATGCTCTGGCACTTCCCCCCATGACCCACAGAAACTCTACCCATAGGAAATAAATCCAAGCTCAGCTCCGAAAGAGCAGATGTTACCATTCGCTCCTGTACGCTCGCCAATTTCCTAATCCCATTTCCCCGTGATTACTTCCTCCAGGCTGTTGTCTAAGTCCCTAGAAACCTCTGCTGTTAAAATCAGGATCATCTCCAAGGTCTCCTAGGTCCACCTCATGGTTATGGTCAAGATTCAAGGTACCTTAAAGATTTTTCTAAGTCCTTATTGGATGCATTTCACAAGGTGAGAGGCACAGATACAAAGTTGCTTATGCGTCCAAGCTGGTAACAATGCTGGTGGGGTGCTGAAGTTCATAGAATGTCCTGGATAGACTAGAAGACATCAAATAATAAAGGCTCCAGTGCATATATTCCCACTTCAACTTTGACTCCCATGTTCTGTCAGTCACCTGACAAACCTGAGGTGGCTCTTCTGAACCTATTCTGTCCACCATGTCCACCCCCTGACATTGGTTATGATAATCAACATTACTTTGCCTGGATAAGTAGATTTGTTATTCTATCCAGGTTCTGGGGTTTTCGGTTCCCCATGCTGAAAGGCTTTGTGTTTGTCCCAATGCTGAGAACTGTTAACCTGGGCTGTGAATGTCCATGTTCTTGTGGTCTCATGAACAAGAACGGGCTCTCCCTGTTTAAGTCCCCTTTGCAAAGCTTTATCCTCACTTTTTAAAAAATGAAATATCCAGCCTCCCTTCATCTTCCTCCTGCCAAACTGTTACTCAATTTAGGGCAGGGTGTGCCAGCAATAGATAGACCTCAGTGCTCAGGGAGTTCAAAGGAAGGCAGCCCATGCAGGGTCATGTAATAGAGTTAGATGGGACCGGATCATGGCTCACTCAGTAAAGTGCTTGCTCTACAAACATGAGAAAGTGAGTTCAATTTCCTTGAACCCATATTTAAAAAGCTGAATATATTTCCTGTAAACTCAGCACTTGGAAAATGGTGGCTGGAGTATCCCTGGGGCTCACCTAGCTGAACCTACAAGCTTCACCCTCAGCAAGAGATGCTATATCCAAAAAATATGGAGGACTGGGGAGACGGTTTAAGGCATAAAGTGCTTGGTACATAAATATGAGAATCTGATTTTGGATCCCCAGGACTTGTGTAAGGCCACAGTGCACATGTATAATTCCAGTATTCCTACAGTGGAAAACAGCGACCGGGGAGCACTCAGAGTTTGAAGGGCAGCTAGCCTGGCATTTGCAGTGGTGAGTCACAAGAGACCTTGTCTGAAACAAAGTAGAAGGTGAGAACCTACATCTAAGGTTGTCCTCTCACGTCATTTGTGTGTGCTCCTATTCATATATATGTGTACCCCCCCCCCGACACACACATGAGGAAGAACAATTAAAGGCACCTGGCATCAACTTCTGCCTTCCACATCCATATACATATGTGCATGTACACTCATAAATACACATGTGTGCATGTACACACACACACACACACACACACACACACACACACACCACACACATGTTAGGTAGATCTTGGAGCTGGATGTTCCATCCAGCAAGCTATACCCTGTAAGAGCTTATGAGCTTATGTTTCCTTCTGTATGAAATGGATGTTAGTGGTGAGGATAAATCCAAATGCCAAGCCCACAGTGTGTAGCCAAGGTCCTGCTGCATTGTGGGTAATCAAACATGTCATTTGGTTGCACTGTTTTAGTTTCTCCCATGAGCATTAGGGAAGTACAGAGGTAAGGGTGTGGACTTGGAACCAACTTAGGACCAGGTCTGAGTCAGTGTGCTTTGTCTGCTACCAAATAGCTGTGGGATTATTCATGAGTTACAAACGTTTCTGAGTTCAGTGTTGGGAACACAGAGCTTTCCCCCACCCCCAATGCTTCTCTTAGGGAGTTTGTTGATAGCGTTAAATCACGTGAAGGGTCACAAGCACTTAGGACTGTGGATGTTCCACGCTGTGCAGCCCCTGACACCCATCCCTTCCCTTTGCCTTCGTCTTTGTGGATGAGTAATTTGTGGGCATAGTGACTGACAAAGAACCCCAGATGAACTTACCTGATAAGGGGTGTGTTCCCCAGCCTAACATAAGGCACTAGAGGAAAGAGAATTGTTGGAGAATTGCTTTGTTTTTTAGGAACATTAGGTAAATTAGGTTACATATTTTATTGTGCCTAAATATTGTGCAATCATTTATCATTCTTCTTTGAAGATAGCCGGGGTGGCTGTCGCAACCCCCAAAGCAACACTTTTATTTTGTTCATGTTTTATGTGATCCCCTCTCCCAATTTAGGCTTTATTCAAATGAACTTTCTTTAATGCAATTTTAATTGTTTTTAATATTTAAATTAATTATAGCCATTTCAGTGGCTCTATCTTCGCTGTTTCTGTTTCATCTCCATGGCAACCTTCTTTACAAAGAGGAGTGTGTGTGTGTGTGTGTGTGTGTGTGTGTGTGTGTGTTTATATGCCTTTTCTGATCTGCATGTTGACTTCAGTTTTCTTTTAAATTCCGTATCAGCAACCCCAGGGAGAAGGATGTCGAGCATAGAAAAAGGAAGTTGGTCACTCTTTGGCTCTGTGACAATGTCTGCTTTTCACTGTCCGGCAGCACATCAGAAGGGAAATATGGAGTTGATGCCAAGACAATTTAGTGAAATGTCTGGAATTAATGAATTAATATTTACTGCTGCTGTTGTGTGTCAGACGTGGCTCTTCACCAGTCTTAGCTGATTTGGTCCTTGCGGCCACCTGGTGACCCTGAGGCCATGAAGATTAGTGTACAGCTGAATTAAAGACGCACAGGTTAAAGGACTTGGTTAAACTACTCAGCCGGTGAGTGATGTGGTCACACTTTGACTTCAGGTGTTTCTGATGAGAAAGAGCAGGTTCTGGGAGAACAAAGAATATGGGGCACATATGCATGAAAATGCCGTTATGAAGTCTATTATTCTATACACTAACCTAAGCAATAAAAAACAGAAACAGAAAGACACCAGTTCTTTCAATTCCATTTCAAGAGAGTCTCTCTCCTTCCACTCATAGGAGCTCTTGTCTTTGTCCTGTTCATTGTGCTAACTCCACATATCCTCACCCTCTCGAGGAAGTCCAGATAAGTCAGAGTGCCCCATTGGTTGCCCCTTATCCCTTAAAGCTTTTTGTTTTTAAATTTGTCTTTCTAGCTTTCTAGTCTTCTACATTCACCCAATTATTTCCCTAGAAGCTCCTCAAGGGCAGGCTGGTGCGTCCCTATGCCTGCTCCTTGGACTCAGCACAGTGCTTCTCACACTGATACTAAATATTGAGCCACCTTGGAGAAACGGAAGAAGAAGAAGCCCCAGTGATCGTGTTACAGTGTGTGGGTAGTTTTGAGGCCGCTGCATTAGTGTGTGAATGGTACTGAAGGTCACTGTGTTTTGCTAAGCTGTGTAGATGCTGCATTTTATGTTTGGGGGTGCATTTAGAAGTATAGTGAAATTCAACCAGTCTAGTTGTAGAATTAACTGATTTCCTGCATATGGGGACTTTGAGGCTCCTGCATTTGAAACACCCAAGACTGTCACATGCCATCTCACTGGGGATGGTAAACTTGGTAGCTGTACTGGTTGTTTCTGTGTCAACTTGACACAAGCCAGATTCATCAGAGACAAAGGAACCTCAGTTGAGGAAATGCCTTCATGAGATACAGCTGTAAGCTATTCTCTCAATTAGTGATCAACAGGAGAGGGTACAGCCCATTATGGGTGGCGCCATCCTTAGGCAAGTGGTCCTGGGTTGTACAGAAAAACAGGCTGAGCAAACCAGGGGAAGAAAGCCAGCACATAGCTTGGCGTGCTTACCCTCCATGGTCTCTGCATCAGCTACCGCCTCCAGAGCCCTGCCCTGCTTGAGTTCTTGTCCTGACTTCCTTTGATAATGAACAGCAATATGGAAATGGAAGCCAAATAAACCTCCTGTACTTTCTTTTTGGCCATGGAGTTTTATCTCAGCAATAGAAACCCTGACTTGGACAGGAGCCAAGTGTGCTTTCATTCAAGAATCACAGGAGGCCCAAGGTTTTCAGGTTGGGCTGAGGTGGGAGAAGGAAGGCTGTGTGAAAACACACTACCATTTCTGAAGAAGCATGAGCAAGCACATACATACACACATGCATGGAGGATGCATACAAGTACACACTAGCATATAAACATAAGTTACGTGTGAGTACAAACTAGCACCCACACAGAAGCAAACGTGGACACAGACTCATGCTTTTGTTCTGTAGTGCTCCCACAGGTTCACACATCGATGGCTTGATCCCCAACTGGTGGTGGCACTACTTTCAAAAATGGTGAAAAGACCAGAGGTGGGACCAGTTAGAGGAAGTAAGCCCCTGGGTTAGCTTGGAAATATTATTTTGCCTCCGGCCACTTCCTGTCTTTGTCTTTCTACTTGTCCTCTGGTATATTCACCCAGCCTTGAGGTTCAGACTTACCTCAGGCCCACAGCAAGGGGACCAGCTAACCATGGACCCAAACTTCTGAGATAATGAGCTAAACCATCCCTTTATCCTTGAAAGCTGTTACTCTCTGGTTTTTGTAGTAAGGATAAAGATTAACCTCACACTGATGCTCAATCACAAGCATAATACAACACTGACTGATGTGTATAGATACACAGAAGCTCAAACACAATCACATAAACACAAGCACACTTGCAACAGTAAGTACGTGCGCACATCACATACATTGCACATGCACATGCACTCACATTGTGCATACAGATGTAAACACTATCGTACTGTTACACACACAAGAGAGTACACACGTGCACACATACAAACATGCAAACACACAATTACACCCATATCCGAACAAGGCTAGCCATGGCTACAGAGTGCGTTGGAGGCTAGCCTGGGCTCTCTGAAACCCCCAAATTACCAAACACAAAAATACAAAAAGCACAGTTTCTTTGCCCAACTTTCTCTATTCTTCCTCAAGAAAATCTGTCTAAAAGGCTGCTTTGAAAACTTCATATCCAGGGCTGGGGTGTAGCTGAAACAGGGAAGGTAGAGAGTAGCAACTAATGAACCTGGGACCTCCAGATAGACCTGGTATTCTTTGTCGTTGTTGATGTCAGTGGTGGTATTTTGTGTGTGTGGCTTCTACACAGGTGCACATGTATATATGAGTGTGTCTGCCTGTGCATGTGCATATGGAGGCCAGAGGTCAATGTTGGAAGTCTTCTCCTATCACTCTCCACCTTAGCTTTTGAGGTGATGGCTTTCACTGAACCCGAAGCTCACTGTTTTAGCTAGACTGGCTGGCTAGAGAGCCTCAGGAATCTACCCTGTGCCCAGCCACCACTGTGGTTACAGGAGCATGCTGCCACACCCAGGTAGGGATCTTAACTCAGAGCCTCTTGTTGTATAGCAAGCCCTTTACTTTCTGAGTCATCTTTTTTAGACCCTCATAGGAACCCTCTCTGGCTCTCAAGTCTTCAGGGCACGGGGCTGGCATCAGGAAATGTATACTGGCAATCAGCTATTCTGAGCAGAGTCTCTTGACCCAGTTGGCTTCTCTGGGCAGCCAACATCTATCCAAGGGCAGTCTGTATGGGAGTACATTTGCAGGCAACTCAGGCCCCTGGGGTTTGAACTCTTGACCTCTGTGAGGAGTGCCCAGCCCAGCTGGGGCCAACTCAGGTGGAGCTCAGGATCTACCAGAGCAGCCAGACAGTTAATTTCCGCCATAATTCAGAGCTCTGCAGCAGCAGGGCCGTCTGCTCTACTATATTAATAGAAAACAAGCCCTTTGTTTTGTTGTCTTTGATTTCCGTGTTAGGCTGGAATCTTTGAGGCCTGTTTAAAATTTAATAAGTGTGAATAAAATGAGGAAGAAAAAATATCCCTTTGGGGCATCTGGTTGTTCTAGACCGGTAAATTCCAGCTCTGTATTTCCAGCAGCAGCAGAGAGCTCACCCAGTGGGTGTGGCCTGCATCCACCTTGTTTCTTCACTCTTTTAACACCCCCTCCTTTGGAGGGCCACGGGTCATGGTTCAGGTGGGAGCTAATGATGGTCTATCGGATTCATGCGGCAGACTTATTGAGCACTTACTGTATGCCAGACAGTGTTAAGTGCTAAGGCTAGAGATAAAAACACAAACAACTCCACGAAGTCACAGACTAGACTTCTGCAATTGCAATTAGGTGCTCGTACCAGGTGCTATGGACCAATAACAACCTCCCAAGGGGCACCAATACCCAGAGCCCTCTTCAGAAGGAAGAACTTAGTGCAGGCTGCTGGGAATGCTGTTGCAGAGACAGGTGGAGGGTCTTCAGCCCCCAGCACCCCGAGAAGACTTCCTCCTCAAAGGACCACACCTTCTTTCCGGGCAGGGGATGCATGTAGAAAGGTCAGCCCTTTTGTTCCAACTTGGGGTTAACTGGAGGCTCAGAATCCTCACGAGGGGGCTGACTACTCCACAACTTACCTCCTTCTGTTGTCAGTCCTGATTCTTCCTCCCATTGCTATTGATTGCAAAGGCATTCCCTACTGATTCTTGAACACCTTGATATCAGGCTCTACATCTTGGGGAGCACAACCTGAAGCAGGTCTTCAGAGATTGATATTGTTTAGGGGTGTCATGCTGGAGGAAGTACCCTTCAGGCTGAAATCCAAAGGCCAGAAGGAGTCAGTCAGGAGATTGCCATGTGTCTCAGGGAAAGGGTGTTCTTCCAAAAGAGGACCCATATAGTTCAACAGGTAAAGAAGTAAGCAAGTATGCCCAGGTAGGGCATGATAAAACAAAGCATGAGGCTGGGGGCTCTTATCAACTACTGTGGGGTTAAGCTTTACTTTAAAGACATCGAGGTGCCATTGAAGGGCTTCATGAAGAGAAGGAGGTGACATGTCTGATTTTTTATTTTATTCATATAATCTTGATAAGGGGAGGTAAAGGGGAGGCTTTGTAGTAAGGTAAGAGAGAGATGACAATGGCCTGACTCAAGGGACAGGGGGATGGATTTGAGGTACTTACGTAGCAGGAAGTCAGTTGGTGGGTAAGCTTTGGAGGCAAGGGAAGGAGGCAATGTGGTGTTTGAGTTTCCAGCTTCTGTGAACGGGAAGCTGATGCTACTGTTCATCAAGATTGGGAGCAAGTGGAAGAGCGAGCAACTTGAAGAGGGCCATGGAGGGAAAATCGAATTTAGTTCAGAAGTGCTGGATTTGATCAACCTTTGAGATACCTACATGAGGAAATGAGGCATTCAGACAGATAGCTGGATATGAAGCCTATGAAAACCGGGTATTGATTTTGTTATGTATGAGTTATAGCGTATAATTTGGTGACTTAAAACAACAAATACTTGTCTTTCACAGTGCCTAGGAATGAGGAACTGGCTCAGCACTCACGGGATTGCAATCAAAATGCTGGTTAGTCTCTGTGCGCTTCAGTGAGATTGCCATGGTGGCCTCCAAGTGATGGAGTGATGCCTGTGTCTTCCAACTGACAAAACAGTGCCCTAGAAGCATGAAGGAGAAAGGCAGATCAGGTAGATTCCCAATGAGATGACCTGCTTCTAACCTGGGAGACTGGGAGGCCAGCTTTCTGGATGCCCTCTCCTCCTATAGCCTTTCATGTGTGGTGGTTTGAATCAACAATGTCCCTTATAGGCTAAGGTATTTGTCACTTGGTTCCCAGTTGGTGACACTGTTTGGGGAGGTTATGAAACATTTAGGAAGTAGAGCCTTGCTGGAAGAAGTATAGGAAGTATGATACTAGGGTGAGCTTCGAGGTTTTCTATCTTAGCCTTATTTTCTGAGTTCTCTTTCTGCTTCCTGTGTGTGAGTGAAACGGGATTCCTCTGTTTTTCTGACTGCCAGGTGGTCCTGACCCCCATTGCCATGTATCCCTGCCAGAGGGCTCTACCCCTCTGTAACCATAGCCAAAATAAACACTTTTGTTTTCAGAGTTGCTTTAGTTGTGATATTTTATCACAGTAACAGAGAAGTAATTAATACAATGTATCCAAATCCAAATTTTGGCCTATGGCTCCAGCAAACACCAAGTTTCTCCCATGTCCTGGCACGAACACTTAGCTAGGTGTCGGGATCCTTTGAACAAACACTAGCAGCTTGTACACATGCCCAAGGCTGTGCAAGGCACTGGGAAACTTAGTGTCTTTTTGGGTTGCAGGAGGGGTCAGTTTTTCCTCTCTGTTTAGCTTTGGCTGTTCACCAGGCATGTCCCTTCTTTGACTGTACCTGGGCAGGATGGGGAACTTACCACACTTCACAGTGACTGTCACAGAGTGTACCATGTATCATAGTTCCAACAAGAAAAGGATGCTTCCTGACAGCCTTATAATTTAAAAACAAACCAGTATGCTGTAATTGCAAAAGTCTGGATTGTTTGGCTTGGACAGGAACTGTTTGAAGGCAACCAGCTTGGTCTAGCTGGGGGGAGGTTTGCTCTCTGCTAATACAAGATGCCTTTGAATCCTAAGTCCTTGCTGTTTTATGGCAGGATATAAATTCCACAAGGGGGTGGGTTGTTATTATTATTATTTTTATGATTCACTTTCTTGATGCTTGAATTCTGAATTTCATTCCTCCCTAAAGAGGAGCTGGAATCACCCAGCCATCCTCCTTGTCAAAGTTATGGGTAATTTGACCTGCCATTTAGCCATTTCCTAGGGCCGGTTGAGTGGTTCTTTGGGCTGTTCCTGCCTGGAAGACAACATGAGGTGTGTTATCACCCATGCAGATGAGGAGAGCATCAGGACCACTGGCTTGAGAGTCGTTATCCTTGTGAATGTTAATTTCTCATCCACTGGACTGCTGAAGCTTTTGCCTAGTCTACAAGTCCTAAGTGGGATATGGGCTCCTCCCCCTAAGTGATGGATTTGATTTTAAAGAGCCAGGGGGCTAACAGACACATCAAGGAGAGAACAGAGCACCAGGGACATCACATCAAACTTCCTGAAGTTTGGGTAGGTTCCATGGATCTCTTATGAGCATATACTGGTAGCATGAGCTGGCCCCGGGGCAGGCTCTTCACAGTGATTATTTGACAAACACCTATTGAGCACCTAGTGTGTGATGGGTGCAGGGTTAGAGACCAGACTTTTCTGCACAGAGAGAGACAAAATGGACATTTGTCAGACTATTAAAAGAGTGTGGTAAGTGCTGGAACCACGTGCACAGCTCAGTGTTTTGTGGGAGTTGGGGTGGGGTTGGGGCAGCTTAAACATAGTTGCTGATACTTACCAAATTCCTACCTGTCACATTGGACACTCCCATTTACAGATAGCAGAGCTGGGGTTTAGAGAGCCGGATTCATGGGTGACGGGGCATAGGCAGTGTGATAGTTAATACTGATGGTCAATTTGATGTGATCTAGAATCACCCAGGACACATGACCTTCATTATGTCTGCAGCAACCTGTTCTCCTTTGGGACTGACCTGACTGCGGTGACCAGAAATGAAGAAAGGACAGACACGTTACAGAAAGGTTGTGTTGGGTCAGCCATGGGATAATGTAAGCAGGACCCCAGCAGTTGTGGCTGAATGAAGAGGCAGGTTAGCTAATCTCAGTAGGGGTCTCTGTGGGGGAACAGTCTCAAACTGCAGTCTCCTAGGCAGAGGAAGCAGTGGTAGGTATTTTTTTGCACACACTATCAACACACACACTGAACTAGGAGCAGGGGAAAGTCTTGCCATTCCCTTGAGTCTGAGGCTTTGGTGTCCTTGACATGGGTGTGTTCATGCATTGCATGCTTGTTCTTGCACAAACACACCTGTGAGGGGTTAGCTAGATTGTGGTGAGAAGATTAATTATTAACTATTAGCTATGGATGGAACCATTCCATGGGTGGGGGTCCTGAACTGAATATAAAAGAGAAAGTGGCCTTTACATGTAGATTTATGCCACCAGCCCCCTCCTAGCTTCCCTTGAATCTGCAGATGAAAGACACACAATCTGTTCCTTTTCAACTTGCCTTAGGATTCAATTGCTGGGTGTTACTATCTCTCGCTGGAGAAGCATGCCCTTAATAATATTCTTATCTCCGTTCCTCCCACCTGCCCTAAACTTCAGAAGCTAGTCCCACCTAGCCCCTGTCAATCATCCCTGGCCACCCACCTGTAGCAGTGGCTACAGACCCCAGCTCCTCCCGAGACCTCACATGGCTGCTGGCTTCTTCTCCCTCCAAAGCATCGCAGAAAAACCCTCTCCTTTCTTGCTACTGCCTTTTCCTCCTGAGACCCGGAAGTCCTGCCTGTTCCTTCCGCCCAGCAATTGCCACCTCCCCTTCTTTACTGGCAGATCAAGAACCAATTGGGGAACAGGATCTTAGCATCAGAACCGCTCCCTTCAGTGGCCTGAGGACTAACATCCACTAACATCTGCTTCCTGGACATGGATGCAATGTCCAGCCTCCTCAAGCTCCCTCTGCCTTGGCTTTCCAATATGGAGTATATGCTCCTAGATGATGAGCAGAAACAAACCTCTCTTCTCTAAGTTGCTTCTTGTCAGTGTAAGTGTCACAATCATGAGGAAAGAGACTAATACAGGAAGTAAGATGTGGGGGGAAGGGATCCCAAGCCAGGTCTTGAAAGTGTGGCCCTTCTTTTACCTGGCCAGCCAGGCTCCCGAAGAGGCTCCTGGGTCCTGAAGGATAGTGTCTGCAGGTGGTATTGCCCGAGGGGGTGTGTGTCCGCCCAGGCTGTGTGGAATAGGACTTGACCTTGGTCCCCACAGCTACTGCCCTTCCTCTCACCAGCCAGATGCCTCAGCAGGAGACTGAAGATTGGCTGAAATTTAATTGAGGAGTATGGTGAGGTTGGAACCAGCTGGAAAGGAGCAACCTAAGAGACCATCTTTGGGCTGGAGCTAAGAACAAGCCTTGCTCCAGTGCTTAATTCTCACCCCCCACCAGCTTGTTGTTGACTCTGAAGAAACCAGGCTCCCTGGAGGATGTGTCTTTGGCTGGAGAAATAGAGTTTCTCTTCTGTGTAAATAAGAGGAACATGAAGCACAAATGTTACTCTGGTTCTTATTGATTAAAATCCTAACAAGTTAAACAGCTTTACAGGGAGGCAGCTTAGTCTCTCATGGCTGCCATGCAGCTAATCACAGGGAGGCCATGCCTGTGGTGAGCTAAGCTTGTCTTGGTCCTAGCTCCCCATGGATATCTCCCACCTCCACCCCCTCAGCTTTCTTTGCAAGCTTATGTCTTTCTCTTCATTTGTCCCTCCCTCCTTTAAAATCAAAATTTCCTCAAGTATTGGCCTCTCGTTCTGATTTTTATTTGGTTCCTACAGCAAATAGAGTCACCGCCTGCCTTCCTGCTCCTCCATCCTCCCCCCACCTCCTAGACTCCCAGCTCCACGAGTTTACAACTGGGTGGCCACACTTGGGTCTTTCGTATTGTTCAATTTATGCTGGTGACTGGTGACATTTGCCCTTCTGGGTCTCTGGCCTATCTGGCCTATGGGCTACCTAAAGACAAGCAGGTCTGCTTTTGTTACGCCCCCTAAAGGTCAGAGAAAAGGGAGACAATGCCTTTTATGGCCCATGCTCTCAGGAATACCTAGTGGTACTCAGGGGCTGGTTTGCACAGAATATGTTAAATTGTCAGACCTTATCGCATACCTGACATTGCAGAATGTTTGGCTTCTACCGAATGGATGTTGCTGTCATTGAATGACTCCTTGCTGTATCCTTACATTGTCAAGTTGAAACACAGTTACTAATCCTTGGATTCCATTTGTAGTTGTCACCTTTGTTGTCTTATCCAGAATCTCCTGTGTAACACGGCTATCATATCCTTGGGTATAGGGTGTTTTATTCAATCATGCAGCAGTTCACCTACACCCCTCAAGTGCCTACATTAGAAGCTCCCTCCTAGAACCTTGGTGGTGCACAGATAAACACTGTGCTTGTCTTTGGGTGGCCCGTAGGCCAGGAACTCAGAAGAACAATGAACATGCAGTGTTAGAAAGAACCCTGGGGCTAGTGAGGTACTCCGGTTTATGGGTGTCACAGTTCATGGAAAGAGTTTCAGAAGCAGGGAGCAAGCTGAGCTGGAGGAGGTGTGGGACCAGCAAGATGAGGGGAGATTGGATGGAAAGGGAGGGGCAGGAAGAAGATGCAGTGTTTTCAAGGATCTAAGCATGGAAGAAAAGGATAAGGGCTTAGTGGGGGGAAGGAGAGCAGACTAATGTGTTTCAAACAAACAGACAGAGTGAAAGGAATGGTGGTTTCTATGGCTACCCACTTTGATTTTTGGTAGCTTTGAGTCAGAAATTTGTTCCTGACAACTCTTTTAATATATCTATGGCTTTTAACCTAGCCAACTGTGGCATCCATTCGCATAGGATCAAAAGTCTGTGAGATTCACACACACACACACACACACACACACACACACATCCATCCATACACAAACATACACATACATATACCTACACATATATACACATACATGCATATGTACACATACACACATACATCCATACACAAATATACACATACACATACCTACACATGTATACACATACACTCATACACACACATAAATACACCTACACACATATATACATATGCATACACACACACACACCATAATCCACGAGTGTTCTCTTCATTTCCATATCTGAAGAAGACTTTAAAATAAGAAACAAAATAGATTTGAATGATATCTTGTTTGTTGTCTGCTCTCTCTCTCTCTCTCTCTCTCTCTCTCTCTCTCACACACACACACACACACACACACACACACACACACATTCACACTCACACTACTTGTTCCTAGCTCTGTTGACTCAGCTCATGGTTTTATTTTATTTTATTTTATTTTTTTGTAAGTAGGATTTTCCTTGATTACCTTATCCTCTGACAAACTATGTGCTCAGGGAAGGGAAAGGGACCATAACTGATTCCCTTGGGGGCTCTGTGTGGAGCCTAGTACACAGCAGGTACTCACCTGGTACTTTGCCTTTGAGGAGCAAAGGGATAAATGACTTATATGCTAATCAGTGATGAATCCAACATCACTGTATAGCAGAGAGACAAGCGGAGAAACCAGAGGAGACACAGCAGGACCTGTCAAGCTTGTTGTAGGAAATTGAGGGTCTTCCAATGCTGCTTATTTCATGGATGCTGTGGTTATGTTTCCCAGTATGTATTTCTCTCCTCCAAATTATAGTAATTCTCTTGGTTGCATAATACTTGACTTACACAAATTTTATCAGAAGGAAATGGTTGCGTAAGTATTATAATTAGATCTGTGAAGTTCTAGGAAACTTTGCATCAGCAGCCATCAAAGCAGTTCAGTGTGATACGTCCCTCAACAGAGGAATGAAAGACTGGAAATATCATCCTAAAAGAAGGCTTGTGTCCCATGTTCTGTGTTTCTGTTATTCTGATGTGCCATGTTGTCTCATTTTCTTTTTTTCTTTTATTAGATATTTTCTTTATTTACATTTCAAATGTTATCCCCTTCCACAGTTTCCCCTCCAGAAACTCCCTATCCCATCCTCATCCCCCTGCTTCTGTGAGGGTGTTCCCCTACCCACCCACCCACTCCTTACCATTCCCCTACACTGGGGCATTGAGTCTTCACAGGACCAAGGGCCTCTCCTCCCATTGGTGCCTGACAAGGCCATCCTCTGCTACATTTGAGACTGGAGCCATGGGTTGCTCCATGTGTACTCATTGGTTGGTGGTTTAGTCCCTGGGAGTACTGGGGGGTCTGGTTGGTTGATATTGTTGTTTTTCCTATGGGTTGCAAACCCCTTCAGATCCTTCAGTCTTTCTCTAACTCCTCTAATGGGAACCCTGTGCTCAGTCCAATGGTTGGCTCTGTATTTGTCAGGTTGTGGCAGAGCCTCTCAGGAGACAACTATATCAGACTCCTGTCAGCAAGCACTTCTTGGCATCTGCAATAGTGTCTGGGTGTGGTGACTATATGGGATGGAACCCCAGGTGGGGCAGTCTCTGGATGGCCTTTCCTTCAGTCTCTGCTCCATACTACATTTCTGTATTTCCTCCTGTGAGTATTTTGTTCCCCCTTCTAAGAAGGCTGAAGCATCCCCACTTTGGTCTTCTTTCTTCTTGAGCTTCATGTAGCCTGTGAATTGTATCTTGGGTATTCCAAGCTTTTGGACTAATATCCACTTATCAATGAGTACACACCATGTGTGTTCTTTTGTGATTGGGTTACCTCACATAGGATATTTTCAAGTTCCATTCACTTGCCTAAGAATTTCATGACATCATTGTTTTTAATAGCTGAGTAGTACTCCATTGTGTAAATGTGCCACATTTTCTGTATCCATTCCTCTGTTGAGGGACATCTGGGTTGTTTCTAGCTTCTGACTATTATAAATAAGGCTGCTATGAACATAGTGGAGCATGTGTCTTTGTATGTTGGAGCATCTTTTGAGTATATGCCCAGGTGTGGTATAGTTGGGTCCTCAGGTAGTACTATGTCAAATTTTCTAAGGAATCACCAGACTGATTTCCAGAGTGGTTGTGCCTGCTTGCTAGACAGCCTCTGGCAAGTATCCAGTGATCACCGCCTCTTGATATTATGGTATTTTCTGATAATCAATTATCTTTAGAAAAGACTGGACTTTTTGTCTCATTGTTAACTAATAGGATATGGCAAAAGTGATAACAGTAGCTTAGGTCATGGAAGCAAGATGGTGGTTCTTTCTGAAGCCTACTTATTTTATTCTCTAAGCAACTGCCATGATTTGAGCTACCCAGTGGAGAAACTCAATTTGCAGGGAGCTGAAGGACCCACCCAACCAGCAGCGGACAAATAACAGAAGACCTCAGGCTTCAGTAGTTCATGAAATGTGGATTCTACCAACAGCCATGTGAGGAAGCTTGAATTGAATCTCTTCCAATCTAGTTTTACAATGGGACCATAGCATCCACTGATTTCAGCCTCGTGAGAGACCCGAGAAAGAGATGTCCAGAAAATCCAAATCTAGATTTTTGGACCCAAAGGCATGAATTCACAGTAAGAAAAAATTTTAAATGTCTTAAGTACCTAAATACAGGACACTTAGAGAAAACTTAAGTTGATACAGATGACTAGTAGAAATATGAACCTCTGGTACTCAGGGCCTCAAAGCAAGTTAGAAATACACCATGGAACCTGGAGGAAGGGTAATCTTAGTTAGGTCATGGCAGAAGCTTAATATTTTGCTCAACATAAAATGAAAAGTAGGAGATTGCCTAATGAACTGGGTAATCTGGCTAAGGAGATTCCTAGGCAGCTGAAGGTGCTGCCCGGTTCATCTTGCTTATAGTAAAATTAAAAAGAGAAGAGAGAAAAATAGAAGTACTGATGGATAGACCAATGGACAGAGAGAAGCCAGGACTTAGTGGACCTGAAAACTGGCCCTGTTTCTTAATGGCAAACCACGCTATGGTTTCAGAAATAACTTCGGAACAAAACCAAACCCAGAACATTGCTAGTGTCTTCTCCCAGTTGAGCCTTCAGATAAGACTACAGCCACAGGGATAACCTGCTGGATCCTTGTGAGAAACTTGAGGTTTCCAGCTAAACTGTATCTAGATAGCTAGTCCTGCTAAGAGATAGTATTTCTTGTTTTAAGTTGTAAAATTTTGAGGTGATTTATTGTTCAGCAACAGATAATTAATGTAATTGTTAAAAGATTAAGCGTTATTATTACAGTTGTCGTTATAACACCATCTATACAGACAGAAAAGTGCCCATAAACCACGATAGTAAGACGACACAATCAATGATCCAAGGGGTTGACGGTGGCACCGTGGAATTGAAATCAAGAATCAAGTAAAAGTTAATAGACTGAATGCTATAGCCCCAAGAAACCCAATCAGTCCAAAGGGAAAGACCTAACAAGACCAGTATCAGAAGCTCTGCAAGGATAATGCCACCAATACTGATTATATACTTACTGCACTAATCAAGATCCTGGAATAGAGAAGAAAGACAGAGAGAAAATAGAAAAGGAGAGGGAAAATGCTGAGCTAAGCAAAAAACCTCCAGGAAACTCAATGCTCAAAATGTGGGAACTCCAGAAGACAGGGATAGAGAAGTCAGGTGGGAAAAATAAGAGGAAGAGGACATTATAAAACCTGCCCAGGACGAATGACTTGAGTTTCTATGATCATCATACTGGGGGAAAGATGCAGCTACCCCAAGGCACATCATGATAAGATTGTAGACCCTTAAAGACAGCTATGCTGGAAGCTAGACAGTGATGGAGCAATGCTTTCAAATTCCAAGTGTAGAGTAATTTCCAACCCAAACTGTCTCCAAACAGCCAATCCTGAGGCTGAAGAGAGACATTTTAAGACTTCGATATTTCAAGCAGTTTGTTTGCTATGTCTAACCTTGTTGATGTGCTCTACCAAGATGAGAGGACAAGCCCAAGACAAGGAAGATATCTGAGGAATCCGCTTGAACAGAAGTCGAGGTGCAGGAAATCCTCAGTACTTCCAGGAAAAGAAATTTCCCAAGTAACCATTGTGTAGCTGGCCTTGAGAGTACCTAGTCTAGAACAGAGTAGGCCAGGAGACTCCTGAGAGATTTTCTCAAATCAGAGCTGATAGAATCCCTAGGGTGGTTGGCTGTTCGGGAAGAGATTTACATAAAGAATGTGTGTTTGGAGCTGAGTTGGTGATAAGTACATAGGAGCCAAGAAGACCACCAGTATTAAACACGGGGGAGACAATAAAAGACAGAAAGGCAATAAAAATACAGAAGTGATTTGCTGTAAAGAGAAACTGTATGTTGACCTGACCAACTTTGATATGTGGCATAATGGGGACAGGGAGATATAAGGTGGTATTCATGTGGTAGGGGAGGAAGGGGCAGACTTACATTGTCACCTTCCAGGCATGCCAATAAAATACAACTTTTTTTTTTTTTTTTTAAAGTAGAGACACAAGTGTGTTATTTTCTGACATAGAAAGAGAAAGCCAGGTTAGAGAATGGAGAGCACTTACCCGCAGGGAGCCAGGGAGGGAATGAGAGCGGAGATTGTGGTGGTAGCAGAGGCCATGCTGATTTTAATATTCAGCTTTGTAGAATGATTTCCTCCTTAAACTGTGCACATACACATCTTTGATAAAAAAAAAATAGACTAAATTGCAAAAAGGAAAATAAACCAGGTGGAAGGGGAAAAAAGACTAGTTTATAAATAGTGAGGCATTGGTTTAGCATGAAAATATATTTTAAAACTACAAAACCTCTTTTTTATTCTGAAAGAAATAGATTTTTCCTGCTTGAATTGGGAAAATTATTTTGGGTAACCAAGAGTTTAGAAAGGACCTTATTAAAGTTTAGTATTGTTTTGTTGTTTTTCTGAGACAGGGTTTCTCTGTGTAGCCCTGGCTGTCCTGGAACTCACTGTGTAGACCAGGCTAGTCTCGAACTCAAGAGATCCACCTGCCTCTGATTCCTGAGTGCTGAGATTAAAGATGTGTGTCACCACTGCCTGGCTAGAAGAAGCTTTTTGACCTGGGGAAAAATATGGGAGAACTTTCTAATCTAGAACAAAAGGCTTAAAGTTCTGGAGTATCTGACTCTTGGCAGAATGTTCTCAAGGGAGACTTTAATCTTCCTTTGAGAGAATGCTTCAAAGTGATTGCTTTCATATCTCAAAACCTATGTAAGATGCATATTTACGCAGCATCTAATGTGTGCCAAGTGTTACCAGAAGCTTTGGCATTAACTATTGATGGCTAATATTGATTACCAACTCAACAGAATCTAGAATTGCAGAAGAGACAAGCTTCTGGGCATACCTGTGAGGGATTATCATGATGGGGTTAATTTGTGGGGAAGAGAGATACACCTTTAGAGTGGGCTCCAGAGTCGATCCTGAACTGTATCAAAAGGAGAAAGTTAGCTAATCATGAGCATCCATTGCTTTCTGGTCCCCAACTGTGGACATATTATGACCAGCCCCCTCAAGTTCCTGCTGCTATGCCTTAGTGGCCACTGTATCTTCTTGGACTATGAGCCAAGAACAAACCCTTTCTACCTGAAGTTGTGTTTGTCAGGGTATTTTATCACAGCAAGAGGAAGTAACTAATAAGTAAAGTAAGATCAAACCCCTGATATCTGTAGGTGAGGAGTTTGAAGCTCAGAAAGCTTAACTTGCCAGTGCCATGTCACTAGACAAGTAGATGCTACTGCATGATTATGACTGAAGCTGTCTGACTCCAAAACAATTCCATTCTCTGACAGCTGTGTATGGTACAAGTCTGTGGACTTACCACAGTCTAGGATAATGGCTCCCTACCTCTAACTTCATGAAAGACCATTCATACAGAAGATAAAGCAATGGCCCAGTTAGCAGGTGACTAGGTTTCAGATCTGTTCCTAAGATGCTTGTGGCTCTGGTATAAGTTCATTTCTCTGAGTCACCTTCAAAACAAGGAGGTGGTACCAAATGTCTCACCATTTCTTCTCTTTCCGAACTTCTGGTGACACTGGAATAGATCCCAGATGCCCAGGAAATGCAGCGGTGACATAAGAAGTCAGGGGCAGTGGTACTAGACTCAGCACCTTTGGTTCTGCTTGTGTTTTTAGGCCATTGACACAGCTCAGCAGAGGCTGGTAAACACTTGGGGAGGAACAGCAATAGTGTCTTCTCACTTGGCTGTTCTCTCCAAAGTCTCTGGCATCTCAGTGATGGAAAGACCTTTGAGTCTTCTTGAGAAGGTTTTCACAAGACTCCTGGTTTATCACGTCCATCCACTCACCTCTGCTTATATTTATTCAGTGAGTATTGATCATACATGTATTATGTGTTGGGCACTGCTAGGGGACACAGTGATGGATGGGATACCTCATTTGTGTTCTGGAGAAGAGGCTCATTAGCAAATGACTGTGATGGAATGTGGGGTTTGTCTATCAAATAAATCTACGTAGCTAATGACATTTGCAGGAAAATGGATGAACCAGAAACCATCATGTTAAGCAAAATAAACCAGACTCAGAAAGACAGACATCACGTTTTCTCTTTCTTGTATCTGTGGAATGTAGAAAAAACAAAGGACTTGAAAGCAGAAGAGAGATTACTGGGGAAAAGAAAAGAGACCATGTGAGTGGGTCTTGTCTAAGAGAGATGAAGGGTGAGTCTGATCCAAGTATGTTATACACATGTATTAAAGAGTCACAATGAAACCATTTATTACTCATAATTAACACGTAATGGCACAACTGTTTACAAAGATTAAAAAAGAGAAATCTGTGTAAGGCGCAGTCAATGTCAGAAGGGGGGTACTTGAAGAAGGTACCCATCTTGACAAAAGAATTGGTGCTTACAGGTAGAATTAGAGCCCAGGATGATCACTGTAGTCAGAAGTAGGTGGCCTGGACCAGCAGGCCATGTTCAGAAAACAAGAGAGTGGGGCTGTGCCTCTGCATGACAGAGAGTCATCTTCTGAGGAGGAACACATTTAGACTCTGTGGACCGCAGAAGACATGGAAGGGTTTGGGTTCTCACCACAGAACAAAGGCTTAGAGGGGCAGACTTGTTGCAGGCCGGCTGTAGAGGGGAAAAGGCTGAAAAAGTTTAGGGAGTGAGGATGGAGACTGAGCCACATTTTGGTAAGAGCTGAACATGGAGAGGTAGAACCGGGCAAGTGGGATTCAGTGGTGTCAGCTATCTAGGCTACCTGAGGACATCACTCACAGTGGATGCTGGAGCTGTCAGTCGATGGTCTTGCTGCTGCTGCTGCTGGCTTTTGCTTAGGGTCCCAGGTGGCATGAGACAGGCTTCATTACTAGAAGGATGAAACCTGAGAGCTTTCCTGCCCTGCTGTCTTGGGGAGGCTCTAGATGCCACAAAAGATATCTTTCTCTGATGCAAAGCTGTTGATCACTAAAGACCTGTTTCTTGGCCATAAAGTGGAGATGATGACAACCACCGTGTCTGATTCTTGTGGCTATACTGAGAAGGACCAAAAATGAAGAGATATGGGGGAGACAGTAGATTGAGATGTACACACCGGAGTTATTTTCAATTTCCTTATATGTTGGTCCTTCCTGATCCAGGCTTCTGCCTCTGCTCTGAAGGAGGTGGTGAGCTTGATTTAATGCAGCAATTAGGTTTAGGTTAACCTTGCACCTTCCAGTTTCCACACATTCAGGGCTATGTGGGTTCTGGATCACATTGTATACCAGTGCAGAGGCAGATGAAGCATTCATTTTCCTGGGAATGTAAAACCTTGTGCCTTTACTTTTTTTCCTGAACCGGACATTGCTTAGAATGATCTGAACATTTGAGATTTGATAATTGTCCTTTTTGAACTTACTGTTCACCTGTTGAGTTTCTTCACTGCACATCTGTATAGCTTCCAGCTGTTGGTTCTTTAGAAAGCTGAAAGAGCAAAGTAGGACCCTAGGGTTTTATTTTGGGATAGATTTAATCATGATGGCATCACCTCCACCCAGTCAGTATCACTCCTTCCCTCCAATATTTAGATTTCTGCCCTCAGGAGCACTGTGGCCATAGCTCGGTTCCCAAGAGTGATGTCAGAGGAGGAACTGAGTATACTCGGTGCTTTTAAAACCTGAACCCCACCATTAGTCTCCGGTTTCTCTGCAACTGTAGTTCCAGGATGCATTTGTAAACCCCCAAAAAACCACCAAGGAGCTTATTCCAATGCAATCGCACTAGGGTCTTTTTATTCAAGCTAGAGCTTGGGTCACACCACCGTCTCTAACTCAGTAGAGCCTTGAGCCCAATTTTAGGCAAGCATTTATAGAGGCAAGAAGGGGGTATCTAACCTGGCACGTATCTGGGGGGCCATTATGGCTTTTAACATAATTGGTTGGTGCTGGGAACCAACCAATAAACTTAACTTTTGTTTTTCTCTTTACTGGTGGTTGTTAGGAAGTGAAGTGTCAGAGGCAGGCTTGTAACCTAGAGGTGAAGATTTGTTGGTCTATTGGTTAACTGGTGCTAGATGCAGGTCTTGCTGGGAGATAACCTGAAAACTGGTGCTTGGTACCCACCTGTTAGTTAACTTGAGTTCAACCTTAGATCAAGTTTCTTAAGATGGAGACTAAACCCAAAAGATCCGGACCCTCATAACAAATATCTTTCCACTCCATTGTGGCGATAGATATAGGCTTTCTCTTTTAGCCCCTTTTCTTCTAAAGTGGAGGTAATTTGAGAAGGCTGACATTACTGTGGGGCTCCTCTAGACTGGCCCTAGGAGCTGAGGTTATAGGTTAGTCAGCAGCTTAGCATTCCTGAAACCATGGGTTTGATTCCCAGCACCACATAAACCCCATGTGATAGTTCACAGCTGTAATCACAGCATTCAGGAAGTAGAGGTAGGCAGATATCCAGAGTCATCATTGGCCACAATGTAAATTTAAGTTAGCCTGAGCTACAAAACATGGTGTTTCAGGGGGGATAAAAGCACATGGGTGTGGGCTTCTCGAGAAAGTCAGACTGCCACCAGTTGACACAGTGGGGTGAAATTCTGCATAGTCAGATGCCATCATCTATATTATGATAAACTGTAATAGCAGACAAGACTATCACTGTCATCTCCACCATGGGTAAAACTCTCTCCTTGAGACAGAAAGATATATAAGAAGAATTGCAGAGTGTCCTTCCAACCAGAACATTAGGATTAAACATCTTAATAAGTTAGCAATGAAATCCAGACTTCTTGGTAGGAATGCAGGTAGATGGCTTTTGTATTTATTTTGCATTAAAATTTAATGGCCTTTGAATGATGTTTCAGGTACTAATAGGCTCCAAATCAGTTAGGCAGGAACAACGCATCTCTAGACATCAAGTCAGTAGCTGCTCTGTAACTAGGTTTCTGGGGTCTCCCTTGCTCCCTTGCTCCAGGGCATCTGGACTACCTCAAATCTCAAGCACAGATTTGCAAGAATAACTCCTGAGATGAAAGTCTCTGCCAATGGAAGGAATCCATCCATCAAAGACTCCCAGATATGGAGGTAATTTCTAGCAAAGGTTTTTGTGGCATTAATTTGTTTTACTCTGACAACTTGATTAATCAGTTTTATTGTGACAACTTGTTTTGCTGCTATGCTGCCTAATCAGGGAGCTGTCACCAAAATACTTTATGGCTTCCCTATTTTCCATCACAAATCAAAAACTCCAGCAACAGCTCACCAACATAAGAAGCATCGATAATTAAAATGCATTCCGACAGAATTAGGAGGCATTCAGCTGGGTGATGCTGTTAGGAGAGATTGCACTTGCAGAGAAAGGGACAATCAAAGGGAATGCTTTCTAACTAATTATGCAGCTCTCCTGGCGAATCGCAAAGTGCCACACCTGGGTGAAAGTTCAGGGTGGGAGAACTCATCCTCTGCTGGATGCCCAGGGCTTTCCCTGCTGGATCCACACAAAGCCACGCCTCTGCCCCTAGGCACTCATTAGGAGCAGGTCCATTAGGATTCAGCCAACCAGCAATGGGAAGTGGAATAAACTGGGCAGGAACAGGGAGTACAGTGACAACAGAGTCCTGGATGATTGCATCCTTACATCAGGAGGTTCTTTGGTGCTCTGCTTGGAGGAAAGGAAGGGGAGGGAAAGAATGGTGTGGAGTTTGGGGGAGGGGAGGGGAAGTGATCAGGG
Organism: Rhynchomys soricoides; assembly: GCA_019843965.1. Taxonomy (NCBI): domain Eukaryota; kingdom Metazoa; phylum Chordata; class Mammalia; order Rodentia; family Muridae; genus Rhynchomys; species Rhynchomys soricoides. The sequence goes on from JADRCH010000050.1 coordinate 11,108,892, forward strand.
TGTGCATCTATTGGAAGGACCCATAACATCATTTGTAACATTTATTTATCTGTTCTTTTGTTTATGGTATACTAAGAGCAGAGGTGGTGTGATGACTTATTGAAAGGTCAGTCCCAATCTGTGGCAGGAGACCTTGGCCTGGGCCACCAGGGCTCCATAGCCAAATAGGCCAGGAGAAAGCTAGACTCCCAGGAATGTGGGCAAGCCTGTCTGCTCAGAGGAACCCACCTGGAATCCCCAGGACACAGGGACTGAGGAGTGGTCTTCTGGTTTCTTTCGGTGGTCAGGGAGCAGATCCTGTGACACAGGGCTCCATATTCAAATAGTGCCAGGAGAGAGCTGGTATCCCAGGAGTGCCGACACACCTTCAAGTACAGGCAAGACCACCACTTCTGTTCAAATTCAATGGATCAAGAGGGATCCTTGCAGAGCCATCAGGACACAGGAACCAAGGGACAGCTGGAGACTAGATCCTTCTGGTTTCTGTCTGCACCCCAGAGCTGACCTTGTACCACAGCTCTCCAAACCCAAATTCCTCTCAGAGAGAACTGGTCTTCAAGGAGTATTGACATCTAGGCTTGTAGGAAAGACAAGCCACAGTCAGAGAGAGTAAGACCAGCTAACACCAGAGATAACCAGATGGTGAAAGGCAAGAACATAAGGAACAGAAACCAAAGCCATTTGGCATCATCAAAACCCAGCTATCCTACCACAGCAAGCCCTGGATACTCCAACACACCAGAAAAGCAAGACTCAGACTTAAAATCACATCTCATGATGATGATAGAAGATTTTAAGAAGGAAATAAATAACTCCCATAAAGAAATACAAGAGAACACAGGTAAACAACTAGAATCCCTTAAAGAGGAAACACAAAAATCCCTTAAAGAATTACATGAAAGCACAATCAAACGGGCAGAGTTACAGGAAAACACAAACAGATGAAGGAAATGAACAAAACCATCCAGGAACTAAAAATAGAAACAGAAATAGAAACAATAAAGAAATCACAAAGGGGGCTGTCTACTTCCACCTGTGGCGGGAGACCTCTACCTGGGCCACCAGGCCTCCATTGCCAACAAGCGCAGGGAGAAAGCGACCTGCCCACCCACTTGTGTGGAAAAGGCAGCAGCAGGAGGACTCCAGACACAGGGACTGAGGAACAGCCAGGAAAGAGAACTAGTCTCCAAGGAACACTGACACCTGGGCCTGTAGGAAAGACAAGCCACAGTCAGAGTGAGAAAGACCAGCTAACACCAGAGATAACCAGATGGTGAAAGGCAAGGGCAAGAACACACGGAACAGAAACCAAGACTACTTGGCTTCATCAGAACCCAGCTCTCCCACCACAGCCAACCCTGGATACCCAAACACACCAGAAAAGGAAGACTCAGACTTAAAATCACTTATCAAGAGGATGATAGAAGACTTTAAGAAAGAAATATATAACTCCCTTAAAGAAATACAAGAGAACACAGGTAAACAACTGAAAACCCTTTAAGAGGACACACAGAAATCCCTTAAAGAATTACAGGAAAACACAATCAAACAAGCAGAATTACAGGAAACACAATCAAACAAATGAACAAAGCCATTCAGGAATTAAAAACAGAAATAGAAAGAATAAAGAAATCACAAAGGGAGACAACTCTGGAGTTAGAGAACATAGGAAAGAAATCAGGAGTCATAGATGCAAGCATCACCAAAAGAATACAAGAGATGGAAGAGAGAATCTCAGGTGCAGAAGATACCATAGAAAACATGGACACAACAGTCAAAAAAAACACAAAATGCAAAAAGATCCTAAACCAAAACATCCAAGATATCCGGGATGCAATGAGAAGACAGAACCTGAGGATAATAGGTATAGAAGAGAGTGAAGATTCCCAACTTAAAGGTCCAGTAAATATCTTTAACAAAGATATAGAAGAAAATTACTTATAGAAGAAAATTTCCCTAACCTGAAGAAAGAGATGAACATAAATATACAAGAAGTCTACAGAATGCCAAATAGACTGGACCAGAAAAGAAATCCCTCCCGTCATATTATAGTCAAAACACCAAATACACAAAACAAGGAAAGAATATTAAAAGCAGTAAGGGAAAAGGGGCAAGTAAAATATAAAGGCAGACCTATCAGAATTACACCAGACTTCTCACCAGAGACTATGAAAGCTAGAAGATCCTGGGTAGATCTCATACAGAATCTAAGAGAACACAAATGCCAGCCCAGGCTGCTATACCCAGCAAAACTCTCAATAATCATAGATGGTGAAACCAAAATATTCTATGACAAATCCAAATTTGCACAGTTTGTTTCCACAAACCCAGCCCTACCAAGAATAATACATGGAAAACGCCAACTCAAGGAGGGAAACTACACCCAAGAAAAAGCAAGAAAGTAATCTTTCAACAAACTCAAAAGAAGATAGCCACATAAACAACATCAAAAATAATAGGAAACAACAATCACTATTCGTTAATATCTCTTAACATCAATGGTCTCAGCTCCCCAATAAAAAGACATAGACTGACAGGCTGGATCCATAAACAGGACCCAACATTTGCTGCATCCAGGAAACGCACCTCTGTGTTAAAGACAAATACTACCTCAGAGTAAAGGGCTGGAAAACAATTTTCCAGGCAAATGGCCCCAAGAAACAGGCTGGAGTAGTCATTCTAATATCGGATAAAATTGACTTTCAATGAAAAGTCATCAAAAAAGATAAAGAAGGACACTTCATACTCGTCAAAGGAAAAATCTACCAAGAAGAACTCTCAATTCTGAACATCTATGCCCCGAATGCAAGAGCTCCCACATTCATAAAAGATACTCTACTATAGCTCAAAGCACATATTGCATGTCACACAATAATAGTGGGAGACCTAAACACCCCACTATCAACAATGGACAGATTTTGGAAACATAAACTAAACAGAGACACAGTGAAACTAACAAATGCTATGAACCAAATGGATTTAACAGATATGTATAGAACATTTCATCCTAAATCAAAAGAATATACCTTCTTCTCAGCACCTCATGGTACCTTCTCCAAAATTGATCATATAATTGGTCACAAAACAAACCTCAACAGATATAAGAAGATTGAAATAATCCCATGCCTCCTATCAGATCACTACAGATTAAGGTTGGTCTTCAATGGCAACAACAACAACACAAAGCCCACATACACATGGAAGTTGAAAAATGATCTGCTCAATGATAACTTGGTCAAGGAAGAAATAAAGAAAGAAATTGAAGAATTTCTAGAATTTAATGAAAATGAAAGCACAACATACCCAAACTTATGGGACACAATGAAAGCAGTGTTAAGAGGAATACTCATAGCTCTGAATGCCTCCTAAAAGAACCTGGAGAGAGCATACACTAACAGCTTAACAGCACACCTGAAAGTTCTAGAACAAGAAGAAGCTAATACACCCAAGAGGAGTAGAAGGCAGGAAATAATCAAATTAAGGGCTGAAATCAACCTAGTGGAAACTAAAAGAACTATACAAAGAATCAACAAAACCAGGAGCTGGTTCTTTGAGAAAATCAACAAGATAGATAAACCCTTAGCCAGACTAACCAGAGGGCACAGAGACAGTGTGCAAATTAATAAAATTAGAGATGAAAATGGAGATATAACAACAGACTCTGAGGAAATTAAAAATATTACAGATCGTACTACAAAAGCCTATATGCAACAAAATTGGAAAGTCTGGAGGAAATGGACAAGTTTCTAGACAGATACCAATTACCAAAGTTAAATCAGGATCAGATAAACCATCTAAACAGTCCCATAACCGCTAAAGAAATAGAATCAGTCATTAAAAGTCTTCCAACCAAGAAAAGCCCAGGACCAGATCGGTTCAGTGCAGAATTCTATCAGACCTTCAAAGAAGACCTAATACCAATACTCTTCAAGCTATTCCATAAAATAGAAACGGAAGGAACACTACCCAATTCATTCTATGAGGCCACTGTTACACTGATAAACAAAACCCCACAAAGACCCAACAATAAAAGAAAACTTCAGACCAATTTCCCTTATGAATATCGATGCAAAAATACTCAATAAAATTCTTGCAAACCAAATCCAAGAGCACATCACAACAATCATTCACCATGATCAAGTAGGCTTCATCCCAGGGATGCAGGGATGGTTCAATACCAGGAAATTCATCAATATAATCCACTACATAAACAAACTCAAAGAAAAAAACCACATGGTCATTTCGTTAGATGCTGAAAAAGCATTTGACAAAGTTCAACATCCCTTCATGATAAAAGTCTTGGAAAGATCAGGAATTCAAGGAGCATACCTAAACATAGTAAAAACAATATACAGCAAACCAGTAGCCAACATCAAACTAAATGGAGAGAAACTCGAAGCAATCCCACTAAAATCAGGGACTAGACAAGGGTACCCTCTCTCTCCCTATCTATTCAATATAGAACTTGAAGTTATAGCTAAAGCAATAAGACAACAAAAAGAGATCAAAAGGATACAAATTGGAAAGGAAGAAATCAAAATATCACTATTTGCAGATGATATGATGGTATACTTAAGTGACCCGAAAAACTCCACCAGAGATCTGCTACAGCTGATAAACAACTTCAGCAAAGTGGCTGGAAACAAAATTAACTCAAGCAAATCAGTAGCCTTCCTATAGTTGAAGGATAAACAAGCTGAGAAAGAAATTAGGGAAATAACACCCTTCACAATTGTCACAAACAATATAAAATATCTTGGTGTGATTCTAACCAAACAAGTGAAAGATCTGTATGACAAGAGCTTCAAGTCTCTGAAGAAAGAAATCCAAGAAGACTTCAGGAGATGGAAAGATCTCCCATGCTCATGGATTGGCAGGATTAATATAGTTAAAATGGCCATCCTGCCGAAAGCAATCTACAGCTTCAATGCAATCCCCATCAAAATTCCAACTCAATTCTTCATAGACTTAGAAAGAGCAATTCTCAAATTCATATGGAATAACAAAATCCCCAGGATAGCAAAAACTATTCTCAACAATAAAAGGACTTCTGGGGGAATCAGCTTTCCCGACTTCAAGCTGTACTACAGAGCAGTAGTGATAAAAACTGCATGGTATTGGTACAGTGACAGGCAGATAGATCAATGGAATAGAATCGAAGACCCAGAATTGAACCCACACACTTATGGTCACTTGATCTTTGACAAAGGAGCTAAAACCATCCAGTGGAAAAAAGAGCATTTTCAACAAATCGTGCTGGTTCATCTGGCGGTCTATATGTAGAAGAACTCGAAATGATCCATTCATCTCCCTGTACAAAGTTCAAGTTGAAGTGGATCAAGGACCTCCACATAAAACCAGATACACTGAATCTAATAGAAGAGAAAGTGGGGAAAAGTCTCGAACACATGGGCACAGGGAAAAAGTTCCTGAACAGAACACCAATGGCTTATGCTCTAAGATCAAGAATCGACAAATGGGACCTCATGATATTACAAAGCATCTGTAAGGCAAAGGACACTGTCAACAGGACAAAGCAGCAACCAACAGATTGGGAAAAGATCTTTACCAATCCTATGTCCAATAGAGGGCTAATATCCAATATATACAAAGAACTCAAGAAGTTAGACTCCAAAGATCCAAATAACCCTATCAAAAAATGGGGAACAGAGCTAAAAAGAGAATTCTCAACTGAGGAAACTTGAAGGGCCAAGAAGCACCTAAAGAAATGTTCAACATCCTTAGTCATCAGGGAAATGCAAATCAAAACAACCCTGAGATTCCACCTCACACCAGTCAGAATGGCTAAGATCAAAAACTCAGGTGACAGCAGATGTTGGCGAGGATGTGGAGAAAGAACTCTCCTCCCTTGCTGGTGGGATTGCAAGCTGATACAACCTCTCTGGAAATCAGTTTGGCTGACCCTCAGAAAATTGGATATAATACTACCTGGGGACCTAGCTATTCCACTCCTGGGCATATACCCAGAAGATGCTCCAACATGTAATAAAGACACATGTTCCACTATGTTCATAGCAGCCATATTTATAATAGCCAGAAGCTGGAAACAACCCAGATGTCCCTCAACAGAGGAATGGATACAGAAAATGTGGTACATTTACACAATGGAATACTACTTAGCTATTGAAAACAACAGCTTCATCAAATTCGCAGGCAAATGATTGGAACTTGAAAATATCATCCTGAGTGAGGTAACTTAGTCACAAAAGAATGAACACAGTATGTACTCACTGGTAAGTGGTTATTAGCCCCAAAAGTTCGGAATACCCAAGAGTCGCTTCAGAGCAATCACTGGGCTGAGCGTGAGTTCCCAGATGGAGGAGTTGGAGAAGGGACTGAATGAGCTGAGGGAGTTTCCAGCCCCATGGATGGAGCAACAGTGTCAACTGGCCTCCTGATGCTCCCAGAGACCGGATCACCAACCAAAGAATACACATGGAGGAACCCATGGTGCTGGCCACATATGTGGCAGAGGTGGGTCTTGTTAGCCATCAGGGGGAGCAGAGGCCCTTGGGCTGTAGGGTGTTAGATCCCCCAGTATAGGAGAATGTCAAGGAGGGAAGAAGAGAGTGGGTGGGTGGGTGGGTGGGGGATTACCCCAATAGAGGCAGGGGAGGGGGGCGTATAGGGAGATTCCCAAGGGGAGATCTGGAAAGGGGGAAACATTTGAAATACAAATAAAGTATATATAAAAAATGGTCAGTCCCTCAAAACACAAAAAATGAAAATCTGGCCATATTTATGAAACAAAAACCATAATAATATTGGTCATTTTTCAAGTTCTTCCAACATACAGGCTACTACATATGCAGCTCCACACACGTCTTGCATCTTTTAAGTATTGCAACAAGCCTGTGAAGTTGGCATTTTTCATTTTATTTTATTTTATTTTATTTAGAGAAAGCGAGGCTCAGGGAAGTGAAAGAATTCATCCAGCATCTTAGCAGACAGAGAGTGTAGCTTCAAATGCATGTTGGTCTGATTTCAATGTACTAACTAGTCTTTCCACTGTTTCATTGGGATTCCTCTGGCTCTCTCCCTACCTGAAGCAATCCTGGTGGCAGCCTGATTTCTTTGTCACAGAGAAGGGCTTGCTGCATGGGACAGTTGCCATCTGTTTAGATGCAGGTGAAGAGAACCCTGACTCCAGGTTATGTGGCTGTATGCAGCAGGTCCAGCCATGTGTGCAGCAGTGTGAGGGCAGGAGGGATCAGTGCCCCTCCCCCCAATTAGGCAGCCTGTCTCCTTCCCATCTTGAGTTATGAATGGGCCATGGATGCTCTTGCCAGGGAGGGTCCTGATTTGCAAGAGCTATGGAGATGAGTATTATGATAAGCAGGACATTTATGGCCCCCAGATGCCACAGGGCACAGAAGTCAATATGTTACATGCTCATTTAGCATGTATGACTCCAATGGAACAGGTTGGAAATAATTGGCTTTTCCAGAAACGTTGCATTTCATTTCATTTTAGTCAGAAGGCACGCCTGCTGGGCGGTTATAACTGCAGCGTTCACAAATTTACCTCATTCTGAGGTCAACAAGTCAGGGCTACTGGGGAAGAGAGCTGCATCTGTGTGGGGGCAAAGGTATCCCAGGAAGGAGGATGGAAAGTTGGACCTTTCTATGCTTATGAATGATTCCCAGTAATTCAGGAGTTCTTTGTTAGCTGAATGCTCCCTGCTCTTGCTCTCTCTCTCTCTCTCTCTCTCTCTCTCTCTCTCTCTGTGTGTGTGTGTGAGTGTGCGTGCATGTGTTCATACATGTGTGTGTGCATGTGTGTGTGAGTATGTGTGTCCATGTGTATGTGCATGTGCATGTGTGTGTGTGAATGTGTACATGTGCATGCATGTGTGCATGTGTCTCTGTGTGTGTGCATGTGCGCATGCATGTGTGTGACTGAGTGTGTGCATGTGCATGTGTTGAAAGAGAGTATCTCACTGGCCTGGGACTCACCAAGTAGGCTGGGCTCATGACCAGCAAACCTCAGGACATGCCTTTTCCCATTCCTGAGTGCTTTTTACAAGGTAGTCTAGCTAGTTTCTTGTCAACTTGACGCAAGCAGGGAAGAGGAACTTTGATTGAGAAATGCCTCTACTCACCTGGCCCATAGGCAAGCCTGTGGGGACAGTTTTTGATTAATGATCAATGTGAGAAGGCCCAGTCAGTCCACTTTGGGTAGTGCCATCTCTAGGCAGATGGTCCTGGGTGGCATAAAATTGAGCAAACCACTAAGAAGTTTTCTTCCAGCCATTTCCTTGGCTGGAAGTTATGTGGTCAGTTACTTCTCTACTAGTATCTTTGGTTTGACTGAAATAACTTTTCCGCTTCTCTTTCATTGATTCTTAGCTCAACTCTATAAGATATGAGTGGTGTAACACTTGTGAGGGTGAGAGCCTTGAAACCAACAGCTTTTACGGCAGAGGAGCTGGGAAAGCAGTAACTAGACAGTTATCTCTACAGCAAGAGGTGGAATTAATTACACATGGGTTCGGGGACTGAAAAAATAAAGGAATGCTGGAGCAACACAGAGGCAGTGATTATGGGGAATAACATCCTAGGCCTGGGGAAACAAAGGAAGTGCTTGGGGCTCTCAGAAGCTCTAGGAGTATGCGGCAGTTTGAGACTCAGGTTTCCGGAGGATGGGACTCTGGCTTCCTGAAGTAATAACTTAGGACAGTGGTTCTCCACCTTCCTAATGCTGTGACCCTTTAATATAGTTCTTCATTTGGTGGTGACCCCCTAACCATAAAACTCTTGCTACTTCATAACGGTATTTTTGCTACTGTTATTAATCTTAGTGTAAATATCTGATATGCAGGATATCTGATACGCAACCCCTGTGAAAGGGTTGTTTGACACCCTCCACCATCACCGCAGGGTAGAGACCCACAGGTTAAAACCCACTACTCTAAGAGCTCATCCGTAGAACCTCAACCTTGAAAATCTTGAGATCAGACTTCTGGGAAAGCAGCCGTGCCCGGGCGGCCCTGGGGGTGGTACCTTTGAGCGGTGTGATGAGGCCGATTTGGGGAATGTGGAAAAAGTTGAAAAGTGGAACTGGCTCTTGCTGTAACCAGCTACTGGTTTCCCCGGGGAGGTTTACTCCTGGGGTAACCCTGAAAAGAACTGGAAAGTGACATGAAGGATCGTGCCTTCTTCCACCTTCCAGAGCCCCTCTAGCTCTCCCTGTTGGGACCTAACAGGCTCTAGAGAGTATCATTCAGTTTCCCTGGGGAAATGAGTACAAACATCTGTTTTCTCCAGATAAGGCACCAATGACAGGCCAAAGAGATAATCCTGCTCAAGTAGCTTAGTGAGGCCAGAGTTTGTTTGGCTTGTTTACTGATATGTGGGTGAGCCCAAACATCTGTTCACCAAAAGCCCATCTCAGTATTGATGGTGATCTATCGAAAACTTCATACTGGAGCCCCTTCGTTTAAACCCCTGATCCTATGAAGTCTATCACCTCTGGATATCACATGTATTTGGGCAAGATTGTGTGCTGCTGTGGCATGCAGAAGAAACAGAGTGGTTGGAATCTCATGTGAAGGTCTAATGACCTTCTACACACCCCCTTCCATGAGGGAATGCTAATAGGTTTGATTGTGTGAGCATCTCATGAGGATATTCACAGCTGTTCTGATTTCAAGATGGCAACAGTCATGTCACTCCCGGAGGATAGTGTTCCACATCTGGCAGAGCAGAGATGTGCTTTGCAGGGCCTCCGTCCCATTGCAAAGTAGAAATTAGAAGGGCAGATGTGCAACGGAGAGACAACAACTTGCTAATAGGCACGGACTGTCAGAAAAATACATCACAGTAGCCGAAGGGAAGCAAGAGAAAAGCCATTCACGTCTAACAAGGCCTTAGCCCGAGTGTTTTCATGTCATTGCTCATTAAAGAAATAGGAGGGCAAAGGAAACAAGGCTGGCTTTTGCTGTACTTGTTGTTAGCTCTGTGTGGTCACTTTTGGTGTATTCTGTAGTCTTGGATAGATATGTTGAGATACTTAATTTAGCCTTCCAGCGGATGCGATCCTAGTTTTGAGCCCATCCCTACCTCCTAACGCAAACACAGTATTGGGCTTGGGAGATGGCTCAGTGAGGGCTGGAGCTGGGATACCCCGAACCCATGTAAATTCTGGGTGGGAGTCTTACTATTGCTCTGAAGAGACACTATACCAAGGCAACTTATGAAAGAAAGCATTTAATTGGGGGTTGTCTTACAGTGTCCGAGGGTCAGTTCATAATCATTATGGTTGGAAGCATGGCACCAGGTAGACAGGCATGTTGCTGGAACAGTAGCTAAGAGCTTATGCCCTGATCTACAGGTTGTATTTTGAAACCTCAAAGCCCACTCCCAGTAACACACGTCTTCAATAAAGCCATACCTTCTCTAACAAGGCCACACCCCTTAATCTTGCCCAAACAGTTCCACCAAGTGGGAACAAATATACAAGCCTATGGGGGTGATTCTCATTTAAACTACCATACTGGGCATAGCAGCCTGTCTATAATTATGGTGTGTGGGAAGAGACAGGGAATCCCCTGAGCAAGTTGGCTAGCCAGACTAGCCTAACCATTGAGCTTCAGGTTCAGTGAGAAACTCTGTCTCAATGTATAAGATGCAGAGAGATCAAGAAACATGTTTAATATCAATCTTAGCCCTTCATGTGCATGCATACACATATATGTGCACATGCACTTACATATACTAGTATACCTCTATACACATGTCAACGTATATACACAAACCCACTGCGTACATACATATATATCGATATAAAAGGTGCAGAAGGTGCCAGAGACATAACCAAATAACCACTACAAGCTTTAGGTTTTGGAAGCAGAAAGCTCAGCCTTGAAGATATTTAATCAAAGGCACTGCACTGAGCTGTAGGAGCAGCTTAGGATAGGGAGGTTGACTTCAAAGAGAAACATGGACATACAGTGCTGTATTATCGCTTTAACATGGGTGAGTCATTCTTTGTTTTTGTAGAAACCTCTTTGAGAGCTGTGACCTTGGCTTTTACTGTTAGAATAAGCCAAATGAGTTTTTTGTTTTTTAAATTGCTTTCAGAAAAAAAAAATCCCAGGGACGATTTTATATTGCAGAAAGGTGACTTTTAAGTCAAATATTAAAAATTCCAAATCAAAACAGTTTCATGACCATTCAAGTAAAGTCTTAAGTAATTTCCTTTGGCCATTACGTGGCTAGGAAAAGAAGAGCATCCTGCAAAAGAAGAACAGTAGGGGATGATCATGGCCTGGACAAGCTCGACTGAGTGCTCTGGGGAGGGTCAAGTGCTCCTCTCTTTACATAGACCACTTTAAAATCTCAGCTTGAGGCCATGCTGCCTGTACTTTCTGTTCTTGCTGAGGACTGCACCTCTCCTGGGCAGCTTCCATCAGACCTGCAGCCAAAGTCGCTGGGCCACAGTCTCACTGTACCACAGCCTAGCCTCTTTGAGCTGAAAGGGCCAAGTGCCCAGACAGTGATGGCTTAGATGGGGGTCTGCTCAGAAAGTTGCTGCTTGACACGGGGAGGCTGGGTGTACCCCAAAGGTGGCCAGAAGTCAGTTCAGATCAGGGGATCTCCTCTCTGAGACATTGGTGGCTGCTTGTGGAAGTGACACACAATAAGTGGAAACACTGGATGTTCTCATTATCCGTCTAGAGAAGATGGCTTATCTGAAATAATAAAGTATTCAGGCATCACATGGGCGGGTATTCTCTTAAAACTAATGCAGAGTGGATTGACTCTCACACAGGTCCACGCAGGCAGTGGGATACCTGATGGACTTGTTTGCATTGGTCAAACAATACCTCATACTTTGTGTATCTATTAGTCCTACTCGTGGGTGGAACTGATGGCAGTGCTCAAATTCCTTCTCTTTGATGGGTGTGTGGCTCTGACGAATCGAGAAGCTGCTGGTAAGAAATTGGCTCGCTGGCTGTAAATACAAAATGGACCAAACATATTTGGCTTGTTACTGGAACTGACAGTAGGTGTTATGAAAACATCATGTGACTATCACACAAGAATGGAGATGAGTTCCATCTCAAAATCCTCATTGAGTCTGCCCTTGAGGAGTCCACGGGATGCTGCACACCTGGGAATGCTGAGCACACTTCTCTACTAAAACTAAAAAGTCAAAAAGCTGGTTGTGATTCTGGGCTGTTTTGTAGTTTCATTTTATGATATTATTTTGAAGGTTTTGTTCGTTTCCTGTTATTCTTGAATTGTTGGACTGGCGCAGAGCAAACAAAACAACAACAGCAATAGAAGCAAACAAAAACCCACCTATTTATTTAAAGGAAATTATAATTCAAAGCTTAAATTATCTGTGATAAAAATACAACATGGACTCTCTGGTTATAATGAAAATGGAGAGAAAGCTGGGGATGCAGCTCTTGTGTAGAGTATTAGCCAGTACGCATGAGAACCTTTTATTCTATCTATTTGTGTTACACATATTTTAACTACATACTTTACTCTCTGATAGATTCATATACATTTACAATTAATTTTAGTCATTTTTACCCCATGACCTTCTCTTATCCTTGTCCCATGGAAACTCTTCTTCACAACTGTTTCCTCTTCTACTTCCGCGTCTTTTTTTTTTTTTTTTTTTTTTTGTCTGTGTGACCGGAGTTTAATCAGAATTGCTTCCATGGGTGTGGGTGGGGTGTTAGTTCCTGGATCAACCGGAACTTATCAGTGGCTACTGAACTGAAGGAAGTGGCACTCCTTCCCAGTGTCATAAACTGTCAGTCCTCCCTCAGGGAGGGGTGGGCTCTCTTGAGCCCTTTCTTTTCCAAGATGAAATGCAGATCTTATTGGGTGTCATATCTGTAGTGAGTTCTTGACTGCAATGGCCGTCTGATGTCCAGCAGGTGTCCCTTAGTAACACACTTCCCCCTCCTCTGGGTCTTCCATTGTTTACCCCTTCTTCCATGATGATTCCTGAGCTTTGCAGGAGAAACCATGGGTTCTAGCCTCAACACTGAGTTTGGTATGATACTTGTGAAAGGAAGCTGGCATTTATCTCTACCACTCTTTTAACAGACATGGTTTTTGTTGTTGTTGTTGTTGTTGTTGTTGTTGTTTGTTTTGTTTTTTGCTTGAGATTATTTATTTATTTGTGAAAATCATGTTATGTAAAGCCTGTGTTATGTTTCTGGAGGTTCCTGTAGGGAGACCCGGAATGTCTTTTCCTTTTAGATGGTGCTTAAGTAGCATTGAGAGTAAATGAGTGTGTACACCTTGCAGCCAATCACAAAATTGCGGTTAGAGATAGAAGAGAGTAAAAATGGGGTTAGGAAGATGGCTCAGCAATTAAGAGCACTGGCTGCCTTTGCAGAGGACCTAGGTTTAGTTCCCAGCACCCATACTATGGCTCACAAGCACCTCAAACTCAAGTTCCAGGGGATGTAGTGCCTGATTCTGACTTCTGTGAGTACCAGGCACATGTGTGGTCCACATATACTGATGCAGGCAAAACAGTCATATGCATCTAAGAAAAATGAAGAAAGTAGGACATTTAAACTCCAGTGATTGGCAGCTCAAATAGAAAGAGGAAAGTTAGTAAAGAGAGGGAAACCGAAAATGTCCACAAGAACCCTCTTTCACTGATAAAAAGATTTTTATTTAGAGATATGTGTGTTTCTCAGCATGAATAGGTGCACCTACGTGTGGACGACCTTGGCAGCCGGAAGAGGGTGTGAGATCCCCTGCATCTGCAGTTAGGGGTGGTCATGAGCTGCTGGCTATAGGAGCTGGAACTTAACTCTGTTGCTATGTGAGTGCTCTTGACTGCTGAGTCATCTCTACAGCCTTCTCATTCTCTTTTTAAAAAAATTACATTTAGTTGCAAATTTACTTATTCCTTCACCATGCAGGTTGTCTCCAGCTGCCAGATGAGCTTTAGGTGACTCAGCCACCTCACCAGCTCACCTCACCTTTGTTTTCATTTCTTTAAAAGGTAATTTATACTTTCACCAAGCTCCCTCAGGTAATTACATGAAACAATAAAATATACTTATCTAGGTAGCACATTCAGGTTTCTACAACTGTTTCCCAAAAAATATTTCTCGAGGTGTAGCCAGTTCTCTCTCTGGGTAATGAAAACTTGAGACAAGCTAAGCTATACTAGTGTAGGGTTTTCTTTTTTCTTTTTTTCTTTTTTGGAAAGACCAAAACTCCATGATGGTGTCCAAATGAGACGGATAACATAAATTGTGTTCCTGTCTACCAGTGAACTGGTGTCACATTACAGAAATCATAAGTGTCCAGCCCTCAGTGGTCAGAGGGTGAACTGTAGTCAGTTGGATTAGTCATGATGGTGCTCAGTTCATACACAGGAATTACATTGTTAAAGGCGCACAGAATCAGAGCTGCGAGTTCTCTGTGAGAAATGGCCTTTAGGATGCTGAGAAGTTTTATGTAGAGGTATTTGTCTTAGTTAGGGTTTTACTGCTGTGAACAGAAACCATGACCAAGACAACTCTTAAAAGGATTACATTAAATTGGGGCTGGCTTACAGGTTCAGAGGTTCAGTCCATTATCATCAAGGTAGGAGCATGGCAGTGTCCGGGTAGACATGGCGCTGGAGGAGCTGGGAGTTCTCCCTCTTGTTCCAAAGGCAGCTAGCAGAAGACTGACTTCCAGGCAGCTAGGACAAGGGTCTTAAAGCCCACCTCCACAGTGACACACCTACTCCAACAAGGCCACACCTCCTAATAGTGCCACTTCCTGAGCCAAGCATATACAAACCATCACAGTATTGTTCAGAGGTGTCTGTGCATAGTCTCAGCTTCCTCCCCACAGCACAGAGCTGTGTATCCTCACTGACAATGAGTTTAGTTGAGAGACAAACACACCTCTTTGCATCTTAAACATTTCTTACCTTGTGGGTGCTCTTTTCCAGTGAAATACTCAGAGTCTTAGTCTGTGTTCTTTCTCCTGTCTTTTTAATATCTCCATTTTCAATTATTATTTCTGATAAGTCTATAAGTAGATTTCTTTTGAAATTTCTGATAAGCATCTACTCTCTTATAAACAAAAAGCAAACAAGCAGTGGAGACCTAGACAGACGGGCAAACAGGATTGCAGTTCCTCGTAAGCTTACTCAGTTTGTAAGGAAACGCCAGTCTGTCTTCCATTCCTGTAATCCAAGAGCTTGGGAAGCTACAAGGGCTAGCCACACTTTGCTGCTTGTTATTTCCACACGGCTAATTTTTCCTTCCTGAGGTCAGTGCTTCACAAGCCGTGTCCCAGATGACTGTGAACCCGCCCAGTCCTTGGCTTGAGCTCAGTCTCATCCAGACCCAACCCATTCCCTATGTCTATTTTCTGTTTTGTATCCAATCACACCTTTCTGTTGTTAAAACTTCAAGTCTTTCTTGAAGGCCCATTTCCTGTTCTTTTCTCTCTTGCATCAGACATCTCCCAAGATCATCCCTCTGTGGTCTTGTATAACCAAGCACACTGCTCTCCAGCAATGGCCCCCACTCACCCACACCCGCTCCAGCAATGGCCCCCACTCACCCACACTCGCTCTCCAGCAACGGCCCCCACTCACCCACACTCGCTCTCCAGCAATGGCCCCCACTCACCCACACTCGCTCTCCAGCAATGGCCTCCACTCTACAGGCTCTTCTTTTTGCCCTGCTTATTCTCCCAGAGAACACCACACTAATTTCGGTTTCTGTGCCAAACTCTGCTTGTCCATTGGATACCATCTAACTACTTGAAAGGTGAACAATTCAGCTAGCACACTGCGGTTCTCACCTCCACCACACGCTAGATTTAGCTGTCAGAATGCCAGCCCCAGACTGCCAGCCACGAACAAGGGCACTTGGATAGCGTGCATTCATTTTCTTCATCTCTTTTCCTTGTGCCCCTCTACTCCAGAGAATCATGCCATGCTTTCCTGTAGGTGCTTAATATATGTGAGCAGAAGAGAAATAGACTATTTTCTCCAAGGGTTTTTGTTACTAGTGTCTGTTGAGAAATGAACAAAGACGCTGAAGCCAAGATAATTAGTGTAAATTTATTTTTAAGGGTTTGTGTTTGTTTTGCATATTTCAAAACCTTAGCAATTTATCGTTTGAGAATTTCACACATCTATGTAATGTGTTTTGGTCAAATCTACTTTTTATTCCCTCCCCTGAAGTTCCACCCATATCTCCCTTACTGAAATCTCCTCCAACTTCATATGCTCTTTCCCTTTCAAATACCACGGTGTCCATGGGGATAGGGACCCCACTGGAGCATGGGGAGCCTCTCAGGCCCTGTCTTCCTGAAGAAAACTGTCTCTCCCCCAGAAGCCATCAATTGCCAAACAGCACTTCAGATGGGATAGGATTCCATGAGGTGCTCCCTGCTGTCATGTGTGATGGGATTTTGGCTATCTTGATTGTGTGCAGTCCTGTGCATGCAGTTTCGGCTGCTGTGCCTGTGAGCTCACACCTGCAACTGCGCGATCATGCCAGGCAAAAATTGTTTTGCTATCAAACATCAACTTTCTCCCACTTCTTACAGTCTTCCCACCTATTTTTCTCTAAAGATTCCTGAGTCCTAAGAAGAGAGGTGTGATGCAGATGTCCCATTTAGAGAGGAGGACAGGCAAGGCGGAGTTTAAAGTACACAGTCGGAATCGGTGCCACCTGGCGGCTGGTGTGGAGGTACACTGCAAAGGTATGGTAGGAGAGGTTAGCTCCCTTGCTTTCTCCCCAGATAGGACCAAGCTCTCTCTGACACCGAATTTCAATCTTTAAAAAAAAATAATAATAAGGTACAGGAACCATACATATTTATAATGTAGGATTTGCTAAATTTTGATCCACATATGTACCTACAAAACCATCATTACATTTAAGATCATAAACATGTTCATGGCTGTTTCTCTCTTTCCTTATGTTTTCTTTGTAATCCCTTCCTGTCCCTTAATAGTCTATTTTATTTTATTTTTCAAGATTTGCTCTATCTGCATATACACCTGTGTGCCAGAAGAGGGCATCAGATCCCATTACAGATGGTTGTGAGCCACCATGTGGTTGCTTGGAATTGAACTCAGGACCTTTGGAAGAGCAGTCAGTGCTCTTAACCACTGAGCCATCTCTCCAGCCCAATAGTCTATTTTATTTGAGACAGGAAATGTTCTGCCTGCTGTCATTAATAAATAGTTGCCACTCTCTCAACTTTTAGACAAGTGGGATATACTAGTACGCAGTCCAGTTTCTTTCAGTGAGCGTGGTTATTTTTAAGTTTTGCCATGGTGTTCCATGTATTAACAGTCCTTTGCTTTATCACCGAGTAGTGGTCCATGGCATGTTTGTGACACAATTGGTTTTGCTATTCAGCTGTTGAAAGACATTCAACTTGTTTGCTGTTGGAACCATTTGAGTGAAGCTTCTAAGAACATTCATGTAAATCTTTCTTGCTTTTGTTTCTGTGTCCCTTGTGAGGAATCTAGGGGTGGAGTGGATGGGTCATATTGTTGCTGGGTGTTTAAAGTCTCCACTGACAACAGCAGCATGTGGAAGCTGCACTTGTTTCATAACTCCTTGATGTGGCTGTCTGGATTTTAGTCATTCTGATAGGCCATGGGGACCACTTAGATTTAGAGCATAAGAAAAACCAAACATTGGATTCTATTGAGTCCTGGTAAACTGTAGCTACTTTTGAGAGGGCTTGGGTGTTGTGTTTCTGTTCATAGAGGCAGCCATGTTTGAACGAGGGATAATGCGAATGGTTTCCTTGAAGGAGCTGGGATGGGACCCTAACAGAAGACGGCAGAGGAGGCAGGGATGCAGCCAGAAACAACCTTTTCTTCAGGACAAAATCTGTCTAATTAGCTGGGCTGGTGTTGGATCAGTACCATATAGCAGAGCCAAACCTGTCAGCTTGCAAAGCCCCTGAATTAAGAGAGAAGACCTTAATTTATGTCTTGTGGGTGATTCAGTCTGTTGTTGGAGGGATTGAACTGACCTGGTGTTGGGGGTGGTGTGACTTTAATTTTTTCAAATCCTATTTTTAATGATGGTTCTTAAATGTTTTAACCTCCCTTGTAGCCAACCACCCACTAGAGGTAGTGGGGAAAAAAGATATGGGGGTGGGGGGAAATGGGCCTGTTTAGAGGGGTGGGGGGAAATGGGCCTGTTTAGAGGGGTGGGGGAAATGGGCCTGTTTAGAGGGGTGGGGGAAATGGGCCTGTTTAGAGGGGTGGGGGAAATGGGCCTGTTTAGAGGGGTGGGGGGAAATGGGCCTGTTTAGAAAGGGTCTTTGGGGCAACTTCTGTTTCTGTTGTCTGGAAATCAGCAGTTCAGTTTACAGGTCAGCAGTGGCAGTTCGATCTTCTCAAAAACATTTCATGGATACACCAGCAGTCTAGTTCAGTAGAGTCGAGATAGCAAACACCAATCAGAAGTGGTGGCACTACCCAGCAGAGCCAGCCAGGCCTCAGCCTCGGCAGGAGTTGGCAGACTCCAGACCACATTATCCGGCTAGCTCTATAAGCAAGCTAAGCTCAGCCTCTGGCACGATCAGTCAAGTACTATTTGTATCTCTCCAAACACCATGTGTCCTCCATGGGTCTTGCCTCAGCACAGTGCGTCTGTCTCAGCTGACGTCACTCTGCCAATCAGCCCGAGTCAGTGGAAGCGGCAAGAAACCGCAGCACACCACCAGAAGTTTTTTGGTGTGTTTCTCTCTTATGGAGTCCTGACAAATGCAGCTCAGCTGTGAAATGTAAGGTGGACCAGTACATGTGTTGTTAGTGAAGAATCTTCATCCCGTGTCCTTTCACGTGCATGCTTTAGCAGAGCATCTTCTCTCCTGTGTCTGCTTCACAGGACTGCCTTAGTCTTTCCCCTGTGTCCACTTCAGGAAAACCCTTCTTCACGTGTTTGCCCCAGCAAAACACCATCCAACACAACTGACTCTCCAAAGAACCGTTAAGTTTCCACTTAAGGGTGGGTTGCAGCATGGCTCAGGGGGACCAATATTGGAGCAGTGACACACGTGTGTGTGTGTGTGTGTGTGTGTGTGTGTGTGTGAGTGCATATGTGCTACATTACCAATCCAGGACTCAAGAGAAACTACCAACCACATGGTTAACTACCTTCCCCAGTGATAGATATAATAATAGAAAAGAGAAAACAGGAAAGACTAGGCAAGATCAAATCTAAGATGCCACCTCTGTGGCTAGAAATAGTATCTGAACAGACACAAAATGGTCACAAGGTGACTGCTGGGGGACCACTGGGATCTAGGACTAGGGCAGGTCCAGGGACCTGGAGTTTATATCTTGCGGGGTTAAAGGAAGATAAAATGTTTCCACTTAAGAAAGTGGACTAGTGTTTGGTCTGCTATTTGAAAGAGAGCTGGGGTAGGGATTTCCTGTCTGGGAAAGGCACTGCTCCCTGGAATTAGAGCAAACACAAACTGGGCACCTGCCATTGGTCAGACACTAAGTCTAAGTTTTTGCTTGCATTTAATTAGCATATTTAATTATTATAGCGCTATGTGGTAAACTCAGTGTTTATACCCCCATCTTTGAGTTAAGGTGAAGAAAGCTCATTGTATTTCTTCGTGTCAGGAATCACTGCTGGATTCTGTTTGGGGAACCTTGGATACTGGCTGGTGAACAACCAAACTGTTTTGAGTAGAAGAGAGAGGTTGAGAGAGCAAGAATGAGGGTGAGTGATGAAGTGAGCAGGAGAGAGAGGAAGAGAAACTTCTGGAAACAAACCTGAAAAAACTTTGAGCCTGTAAACAAAAACCTGAAACACAGTAAGACCCAGATAGCAGACCAGTCAACGACAATAACATGTGCTCCATAAGTTCATTTCCAATTAAATGAGAATTGTGAAGCAATGTGAAATTGTTTTGTTGTTGTTCTTTGGCTTATTTGTTTCTTTGAGACACAGTCTCACTGTGTTTCTCAGGCTGAAAATCAGAGCCCTCTTGTTCTCTTTACCTACATTCTGCGATGACAGGCTACATTGTAGCACCATATCTGCCTTTGAAGACGGTTTTAAAATAAGTGCACTTAAAGAAATAAAGACATATACTAAGTGTTAAAAAGCACAAGCATACTCCAAACAAAGAGGGGGATAAAATAAGATAAAAGCAGCTATAAAAATATAAACACACAAGACACATGTAAACTTACACACAAGCTCAAATCCAACTGAACATATACATGTTTCTGTCTAGGTTCTGTTTTATGGCACTCAATGTGATATTATCTATAATAATTACTATGGTATATAGTACAGTTTCACTCTTTAATCATTTAATATTATAGCATGACAGGCATAGTAGCATATGTGTGTATTCATCACACTGGGGAAACAGAGATAGGATTGTGAGTTCAAGACCAACCTGGGCTAGCTAATGAGATCATATATCAATTTTATATATGGGGTTGAAGAAATGGCTTAGCTTAGTGCTTGCTGCTCTTGCAGGGGACCTGAACTTGTTTCCTAGTGCTTACAATGAGCTGCCTACACTCACCTGTAACTAACTCCAGCTGAGGGGGATCTGATGCCTTCTCCCAGCCTCTGCGGGCACCTGCACATGCAGCACACACATAGTGAGACATAAATAAAAATAAGATAAATCTCACATAACCCCACTTCCTATCCACTGTGTGGTGAAAGTACTATATTTTCACCATACCTCTGCTGTTGAGTTTTAAGTCAGTTCAGATTTTCCAATGATGCAAATGCTTGATGGACGCATACATGTAGCTTTGTGTGATAGCTTTTCTGTCTTTGAGGTATTGATTTATGAGAGTGTTTTCAATTTTTTGAACATAAGTGTATTTGTTGCAAATTGCTAGTCTTACTGTATGGTCAGAAAATGTTGCTTACACGTGGAATGTATTTAGGTCCTTACTGAAGTCCCCTTTGTAGCCTAGACTCAGCCCCTGTGACCATTTCTCGGATGTATGGAGATGTACACTTAGAGACCATAAGGTATATCGTCTGATGTGTTCATATTAATTTAGTCCGCGTCACTTTATCATTCAAATCGTCTGTGTCTGTTGCTCTTTTCTTGATCGAGAAAGAATGGGTGCTTCAGTAATCTGCAATCATTGTGTCTACCAATTTTTCTGTATGGTTGCAACCAATTTTTTTCCCTTCATTTGCTGAATTATTTGAGACATAAAAATTTGTGAGTATTATATTTTTATTGTGAATTGCAACTTTTATAAATAGAAAGTGACATTTTATATTTTATTGAGCATTACATGCTTGGAATAAATACTTTGCAGAACGCAACACAGCCGCTTCTGTGGGGTTGTTTGATACTTGGCTGAAAAAAAACACCTGTACTCATTCATGCATTCATTGCCACTCTCACTACTATTTTGTTTTATGTCTATTTATTGTTGTCAATATATCAGGGAATTTGAATTTGTAGTAGAATTGAAGGATATTTTTATTTTAATGGGATAGTTAAGTCCTTATGTTTATTTCATGATTGATTTATGTGTTTTTTTGTTTGCTGCTATTTTCCACTTTCCATTTCATCCTTCCTCACATTTTTGTTTCCTTTCTTAAGCTGTGCAGAGTGTTTTTATCCATTTATATTCTCCAGTGACTTAGCAGACATATCTACTTTAAATGATGTTACTGGCTGCCTGTGAATATTAGGAATATTTAAATAATGTACTTTTAGAATTTTTTTTTGTGATGCAGAACATATGATAAAAGTGGATCTTACTCTGGAAGATAAGGGTGTGAGGTTACATATCCACTAATTAGTTTATTAACAATTTCAAAACATAAATACGTGTCAACATACCATTTGTATACCATCAGTATACAAAATGTTAACTCTGTTCTATTTAGAGGAGACTAAGAGGGTAGTAGTGGGTGATAAGAAAGAAGGGTCTACCTAGGCAAAGGAACACATGGCTCATGAGTAGATAAAAAGCTAATTTTGGGGCTGGAGAGAAGGCTCAGCAGTTAAGAACACTGACTGCTCTTCCAAAGATCCTGAGTTCAAATCCCAGCAACCACATAGTGGCTCACCACCATCTGCAAAGAGATACTATCCGTAATGAGATGACACTCTCTTCTGGTGTGTCTGAAGACAGCTAAAGTGTACTTACATATAATAACAAATAAATCTTTGGGAGGGAGTGAGCGGGGCCAAAGTGAGCAGAGGTCCTGAGTTCAATGCCCAGCAACCACATGATGGCTCACAACCATCTGTACAGCTACAGTGTACTCATATACATAAAATAAATAAATAAATCTTAAAAAATGCTAATTTTATTTTCTAGTTTCAACTCCATCATGGCTGTTTGATTTTTGTGGTAGATAATCAAATTCAGCTGTCTGGGTGTTGATGCATCAAGAGTCATTTCCCTTTCTTTCTTTCTTTTTTTCTTTCTTTCTTTCTTGTTTGTTTCTTTCTTTGTTTCTTCCTTCCTTCCTTCTTTCCTTCCTTCCCTTCCTTTTTTTAAAACTCCCAAAGAGTCAAACATGTTTTCTTCCTTTGCTGCAGTAACTGTGAAAGCTGGGCTTTCTTTTGAATTCTATCTACCACTAGTGCACTATGAATTAGACATGAATAGTCACTGAATACATTTTAAAAACTGACCTATTCAGAAAAAAAAAGCAATTAAGATAGTGTGATGGTTTGTATATGCTTGGCCTAGGGAGTGGCACTATTAGAAGGTATGGCCTTGTTGGAGTAGGTGTGTCATTGTGGGCATGGGCTTAAGACCCTCATCCTAGCTGCCTGGAAGTCATTATTCTGTTAGCAGCCTTCAGATGAAGATGTAGAACTCTCACCTTTGCCTGCGCCATGCCTGCCTGAATGCTGCCATGCTCCCACCTTGATGATAATGGACTTAACCTCTGAACCTGTAAGCCAGCCCCAATTGAATGTTGTTCTTTATAAGACTTGCATTGGTCATAGTATCTGTTCACAGCAGTGAAACCTAACTGAGCCAAATAGTTAGGGGAAGAGGGAATTTGTAATCCCCCATTTTTTATTTGTTTTTTCCTTTTGTTTAAAACTGTAAAAAGTCATTCTATGCTAGTGTTATTTAGTCTATAAACTGTATTGCCACAAATAAAATAATGTTTTTAAAATAAATAAAGAAAAATAGGCAATAAGCTACACATACCCAGCTTATTGAATAATTATTAAGTAACTGTCAGTATAAATGGCATTACACTTTCAACGTTTTTATAACCTTAGGGCTTTCATGTGCTTCTTGCCAGAATGATGTTGCAAGTCTTTATTTTTTTTTTTTTAATCAAGCATGACTATCTTCATTTTTTTCCCCTGCTTGAACATTTAGAATTAATGTAATTATCAGTATGCTTCTATTTAAATCTGCCTCCTTAGCCTGTGGTCTCCATTTGTTCTTCCAGTTGTAAGCATCTTTTATGTTGCCTGCTTGCATTTGGTTGGAGGCATGGGGTATTTAAAATAATCATTTCATTCATCTTTTTGCCAGTTGGGAGATATTTTCTCTGTTCATTTGGTGGTTATCTGTGAAGTTTCTGTATGTGGAGTTATCTTATCTAGGTCTGAGGTTAGTTGGTATCTCTAGTTTTCCAATAATTCAAGAAGCCAGGATTATTTTATTTCTCTTCCCTCCTTGCTGGTGTAGGCTTGTGTCTCTTTCTGGATTCTGAGAAATGTATTGAGAAGAGGGTAGGTGATTCTGTCTTGGGAACATCATGAAGTATACTTATGAAAACACAGACAGCAACTAGGTTACTCGGTGAGGAGAGAATTTTATGGGACTGCTAATGTGTAAGTGGACACATGACTAGTATTGATTATTATTGTTATTTTCCTTCTTAGTTTTAGACAGGGTCTCGTGTACCCCAGGCTAGCCTGATACTCACTTACACAGCTGATGATGAATGTAACATCCTTATCTCCAGCTTCTACTTTTTGAGTTCTGGGATTACAGGCATGTGCCAGCCACTGGGCCTAGGTTATGTGGTGCTGGGACCAAGGTCAAGGTTTTGTACATACTGGTCAAGCACTCTACTAGCTGAGCACCACCAGCCTCTTGTTGCTGCATGTTTTAATTCCTTGTTATCTTCATTTCTCCAAGCATTTATATACTGCTGTTTTATATAAGCAGCATTTAGATCTACTTCAACACTTAATATGTTCTTAGTCTCCTTTTGTGAAGGACATCCTCTGGGGTTGCTGATGGTTGGGTGTGTTTAGAATGGTTTCTCAGACACCCTTGGTCTGAAAATCTCATTTCAACCTCATTTCCCCATTAATTAATTAATTAATATATTTATTCACTTTACATCCTGAATACAGCCTCCCTGCCTCCCAGTCCCCTCCACAACCCCTCCCCTCCCTCCTATCTATCTCTGACAAGGGTTAGGTCCCCCTGGGTACCAACCCACTCTGACATCTAAGTCACTGCAGGACTAGGTGCATCTTCTCCAACAGAGGCCAGCCAAGACAGCCCAGTCAGGGGTACAGGATCCACAGGCAGGCAACAGAGCCAGCGTGAGCTGCCATTTTTTTTTTAAAGAAAAATGTTTGTACTTTTTCTTTTTCTCTTTTCTTTTTTGCCAGAAGTTGAATTCTTAACTGGTAGTTGTTTGTTTTCAATACATTGATGGCATCCTTTTGGCCTGGGTACCATTGTTATAGCTAAGAATTTGGTGATCTGTGTAGCTTCCTCCTCTGTTTTTCAGTTTATGTATCACAGGGATGGATATCCATGCACACTTTTCATTGCTATCGGGGAAGTTTGTAAGTTTGTGTCTGTTGGTGACTTTCGCTAATACTCTACCACTATCCTTTCAAATATTGCCAATTCCTGATTTTCTCCCTCTTTCTGTGCGAAATACTGTACTATATTTGAAATGCTGTACCACTGTTTTAGTTAGGGTTTTACTGCTGTGAACAGACACCATGACCAAGGCAACTCTTATAAAGGACAACATTTAACTGGGGTTGGCTTACAGGTTCAGAGGTTCAGTCCATTATCATCAAAATGGGAACATGGAGGCATCCAGGCAGTCATGGCACAAGAGGAGCTGAGAGTTCTACATCTTCATCTGAAGGCTGCTAGCAGAATACTGACTTCCAGGAATCTAGGTTGAGGGTCTTAAAGTCCACGCCCACAGTGAACCACCTACTCCAACAAGGCCACACCTACTTCAACAGGGCCACACCTGCTTCAACAGGGCCACACCTTCTAATAGTGCTACTCCCTGGGTTGAGTATACACAAACCATAACAACTACATTCTAATCCATGTCTTCTCTCACTTGTCTCCTTAGCTAAGCTTGTCAGTGGTTACAACCATCCACTGTTGTTTATTTCAAGATAGTTCCAGGCCTTCTGTTACCAAAAAAGGGTGCTGACATATTTTATAACTGAAATAGTTTACAACTTTGTTGTAGAAATTTACTGCACATATTTTTTTAAAGGTCATTTTTATACAGTACAATAAGGGCAGCTGAACTTTTTATGTGTGGTGATGAAAACCAGAGCTTTACACATGCTAGGCAGGTGTTTTCCACTGAGCCTCATCATTGATTTCTTAAAAGAAAATTTTATTTATTTTTATTTTACGTTTATAACTATATGTCTGCATGTATACATACATGTGTGACAGGTGCCCATGGAGGACAGAAGAAGGCACTGGATCTCCTGGAACTGGAGTTACAGGTGGCGGTGAGTCACCATGTGGGTGCTGTGTATTGGATCTGGGATCCTTTTGAAGAACTCTTAACCAAAGAGCCATCTCCCCAGCCCTATATAACTGATTTTTTTTTTTTTTTTTTTTTTTTTAGAAAAATGAAATCTAACAACTGAGTGCATCTCAAGTCTGAGAATCAGTTTCTGCCTGTTCTTATCCTCTCTGGTTTCCTGTTGTCGACTATATGGATGGTATTGCTCTAATAAATTATGTTTAGAGATTCTTTGAGGTATTGTGCAGGTGTGCTCTTCACAGAGGGCTCATGTTTACTTCAATTGCATGCCTTGGGGAACTCCTGGTCTAGAAACAGTAAGTTAAATCCATGTCCTAGGGGCTTTTTCTTTTTTCCTTTTTTGTCCCTCACAAAGCTACAAAACTATTTGATGGCTGTTTGTGTGCTTACAGTTTCTCAGACATGTTTTTAGTTTCCTCTTCTCCCCATGGTTCTGATTAGCAGCTCTCCTATTGGTGTCTTAGGGTGCTTGTGGTAAGAAGGCGGTGGGGAGGAAGGTTTTTACAAGCTCACTCTCATCTGGAAGGGACTATTTTATACAAGAAGCATCTATGGGTCAATTGAAATACTTCCTGCCCCTTCTACCCAGTTCATCACTGAACTGGATTTAAACTGAAGTGCTGGTTAGTAGAGACATGCCCTCAGGACAAACACTGCTTTTTGCTCAATTTCCCTGGCCAGGTTTTCATTCTCAATTATACTTTAGTGTGGTATCTCCTCAATATGTTGTCTGGCCTTCTTGGATTTAAAGAAAGATTTAACAGCCATCTTTCTAGTATTTTTGTCTTTAGCAGGAATATTGATTTAACTTACTAGATATCACTATCCTCCAAATGGAAACGTCCATCTCTATTGATGATAAAATAGCAAATAAAATCATACTTTTAACTATGATGTCCTAGTCTCTTTCAGTTGCTGTAATAGAACACCCTGACCAAAAGCAATTGAGGGAGAAAAGGGTTTATTTGTAGTCTACACTCTCAGGTCACAATTTATCACTGAAGGAAGTCAGGGCAGGACGTTGGGCTAGGAATCTGAAGCAGAAACCATGGAGAAACACTGCTTGCTCAATGGATCAAGCTGGGCGGGTCTCTTTCACATTAATTAATAATTGAGAAAATCATCCTTAGCCATTGCTACATAGCAACTTGATCTAGGCAATTGCTCAGTTGAGGCTTTTCTCTTGGGTGACTCTAAGCTATGTCAAGTTGTCAGTTAAGGCTAACCAGGGCATCTGGTACATTAGAAAATAAATCTGACATAAGTATACTTTCTTCCACAGACAACATTTTTTCTTATTACTGCCACAAATCCCACCTTATTTAGTATAAACTAGGATGTTGATTTTAAAACATTATGCTTATGTTATATAGATTCTCCTTCAAGATTTTGCTCTGACATTTAAATTTGTTTGCAATGACATTTACACCAGTTATATAGATCTATGTAGAGGAATTTTAATCCACCAACATGGCTAGTCCTAAGACCTTCTAGGTCTGTGTGATCCAGCTGGAATGACACATCTTTAGTCCCTCTGACTGGAATACACACACACACACACACACACACACACACACTTCATACAAACCTTTAATCTCAAACAATGTAGGTAAGTTAGTTTGTAGAAGCAAGCAGCCAAATTTGAAAGTGACATCTCATTGAGGGTCAAAGTGTGGAATCAGAGAAAGATCTGACAGAATCAGTCAAAGATAGCATATACCCAATTCTCATGAGAACACAGGAGAGAGAGAGAGAGAGAGAGAGAGAGAGAGAGAGAGAGAGAGAGAG
>JADRCH010000050.1:11136448-11201480 GCA_019843965.1 Rhynchomys soricoides
AGAGAGAGAGAGAGAGAGAGAGAGAGAGAGAGAGAGAGAGAGAGAGAAGTTTTTACAGGGACAATTTTACAGAGTTAGTTTAAGGACAAGCAGAGCAATTCAGTCAGAAGCTGAGAGAAGCCAATTTGAATCAGTTAGCTTGGAGAGGAGTTTGTGCAGAAACACCTGAGTTTAACCAGCCAGCCAGAGTTCAAAAAGAACTAGAAAGGGTGAGTAGTAAGCCTCCAAGTATGACAATTACATCTGGCAAATAAAAGATACTCTTACAGATCTATATTTAGCAGAACTCAGTAGTCAATATGTAACATTCCAACAACTCCTTAGTTCCTTTATATGTTTTTATATAATTGAAGTTTTATTAAGGAATGGGACATGAAGAAGTATATTTTCTGAATTCCTACATGTTCATACCATATTTTAAAAATATCTTTTACGTGTTAAAGAGAATTTGACTGAGCATAGAATTAGGCAGAATTTTTAAAGATTCTCTTCTGTAAGTAACAGATGGAATGGAATGTGATATTAGATTGTATCTACAGCTTTATTGGTAGCTTGTGTATTGACTAGAAAATCATTGTAGTTAAATAATCTATGATCAGGTAATCAATATGCTTTACTTGGTGGTGAGTTTAGGCATTCCCTCTTCACACGTGCCATATCCCAACACACTTTCTGGTAGGAGTCTCAGACTGTCACTAGAGCCCTCCTGTAACAACATTCAGACTCTATTCACGTCAGGCCCCACTAGGTTTTGGGTCCAAAGTCAGAAGCTCTGGGACTCCACAGTGTTGATCTCACATTTGATCTGAGCAAATCACTGTGTTTCTGGACATTGCTTAGATCCATGAACTGTAGCTGACTGTAGCTGTGCCTTCTCATGCTGCAGACAGCCTCCAACAGCCTATGCTCGGGCCGCCCATGGGCTCTGTTTGGTTATTGCCACCAACTGTATTTAGGTCATCATTTTCTATGGCTCCTTGCCTCTCTGCTCAGTGTGGTATTTTCTTCTGCTCTTGCCCCACTGTTAGACAGGAGTTTCTAAAGCAAAATTTCTTGCTTTTAATCATTTTTCATTCCCTTGTGAGTGAATTGAAGATCAAGAGAGATTCCTGGGTACCAATTTGAGGTGTCCTTGAGCATTCAGCTGCAGGTTAGATGCTCTTAGAATATTCTGGGATCCACAGCTAGGAGACCGATCTTCTTAAAAACAAATGCTCATGCTTTAATTTCTGTTTCCAGGAAGAGGAGGGATTGCAAGATGTATGTGACTTCTTCCCCAGTTGAACTTGTGGCCTCATCTGTGATCCTAGGAATCCAGAGTTTAGATTTTGTATAAGGTGGGGAAAGAATGTGTGTTTATATTCTAGGGAGCAGTGTGCTACATTGCATCTTGGGGAGTTTCTGAGAACAGGAAAGGACTCCAAGAAAGGGTTAGTATCTGAGTACTGCAAAGTGAGACCCAGAAATCAGGAAATTCCCAAGGAGTGTTCAGGGGAGGCAGCCTTCATTGCACCCAAGCACTGGAGAGAACATATGGGGTGTTGAGCTAATTTGGAATAGAAAGAAGGCAAGGCATGCTGACAGGGTCCCTAGACTAATGCAGAAGTAGAAAGATACTAGCATAGTATGAATTGGTGATGTGTGTGTGTGAGTGTGTGGATGCACCCATGTGTGTGCGTGTAGGTGTGCGTGTGCGTGTGTGTGTGTGTGTGTGTGTGTGTGATTTAAACTGCATTTACACAGAGTAGCATCTGCTGGAAGGTTGAGATGGCTATAATGAAGCTTCAGAAACCTGAAGACATTTAGTGGAAGATTAACTCTGGGAAACTCTGTGGAAGGAACAGATGACTGGCTCTGGGTAGGAAATGGGCAACAGACACCGAGTGGAGAGCCAGAGGCAGCTCTGCCTTGCTCACCCAGGGAAAGACTAGGCTCTAGAACAATTCCCAAAGATAGACACATTCTAGTGACTGTTGGTTTTGTGTTTAGCCAGGGATGAAGCTGCTTGCAGCATGGATGGTTCTCATCCATTTTGGAAGTCATTGGTTGTGTCCTGGAATAGGGACCTCTGTTGGTTCCTTTAGTTAAGGAACTCATGGAGTCAGTTTTTCTTTATTCTGGAAGAGATGGGCATCAGAAGGCAGCATGGAGTACCTGAGAAAACAGAAGAGTGGATTTTGTTTTGTTCACAAACCAAGGAAAGCTTACAGGAGTTAGGGATGTAAGTGTGTGTGTGGAGAGTGAGTGTGTGTGGGTGAGGGTAGGGGTGGGCCAGGGGTGAGGAGGCACCTACTGCCTTTGCATTCAGGCTTATGTCAGCAGGATTGGTTCTTGAATGCACAGACTCAAGTATTATCCTCCCCCAGAGCCTCTGGTGAAATGGGAGAATTGCTTTCTGTAGCAGGGTCCTCTATTTTTCATTCATTCATTCTCCATCCATTCATGTGTCTGTGGACACCCATATGCCATAGTATACATGGGGAGTTCAGAGAACAGCTTACAGGGGTTAGTTCTCTCCTTCCATTATGTGGAGCCTGGAGATTTAACTCAACTGTTAGGGTTGGCAGCAAGCACCCTTACCTATTGAATCATCTTGTGGTCTCTGGAGCTGGCCTCTCTACAATCCTGGTCTCTCTCTTTCCACTTCTACAGGAGCAAAGGGCAGCCGAAACTCATCTTGTCTGACCTTCTTGTCTGGTGGTCATCTCTTCATACGAAGACCTTCAGCAAACTGGGCAGGCCTACCAGTCCGCATACCTCTCGTGGGCTGATGATGGGCAGGTGCTTCCTCTTCTCTCTTCTGCCATCCTCAGGGAACTCAATTCTCTAGCACAGGAGAGAAAATTAAGCAAAGCAACATCACAGATTTATTTTGATTGCACAGAAGAATCTCATCTGCATATATTAGAGTAGAGGCAATAGTCAAATGTATTAAAGTGTGTTTTTTCAATATAGAAATTTCTTGGTATTAGCCTAAGCTTTGACATTGGTACCTCTGGGCTCCATAGACATCTGAAGATCAGGAGGAGCAGATGGGACCTTCCATGACTGACCTCCCAGGGCCCCAGACAGGTGCTGCTACTGCTTGCTGTCTTCCCTAGCTGTCTGCCATGAGGCTTCTTGTTCCCATAGCACGCAGTCATTTAGATTTAAGGAACTGAAGCTACTTTAAAAAATGTAAATGTTGCCTGTAAGGGTAACATATTAAGATATAATTTGCATTAGCTTGAATTAATTTTTTCAGGTTAGCACTACTCCCTTATGAGTGCTCAGAAGCAGTGTAAATTGGTTTTGATTGGGGATGGGGCAAGGAGCCAAGAGGTGCCAGCTGGGAAGGCAGGGCAGGTAGGACCTTCACTGTGGAGGGCAGCCACGGGCACTATCTGTTTGTCTGGGGATGAGCTGGATGCAGTGCTAAGAGCCAGGGCACCAGAGCGAAGCTTGGGAGCACTGGATACATTAGCAGGCAGCCTATCGATCATCTACCCTCTACTGATGGCTTACTCAATTGCTGACTCCTAATCACCACACTCATTTCATTTCCTCTGCCAAAGATGAGTGGATTAGTTACTGCTCTCAATGCTGCTGCAGAGTACCTGACAAAAGCAACTTAAGGGGCTCAGGAGAGGCCAGCTAGTCGAAGCTTGCTGTGTGATAATGGAGACCTGAGTTCAATCCAAAGTCCAGTATGGCACTTCCTAAGATACTTAGATGATCACACTCACACCCACATCTATCTGTCCCAGTTTCCTCACCGGAAGAAGGAGGATAATATAGCTCACAAGGATGCTGCAAAGATGAGCAGAAGGCACTCAGCAAATAGTATTATACATACATCTGCATTTTCAAGGAAGTATCAACTTGACGCACAGGTCCCCATCTATGATCTCCAAGTCATCGTGAAGGATAACTGACCTCCCTAAGACTCAACAAGGTAAGACACAGCTGGAATCTTAAGCCACCAAGATTCCCAGGTGGCCACTCCATTATCCCCACAGATTGGTGAGACCTTTAGGACTAATGGACCCTTCTACAGCCTGTAAGATATTAGGTCCATGAACAAAACCATTCAGGAAACTATTCTGATTTATTACTCACAGTATATAATGGGTGCCTGAACACTTTCAAAAACAACCCACCACAATTCTATATGGACATGAATTCAACCTGGTGGCACTGTGTTTGGTTCATGGTGACTGCTCACTGTGGGATGGGCCCTTGAGGCCTCCTTAGTCCCTGTCCTGACCCTTTCAGTTATGGTACCGTCCATTATAGTATGGGGCTTTGTAACTAAGCTTTATGTCTCTTTTGTATGGGTATTCCGGAAGACAAATTTGAAGATAGAACCTTAAAGAAGACCAAGTGCAGTTCATTACAACTCAACAAAAAGGACAAGAAGAAGGTAAGAAAGAACTCACCACACCACTTTGAAATATGATTTCTGTGGAAGGTGGTTACTTCATTTCATTCTACTGTGAATTAAAATTATTTAACAGATGAAGGTGTGGTTTTTGGCTTTCAGAGGGCTATCACATATTGAGTTTCTACCTATCAGAACCTCCATGCTTCAGGTGAAATAAAAGAAAACTAGAGGGACTGTTTCCTAACAAGGAGGGTTCAAATCCCAGCCTTAACATTTAGTGTGTATACTTGACCAACCTGCTTAGGTTTCTTGGCTCAGAAGCTGTCCATCTTCAGATGAAATAATAAGTGGTCAGAAGTCCACAACCCCAAATTAACTACAAAGTTCAAAGGTGAGGGCAAATTGACAGAGGTATTTTATTCAATGTACAATATTCAAGGTATTTTATTCAATTCATGTACGTGGGTTGAGTTTCTTTTATAATTTTAGCTTTGGGTTAGACTTTGCTGGGGGATTTTGAAGTGTGTGTGCGTATGTGTGTGTGTGTGTCTGTCTGTCTGTCTGTCGGTCAGTCAGTCAGGTTTGGGAAGGATTTCACTCTGTAGACCAGGTTGGCATGCAACTCATATATAATCCAAGCTAGGCTCAAACTTGAAACAATTCTCCATCTTCAGCCTCCTGAGTCCTGGGATTACAGGTATGAGCCACCATGCCCAGCTTTGTCTGAGTATTTTCATTTGCTTTTTAAAAATGAGCTTGATTTTAAAAAAAACAACAAAACAAAACAAAGAAAGATCCCATGCTTCAGCTAAACATGCCTGTGGGAAGCTAACCCCCTGGGGTTATAAAACAGTAAACACAGAGTCCTAATTGAAGCTAAAATACCTCAGAGAGTAAGATGGCGCTTGAGTCCTGAGTGACAAGCCTAGTTACAGGAAGCCCTGAGAAGAGAGAATCAAGTGAAATTCCCTGACAACAGGGTATGTTCTTTCTCTGCAGAATGGATTTCCTGAGCTTCCTCTGGATGCAAAGGGTGCATTGGAAGGTTATAAAAGAGCATCACAGGTCCAAGGAACATTGCCTGCAGAATCCTTACCTCATTTTGGTTATTCTCAATACTAGGAGAGACATAGCAATGAGATGCCAAGAAATGCAGCCTGTCTGTCTATTTTCTTATAAATTGGGTGATGGGACAGCTTAGACAGACACAGTATCTGTGTTTAATTAACAAGCCGGGGCAAGCAAATGCTTGTAACTGATTAATGCTAAAGAAGGAGACATTGGCAAATCGCTCAGTGCCTGCTAGCTTTCCCCTTCAGGCAGCTGTTTGCTACAGCTCCCAAAACCTCTGCAGAAAGAGTCCCAACTCCAAGTAGGCCTATACCCTTGGCCCACCAGGAAGAAAGCAGCTGTAGATTATGCCATGATTACTCTCATGATCCATACTGCCAGTATCGAACTCCTTGGCATTTCAAAGGTATCATGTGTAGCAACAGGACCAAAAAATTGAAGGGCTCAGTATTAGGATCATGGACCATGCTACCTTGTTCAGCAGGTTTTCTGGAGCCACTGTAAGCTGCAGAAGAACCATAGCTCAGAGTTTCAGAGCATTGACACCATCATCCTTCTCACTTGGCTTATACTTGTCCTTGGTGGAGGTTTAAACACGAGATACCATGGGAGCTGAGGAGCTTATCATATACTGGTACTATGTAGTCTTACAAATCAGTGAACTTGAACACAATGAATGGCAACTGGCCACCACAAAGAAGAAATATGTGTAAAAGTCTGAGCTTGCCATGGTCCTCCAAACTGAAGCCAGAGATGGGTAGAGGTCACTGTTGAAGATTCCAATGGCCAAGTCACCCTTCAGATCTACAAATAAGTTCTATGAGGACCATAAATCCTGTGTAGAATGGTGGTTCTCACTGGGTTAGTTCGCCCCCTAGTGTCTGAAACCATTTAGAAGGTGGGAGGGGATGCTCTAGTATCTCAGCAGGCTTAGGACAGGGATGATACAGTACAGCATTTCTCTACCCAAGTCGTGTCCAGTACCCAGACCGAGGTACTGCTATAAAGAGACAGGAAGGGGGTGGTTAGTGAGTAACATGTTAGCTATAACGTCCTTCATTTTTATTGCTTGCAACAGGGTCAAGGGGGACATTCCTTTATTCCAAATCCTACATTTCTTTGTGTGAATCTTAATTCTCTAGGCACAGGGATCATACAGCCCCCAGATCCTCAAAGGAGTTCTGTTGTGAGAGTTTAAGAATCCTCGATATAAGTATCTATGTGACCACCCTGCTTCTGCAGCAGACCCTGCTCCCAGGAGACAACAGGCACCTGCTTCTGTACCTGCCCATCAACCTGTTCTAGTGACTCCAGAAGCAGGCAGATTTTTGACTCTGGTTCTCTTTTGTCTTCAAAGAAATTAAGAATAGCTTACATTCTCTGCACATCTCTTTGACGCATAAATACCATCGTAATAACAGTTTTTCACTTGACCGTTCAGTAAAATCCCTAAGCCTTGATACCTACTATGACGGTAAACACCAGTATTCTGCCTATTCTCACAGACTTACAGCCGATGGTGCTATGATCCTCATAGCCTTGCTGATAGGAAAATGAAGAACTCTGATTTAATCAGTTCTTCCTCCAAGCTCTGTGGTTCTCTTGAGGAGCTTCTAGTTCCCTGTTCTAGAAGTCTCCTCTTTCATCATTAATGGTTGCACTTCCTTTGAGGTCCACTGGGGGAGGTAGCTACATGATACTATTTCTCTTGTTTATGTAGCCTGCATGGTGCATGAAAAACATGGGGTGGACCAGGGAGTGTCCAGTGCTTTGCCATCTCGAACAGACAACCCCCATCATGAGCTGAAATTAGAACCCACTTACTCCTGACTATAGTGTGATGTGAAATGTCTATAGCCATGTCCAAGGCCAGTGATGTCAGCCAAGTGCCTGGACTTTGCCTCTTCCCCTAAGGGTCAGGGTTTAAGATAAATAGTACAGGAGTGGATCATGCTATCTCCCACGGGGCTGCCTCTCTCCCCTGCTTCCTACCATCTCAGCTGAGTGACATTTGTGCCAGCTGCTCCCAAAGGGAGTCACTCTGGTGAAATGTCACAGGTTTCAGCATGAATGACCCTTCTCCATCCTTCATTTCTTTTCTAGCTGTCTCCCTCCCACATCTCAAGTGCTTTCTTTGTTTTGAAAGGACACTGCCTTGATATTCAAGTGCAGGAAAAAGTAATTACATTCTCTTTTCAGGTCTGCCTCTCAAAAAAGCCTTCAAATCATCCCTGGCTGAAACACTGGGATTATTCCCCAGGGAAAACGGTATTAATGGCAGCTTCAGTGGCTTCCCTTTATTGGGTCTCACCTGCTACTTCTTCCCATGAAAAGGCAATAATGCTGACATTGTAGATTACTGCTGCCTCCTGCCCTCCTCTGTCATCTCCTGAGGGTCAGGACCTCTCACCCAGCAGAGACCAAACACCTCATTCAATGTCACAAATTTAGTAAGTGGTAGGTCTCCCTCGTATGTGCAGCTGGGTCACATGCTTAGTAACTACCTTGTAACTTCTGTGACCATTTACAAGGACCAAAACCAAGGGGGTGTGTTTCTTCTGATTTATTGTTTTTTAATTTTTAAAATGTGAAAATATATACAAAGATACCAGCAAAAATTGCTTTTGTTATGCATCTGAATATAATCATCATTACCGGGAAGAAGAAATTATTGATGTTTGGAATTGTCCTAGGCAGTCCAACACACAGAGCTGCTATTTGGTGGGAACTGGCCAGGTTCTAAAGGCCTGGGCTTAGCCCTTACCCAGTGTTATGATTTTAGGTAGTTTATTTTTACCTGTCTGGGTCCTATTTCCCTGATGAAATGTATGGTTGAATTAGATGTTTCAGGGTTCCAGTTGTGCTTGTGTCCAGGACTCGGTGACTCTAGATCCAGGTTCCACAGAAAGATGAGATTGTAATGTTGGAAATGACTCTCACTCCTTTCCTGCCTCAGATGAAACTTAATAGCAACCAAATCTGGTTCTTTGCTACCTGGAGGCCTCTCCTGTCCCTTGGGAGACCTGTGTAGACCCTTGGTCTTTGGTTCCCGAGAGCTGGGTTTTCTAGCAAAATGACTCTTGTTTCAGCTTGTCCTTCCTTTAAGCTAGACCTCCATGTCTCAGTCTCTCTCTGAACTTCCTAGCCCTTGGCTTGCTTCCTGTTGCTTCTGAGGGGCCATCCCCAGTGTCTCTTCCTGTCTTTGTATTTCAGTCTATGTTTTTGTTGTTCAATTGCTGTGAAGAGACACCATGACCAAGGTAACTCTTAAAAAAGGAAGCATTTAACTGGGAGATTGCTTACAGTTTCAGAAGGTTAGTCCACTATCATTGTGGTGGGAAATAGGGCAGCAAGCAAGCAGGCAGGTGATGGGGAAGAAGCAGAGAGCTTAATCCTAATCCAGGGAGGGAGGGAGAGCGAAGAGAGAGAGAGAGAGAGAGAGAGAGAGAGAGAGAGAGAGAGAGAGAGAGAGAGAGGCTGGGCCTAGCATGGGCTTTGGAAATTTCAAAGGCTATCCCCAGTGACACACCTCCTCTAACAAGACCACACCTAATCCTTTCCAAACAGTTCATCAACTGGAGGCCAAACATTCAAAACTTCGAGCCTATGGGGCCAATCTTATTGTGTCTCTCTGAATATAAAGTTTTTACTCCGCCCTCCCAGTACTGAAAGGACAGATGGAAAAGCTCAGCCATGACTTGGCCTCATTGTCCTTGGCTGTCACCTGTCTTCTCTATTCTTTCCTTTGTTCACTGTCCCTTACTTCACTTAAGTTTTCCTGTCCTTGACCTTTTTGTGATACTGTGCTCTAGAGAGCCAGAGATGGCCTACTCTTGAAATTTAATCTCCCCTTCTCCTGTTTTTCCTTGACCTTTCTGCAGGACCAAGTCCTATCCCCATCATTCTGGACTTATGCTTTGGGTATGGTCAGGTTTGATGATTCTGATTTAGGGTCATTGGTACATTTTCTCAGAAAGCTCACCTATACCCATGGCTTTTTATTAAATCTCTTCTAGGTTTAATGCCACATTTCTCACTGTCCTATGCCTTTGATGTCCTCCCTTGATAGTGCCATTGTCAACTTACGTAATGTGTTTTTGTTGGACCTTACCATCCTTAGTCAAAGTCTATGTTATAGAGCCATGTCCTCCAAGCTTGAGCACTCCCTTCTGGAAAGAGAGAAACTCAATCCCTCCCAGGAACAGAGAAGATGGGTGCAGTTCAAAGCTCAGAAAGTTACAGGGCTCTTCACCAAGGTCAAGCAGTAACAAATGTTAGCTAGAAGAGACTGCCACCAGCTGCGCTGGCTGTGAATTGGACAGGAAGCTGAGCAATGTGAGTCAGCACTCATGTAGGATGGGGGCTTTGATGACACAGCTGTCTTTGAGTCACTCATACACCTGAAAACAGTACTGAGCATATCCTCCTTTCGATGACCATAATAAACGCATCAACTCATCAAGCTAGACGAGGGTGGAACAGTGTCTTTGGTCTGTTGTTGCGGCTCTACCTGGAGTGAATTGGCATTTGTTTACTTCTTGCTAGGGAAAGTCACATAACAGACTGCCTTCCATTCATCTGTCCCACTGCAGCGGCAATTTCTTGTTCTTCAGTTAAGTGGGTTTGAAGCATAATCAATGTTGCTCACTCCTTCCTCAGCTTCTTTTTATTCAGTCAGCTACTAAAACAGATTTATTGGTTGTCCATTAAGTAATTTCTTACATGCATATCCTCTCCTCTGTTTTTACCACTAATGCTCTGGCTCTGCTTCACACAAGGAAACTCTCACTTCTTCTAATGTCCTGATTCTCTGGCCTATCTTCCCTGATACTAACCATCTTTCTAAACCTATGTTTATGTTGCTATGTTGCTCATTAGCTCTGTGTTCTTTTGCTTCCTGCTCTCCTAGTCACTGTTCAGAAGATCCAGAATAAGACCCAACCCTCTCAGGTTGACATTCAAAGGTACTTACAAAACATGGTCCTAGTCTAGAGTACCCTTAT
Organism: Rhynchomys soricoides; assembly: GCA_019843965.1. Classification (NCBI taxonomy): domain Eukaryota; kingdom Metazoa; phylum Chordata; class Mammalia; order Rodentia; family Muridae; genus Rhynchomys; species Rhynchomys soricoides. The sequence goes on from JADRCH010000050.1 coordinate 11,146,886, forward strand.
CTTTTATTAGTTTTCCCGTGTGTGTGTGTGTGTGTGTGTGTGTGTGTGTGTGTGTGTGTGTGTGTTTGTGTGTGTGTCTGCGTGTCCTATTTTTAGATAAAGCTTATCACAGCTTGTACTTCCCAGTCCTAAGTATTCAGCAACTGAATTGCTCTCTAGGAATCTGTCTCTGAATCTGAAAGTGGATGTAGTTTCTCTAGGAGGGAGGCTAAAACTCACTTATTCAACATTTACTAGGAGGGTACTAGGGCTTTCTCAGTATTATGTGGCAGGTTCCAGAACTTGTAAAGATAAATAAGGTGTTATTTCTCCCTGGGGTAGCTCAGGTAGTTGAGGAATGTGCACATAGAAACCTCAGGATCTAGGTCTATGGAGATGGCTCAGTCAAAAAAGTGTTTGCTACACAAGCATAGAGCTGGGTTTGGATTCCCAGTACTCAGGTTAAAGACTGGACATGGTAGCACACCTGTAACGCTGGCCCTAGGGTAGGAGGATGGAGGCAAGAAAATATCTGGAGATTTTGGCTATTCAGCATGGCCAAATGGATGAGCTCTATGTTCAGTGAGAGATTCTGTCTCAAAAGTGAGGTAGAGATGACCAAGGAAGATGCCAAACAGTAACCTATGTACTTTACATGCATCCACACATGTGTGCACAGATCCATATGTACATGGCATCACACATGTACACACACACACACACACACACACACACACACTCACTCCCCATCACCACCATCACCTCAGGATATTATTAGTAGGATAGGTGAGCATTGGCTTATGTACAGGCAGACTATATGCTCTGCCTTGGTCTTATCCCATCAAACTTCGACTTGCTAGCCCCTTCTGAAAACCACCCTTGAGCCATGACTACCTGCTCTTTCCCCATCCCCACAAGGCCAAGCTTCTCAGAGTGTGAAACTGGATGATGCCTTGACTTCTTACAGGTGACATATTTACATTTTAATAGGAGACAATTAAAAGGAGGGTATTGTAACTGCTGTGGCAGATGAGTGGGGACATATTTTGAGTTATGGTGGATTTGGGAGCCTCAAATCACACCCACTCATGCTATTTCATGAGGTTGCTTCCTCTCCCCTCAAGAACCCAGAGTGCACAATGCCTCTTTGGGGCTGTGTGGCTTCCCTGGGTTGTGGGAGCACTCTGGAGTGTTGGACTCCCAGTGCAATGATGGATGAGACATCTGTTCCATGATGGGCCATTACAAACAATTCATTACTGCAAAATGGACTTACCCTCATTAGCCCAGGAGCTCTAAGTTTAATGTGGCATTCTGCAATCTCCCAGACTCTGCGACACACATTGAATGCATGCATCACATTTTATAGAGCCAGGAAACCTGAAATTCAGGAACAATGGAGATTTAGCATGCCTCTTGAGTTAGTTGACATATTTAGTCTTCATGAACACGCCTGTTTTGTAGACAAACCCTGTAGCTCACAGCCTCATTATTAGAAATTAGTTCACTCCATTGCTTTTGCCCAAGGGCACAGCTTTCCTTGGGGGACAGTTATGCCTTTATCATCCTGGTGCCTGCTGTAGGTGAATGGCTTTCTGAAGTTCAGACCTGGGAATGTTTCTCCTGGGGTGGTCCTGGCCCTTCATCATGGGTCACCAGTGTAATTTGCACATTCTTGCTCAGTGCATTTCCAGAAGATTCCCATTCTTTATATTTGAGCAAAATTGTGGCCATATATCCATATCTCCCCCCCCCCCCCCCCCGGAGCATTATCCAGAACCAGCAATCAGTTCAAATAATGTGTGACAGACATGGTGTCAATTTGCTAAACTTTTGATATTAGAGGCATAGCTACTGATGCATGAACTCCCTGCCTGGCTCAGCTCATCTTCGGGAAATTACCCGGCCACTTGTCACACTCCCACAAAATGACAGTTCTCCTCCAGGGCTTCTTTTTCTTCAATAGTTCATGCATCTCTGAGGATTCCTTTAGCTAGAAAATTCTACGTTGCCTTTTACCAAGCTACCAATCAACAATTGGGGGACGTTTTTTAAAGCCTAGGGTCAAATTCTGGATATTCAGCTTCATTGGTGGCCATGACAGTGACTGAGGAAGACAATGCTTTGGGAGCCAAAGCACGGTCAGTTGCCTTATTTTCTCTCCTCAGGAACTGTACTTGATAATTAATTTTCTGCTCTCTGATATGTCTCACCCATATGCAGTGGTCTGTCTCCAGCCTAAAAATGCTTATTCAGTCAATCATCTATCTGTTGCCAAACATTGAGCTTTCATTATGTGGAAAAGCCTATGTTGGATGTTGGGCTGCGCTGAGCTCAGGTTCTCTTAGATTCTGTAGCTCCATCATTCCCTGCAATGAGATTCATCAAATGCTTGTTGAGTGTCTGCAGTGGGCCAGGTCCACAGCTACAGGACCATAAGACATTCCTGGTGAAGAACACACCAGCTGTTTGCATCATCCCTGGGGTCAGTAGTGATACACACTTTTGGAACTAATGTTTCTTCTTTTACCACACAGCCTGCTCCTTTCTTGTTCAGTGAAGGAATCTTCCAGTCCATGTTTCTGTTAGGATGCTCATCTTAGGTCTTCAGTGACTTCCCACCTGGAATGTGTGGAATTAGAAGGAGAAAATTCTCATCTTTCAGAAGACACTTATTACCCACGCCCCTCTATCGACAGCTTCTTTTCTCACCTCTGGCTTCTGTTCATTTATCTATCACCATCTTTCCCTTGAAAGAAAAATCTAGGATCCTGTGTAATTTCCATTTATTCTGAAGGAGACACCGTGTGACAGGGGAGTTTTTATCCATTACTTGATGGATACTTTTTTCTATCTTTAAGTTGTTATGGGAAAAGCTGCTATGAGCAGTCCTGGAGAAGTTCGTTTTCATTTCTCCTGCCTAGAGATCTAGAAGCGGTAATTCCATGTTTGCCATTTGGTGAAACTGTTAGTCTGCTTTACAGAGCATCTGTGCCATTTCTAATTTCCACCAGTCATCAGTCAACAATTCTCCACCAAGTCAATAAGCAGGTGTGCTTTCTGGGAGCAGTGAGTGAAGGAAGCTGCGTTTCCCACCCTGCACTGGAGTGTAGCCATAACTAACATTCACCTCCTTCCCCCACCCCATTACTCATTATGGATTTCTCTCACTTCCAGCCAAACTAGGTGGCTGACTTAGTGGGTATGCCACCTAATGTCAGCACCCATCTTAATCACTCAGATCAGTTAAGATGCCTGGTGTGATTCAATGGTCCTCAAAAAGGACCAAGATATCACATTTCTAACAAGCTTTCCAGATCTCTGTTGCTATGATAAAATACACTTACATCTCAGTCTAGGGAATGGTGCTGCCCACTTTTAGGATGAGTTTTCCCACCTCAAGGGAGGAAGGGCTTATTGCAGTTCACAGTTCAAGGCTATAGTCTGTTATAGTAGAGAATCCAAGGCTAGAACCAGTTGGTCACACTGAATCCACAGTCTGGAAGCTGCTGGTGCTCAGCCCTCTCTCCTTTTTATACAGCTCAGCATCTCAGCCTAGGGAATGGTGCTGCCCACTTTTAGGATGAGTCTTCCCACTTCAATTAATCCCTTCAACATAGTGCTTCATAAACATGCCCAGGGGCTAAGTAATCCCTCACAGGTGTGCCTGCAGGCTTGTTTCCTAGGTGATTGCTGACTACAATTTTGACAATTAGCACCAACCATCACACATAGACAAAAGATTTATTCATCCTCAATTGCTACATTCTTTGGCTTTGGCAATTGTCCTTTATAATTTTTTTTCCTGGGCTTCAAGCACTCAGATAGATCCTACTGAGTTCTAAAAGTAATCCTTCCTTCTCATCATCCTACCAACATGGTGACTGCTCTACTATCCACTATCATCATATGTGATGCTGGCTCGGAGACAGATCTTCTGGGTACTCACTCAACTGCTGTGTTTGTCTTGTCATTCTTTCAAATTTCTGGTTTGAGGCCACAGGAATCATGACAAGACCAGTTGATCCTATGGTCTTTCACCCATAGTATTCTCTCTCTCTCTCTCTCTCTCTCTCTCTCTCTCTCTCTCTCTCTTTCTAAGAGGGATTTTGGAACCAGCATTGTGAATGGGTAGCAGGTGGGTGGAGTCCATGAGAACTGGTCTCAGTAAGCAACAGCAGAGGAGGGACAGTGAGTGATAAAGATTCCCAGACAGATGAGGATCAGAAGACACGAAAAGATGCTTAAGAAGTATCTACAAAGGAGAACTTGCAACATGATTTACAAATCAAACTGTAAGCATAGGGCAAATACAGCAATGGATGCTGTGGAAATCCTGGAGGGATTCAAGGTAGAGAGATGACCAACAGCCTAGAGTAGTCAGGGCTTGTACTGCACAAAATATCAGTATCAAGAAGCAAGTTGGGGAGGAAAGGGTTTATTCAGCTTACACTTCCACATTGCTGTTCATCACCAAATGAAGTCAGGACTGGAACTCAAACAGGTTAGGAAGCAGGAGCTGATGCAGAGGCCATGGAGGGATGTTACTTACTGGCTTGCTTCCCCTGGCTTGCTCAGCTTGCTTTCTTATAGAACCCAGGACTACCAGCCCAGGGATGGCACCACCCATAATGGGCCCTCCCATCTGTGATAACTAATTGAGGAAATGCCTTACAGCTGGATCTCATGGAGGCATTTTCTCAAGGGAGGCTCCTTTCTCTGTGATAACTCCAGCTTGTGTCAAGTTGACACACAAAAGCAGCCAGGTCAGGGGGTTTTCAGGCAGTGGTAGACTGTGCATGGTTTTGAAGATCATGCAGACATGAGACTGGTGGGAAGGTAGAGGAAGTAAGTATTGCAGGTGCTTAAGTCAGGGTGATGAAGACTCAGATGTGTGTAGGTTGGGTAGGGTGCATGCATGTGTTCAGGGCTGGAACTCAGCCCCATATAGTGCTGATTTCTGGAAGAAGCAATATTAGCATTTTTTGTCTTTTTTTTTTTTTTGTAATGAGAGGAACCATTACTGAATATTTATTGTAGGCTAGACACCCATGCTGCATTTCTACATGAATTGCCTTATTTAATCCTCAAAACTGCCCCTAAATAGGCAACTCAGTCTGAAGCCAGACTTGGGGTACCTTGACTGGCCAACCAAAGACTTAGGCTCTTTTTTTGATACTCTGGCAATGAAATAGACATGCTCTAGCTTTTGATAACTATTATGTTCTTTGTTACTTCTATAGGGTCATCACATGAAATACTTATAACTTTCTTGGCTGCTAGGAACATTATCTTGAATAGCTCATTCATTATATGCAATGCACCTATGTCTTGCCATCATGGAATAACTTAATTCTCACAAAACCCCTGAAAGGTGTGATAAGACATTGAGGCACAGAGAAGTGATGTGATGTGCACAAAGTGATGGAGCAAGAGAGGGACCGAGCTATGCGTTGGGCCCCAGCAACTTTAAGGTGCATGCATTTGATTCCCGTGTTACTGAGCTGCTCAAAATCCATTTAGGAACCACAATGATAATTAAGTGATAGTGAGGTTTTTATGATAGGGCCAATTAGAAGTCAACTGTTTTAGGGAGGATGATAGGGTGTGCTCTGCTCTGCCCTTCCAGAGAAAGGGCATCTTCTCTGGGCCTTGAGTATCAGGAGAATGCAGCCCTGCACATCACTGGGTGGCCTGTGTGTGTATGCTTTCTCTTCTCCCCCCACAGTGTATTTACACTCAAGACTGCTATAAACATCCATTTGCTTTAACACATGTGAAAATACCTTAGCAACTTCCCGAAGTTCTGGCCTGTTGCTAAGCAGTGACCCTTCTGCTACCATGGCAACATCACCAGACTCTGGAGGGCTGTTGGTACCAACCTCCTGACTAGACTTGGAGCTCAGGAGCACATTTGCTCTCAGGGGCAGTCACTCTGTCTTGTTGTTTGACTCTATCAGAAAAGCCTATGTTTTCCTGAAGGAAGCTTCTTAGAAAAAACAACCATTCAGTGCTTGGCAGATGAGGTCTGCGGTGACTCCACCTCTACTGCTGTGCCCACCTTATTCTGTGGAGTGGGTGGAGTTCAGGGTGGATGCACCAGAAGGCGCAGTGAGTTTTTTCTCTGGATCAATAGAATGAATTAAGGACAGTGATGCCTCTGGAAAGCATGGCTGCAGGAAGCTACTACCACCCTGAGGGAGAGTCTTACAGAAATGATTTTCCAATTATAAACCTGGAATCACAGAGCAGGGGTCACTTAGACAGGGAAGCACACTGTGCAGCAGTGGTTTAGTCAACAACCGGCCACGTATATGATGACTATACCATAGCTGTGTCATGAGCTATACCATCCGCATTTGCATGAGTACATTCTCTGATGTTTGTTTGGCAAAATGATGCATTTCTCAGACATATCCTTGTCTTTAGGTGACACATGGTTGTATTGTAAGAGATACCACTCTGAGGAGAGAGGAGTGTGTGATGGTTAGTATTACTTGACAACACAATGACAGCATCTAGAATCACCTAAAAGACAAATTTCTCAGCAAGCCTGTTTCCTAAATGCAGGTCACACTGTTTACTTGGGCTGGGGTTCAGACTGAAAAGGAAAAAGCAAAACCAGCAGCATCCATATGTATCTCTCAGCTTCCTGACTATGCCCAGTTGCCTCCCTTTCCTGCTGCCAAGCTTTCTATCATGATGTACTTATTCCCCCCACCACCAGGGGGCAGAATAAACCCCCTTTCTCTTAAGTTACTTCTTTTGGGTATTTAGTCACAACATGAAAAGAAACTGACATAGCATTAAAGAAACCCCTTCTGGAGTTTCCCACTGGCCAAATGGAATTTGAGCCACCCATAAGGAAACACAGACATTGTAGCTCTCAAGGGTGTTGGCCTCTTCAGTAAAAGAGGCAAGGAAGGAGAAGAACTAACTTAGAAGTTACATATGATTATGGTGGGTATCCTGGCTGGTTTTGTCTATCAACCTGACACAAGCTAGAATCACCAGAAAGGAAGGTGCCTCAGCTGAGGAAATGCCTCCATGAGATCCAGCTGTAAGGCATTTTCTCAATTAGTGATCAATGGGGGAGGGCGCAGCCCATGGTGGATGGTGCCATCCCTGGGCTAGTGGTCCTCAGTTCTATAAGGAAGCAGGCTGAGCAAGCTATGGGAAGCAAGCAGCAGCCTTCCATGGCCTCTGCATCAGCTCCTGCCTCCAGATTCCTGCCCTGCTTGAGTTCCTGTCCTGACTTCCAATAATGGACTATGATCTGGAAGTGTAAGCTGAATTAACCCTTTCCTCCTCAATGTGCTGTTTGGTTATGGTGTTTTCATCCCAGCAATAGAAGCCATGACTATGACAGTGGAGTAGGCAGAGACTGGCATGACTAATTTGTCAAACCAAGCAGGCTAGGGAGACAAAAATCTCCAACTAGATCTACCTGTGGGACAGGATAAAGGCCAGGGAGTAGAGCCAGCTGCAGACATGTTTAACCTGGAGGCATGACACCAGGGATAAGGAGCAGCCAATGTGAGTAAATCCAATGTATTGTCTCAACGGACCCTCACACATCATCCTCTCTGACCCACAGGCAAAGCTTAAGTAGTTTTGTGAAAAATTTCCTATCTGTGGATTGAGAGGCCTGAGAATACTTTCACATTCTACAAATCCTTCCTTCTGGAAGCTTCTTCCCTTTGGCATCAACCAGCCCTCAACCTGGTTGTCAGTCCCAGTCCAGAAGCTATAGATTGACAAAGTTTATAGCAGCATCAGTTTAGACTACCTGGGAACATGTTTAAAAAAGCATGTTCCCACCCCCACCCCCCATTCCTGTATCCTTCCTAAGGGCCATTCTAGGCTTGTCCAACAATCTGTTTTAACTAGCCATAGCTGAAAAGGGAGGCTACAAGCCAATCATACAGCCCAAAACAGTCCGTAAATGTTAGCATGCTGTTCTAGTTTCATTGTGTTGATGTGATAAAACACTCTAGCCAAGAGTAACTTAGGGGCGGAAGGGGTTTTCTTCAGCTTATGCTTTCAGGTCACAGTCTTTCACTGAGGGAAGTCAGGGCAGGACCGGAAGCAGAAATCATGGCAGCTGCCACTTGCTGGCTCACTCTCAGGCTCATGCTCAGCTAGTATTCTTTTACAGCCCAGGACCACTTGCTTAGGGATGGTGCTGCCCCTTTCTCCTGGGTGTTGCTCTTCCTATCTTCTCCAACTCCTAGCTTGTAGCCTAAGGCCCCCTTTGCTGCATTTTCATGTCCAAGATCAGAGAAGCTTGGCCACAGGTCATAATTTTAAGATAATCCGGCAATACCAACAATTGTTGGGATTCAGGGAGTGTTTATAAGTAGTTGGCTGTTCAGGAAGTGTATCCCAGATGCAGAGTTGGTGTTCATGGACAGAATATTAGTTCTGAGGGAATTAAGAAGGGTACCTCAAGAGACTCTGATACTATGAACAGGTCATGGGCTCCAGCAAAGATTGTTATGGCTGGATGCTATCAGGAGATACTTCCCCACAGGTCTCACACAGTTCTGCACATCTTACAGGCAAGAGAGTGATTTCTCATTGTTCTTGACTGCTTTCTCAAGATGTTTGTATGGTGAACATCCTAGAAGATATGGACTGTGTCTCTTTCTGCAGCAAATGGCAGTTATACTTGGTAACCCTCATGAAATATTTGGGTTTCCTAAGCTCTGGGTTCCTGTCCTAGAACATAATCCACCCTGTATTCTTATGACGTATTGCTCACTTAATCTTGTTCAGTAGATTTTGGGACTTGCAAGAACGGTGTAAAACTAAGGAGACACTGGATTCTGTAGTTGCTTGAAATAATAAACCATCTCTGGTCTCTGATCAGAGAGCATCATCTCTAAAATAGTGTTGTAGATTGACTTGCTACCGCCACAGTTCTTGACAGCTCATGGTAGTCCTCAGTTTCAAGAAATATGGGTCTAGACTAATAGGAAAGATAACTGAGCCTGAAGCAAGGGGGGGGGGAGCTGTTGGACTTCTCCTCCAAGGAATGGGCAGAGCTGACTCTGAAGTGTAGTAGGGTGAAGACTCTGTATGTAGGAGAAAGCAGGAAGAAGAAAGAAGGATCCAAGCTTCCTTTTTAGGAATGAAACTCAATTAAATGATTAAATCCAAACAGTGGCATGTGGGACCCCACAGACTCTCTTAGTTCATTTGCGGTGTCATAACAGAATATCCAAGAGTTGATTACTTGTAGAACATAGAATTTATTTTCATGTCATTCTAGAGGTTAGAGAGCTCAAGCTCAAGATCACGGCACTATAAGGTTCAACTGTGGAGGATTCCATGCACTAAATTCACAGTGTACAGTGTTGTGTCTAAACATAGTGGAAGGCAGAGGAACAAAGAGAGCAGAGCTCCCTGTGCAGTTTCACTTTTTGTAAATGTGACATAATTTGGAAAGAGGAACTAAATTGAGAAAATGCCTCCATCGGACTGCTCTGTAGGCAAGTCTATGAAGTCTGTGAGGACATTTTCCTGATTGATGATTGATGTGGAAGGGCCCAGCCCACTATGGGCAGTGCGACTTCTAGGCAATGGGCCTGGATTGTAAAAAGAAGCAGGCTGAGTGAGCCACGAGGAGCAAGCAAGTAGGTAGTGTCCCTTCATGGCTTTTGTTTCTGTTCCATCCTCCATGTTCCTCCTGCTTTGAGTTCCAGCCCCGACTTCCTTAGATGATAAACTGTGATGTGGAAGTGTAAGCCAAATAGATCTTTTACTCCTTGTACTGGCTAGTTTTGTGTGTCAACTTGACACAAGCTGTAGTTATCACAGAGAAAGGAGTTTCAGCTGAGAAAATGCCTCCATGGGATCCAGTGGTAAGGCATTTTCTCAATTAGTGATCAAGGGGAGAGGGCCCCTTGTGGGTGGTACCATCTGTGGGCTGGTAGTCTTGGGCTCTATAAGAAAGCCAGCTGAGCAAGCCAGGGGAAGCAAGCAAAGCAGTGGAACATCCCTCCGTGGCCTCCGCATCAGCTCCTGCTCCTTGACCTGCTTGAGTTCCAGTCCTGACTTCCTTTTGTGATGAACAGCGGCATGGAAGTGTAAGCTGAATAAACCCTTTCCTCCCCAACTTGCATCTTGGTCATGATGTTTGTGCAGGAGTAGAAACCCTGACTAAGATACTCCTCAAGTTCAATTTGGTCATAGTGTTTTATCACAGTAGAAAGCCAACTAGAACACTCCCTAGGTCAAGTCCCTTTTAAGAACCCACCTAATTCCATTCATGAGGAAGAAGCCCTCAAGGCAAGTCACATCTTTCTTAAATTTTGTTTTGGTATGCTAGTGTGTGTGTGTGTGTGTGTGTGTGTGTGTGTGTGTGTGTATGTGTGTATGTACACATGCATGTTTTCATGATGCACAAGCCAGAGGTTGATGTTGGTTGCCTTCCTCAATTGCTCTCTGTCTTATATATCAAGGTGGTATCTTACACTTGAACCCAGAGCTTGATGAGTCAACTATTCTAGCTAGCTAGCTTGCTTTGGGGCTCCCTTGTCTCCACTTCCTGTTCACCAGAGTTATAGGAAGACCGTTATGTGTGTCACTGAAGATCTGAATTCTAGTACTCATGCTTGGATGACAAGCACTTTACCCACTGAGCCATCTCCCCAGCCCATCCCTTGTCACCTCTTAATGGCCCTATTTCAATATTTTCACATTGGCAGCACCTACATTTTGGATGGGATACATTCTCACTGTAGCACAGACCATTTTATTCTTTGATTTCCAGATCTGCATATGTGAATCATCCGAAGAATGTTACAAAAACGCAGGTGCCAGAGCATTTCCACCGGGATTCGATCTAGTCTCACTGGCAGTGACATGGGGCTGGTTCCAAGGTTACCTGGCTGTTCTGAAGTCTAGATAAATTTGAGAACCACTCATCTATCTACTGTGAGGAAATAGGTTCACAGCATTTAGAAGGACTTGATTAAGAATCTGTTCCTTTGAGATTTTACCCAGCTGAAGTCCCAGAGTCCTGGGCTTTGTGCTAGGATCACAACCCCCGAGCCATGGATAGCTTCTGTTGCTTGGGACCTAACTCAGCTCTGGCTCACAATCCCAGAGCCATGAATGGCTTCTGTTGCTTAGGATCTAACTCAGTGTTGGCCAGGGTTTCACCTGGAACTGACCAATAGAAACTTTCACTCCAGAGAGGAACAAGGCAGGGATCCAGAGGGAAGGCTTCTCTTCATGTTGTCAAGTAGGAACCTGGGTTGCTAGGCAACCAGACAGTCCAAGGCAGCCTTGTTGCTCTGTGGTGGTGCTTTGCATTTTAAGATTCCTTGGGTGGATTCTGGAGAACCTCAAGAGTTCTGAAGGGCAGACATGACAGCTGTGTGTGTCTGGGTACAGCTTCATCCAATTTTGCCATGCCATTTTGTATGGCTATCATAAGTTAGAGGAAGATACTGGTGCCTCACAATGTAACTGGTAAAAAGGAAGACATTCTAAAAAGACACATGTCCTAATCTAACTGTCAGACTAGTAAAACAATGGGCCCCCCAAAATGGGAGTTTCCCCAGAAATCTCATGCTGGGAGAAGGAAAGGGTTTCAGACAGAGGAAGAATTTGTCTCCATTAAATAGATTTCATGCAGTGCTAATAGCTTGTTAAACAGCTTACTGATGACACTGAAGACCATACAATGAGGGTCAGTGCTGAGTAGGACCACACCTTGACTAGCACTGTTTAGATGTGTATAGCCTTGTTCATTTGTTTAAACTTTATTCTCAGTTCAAGGCCCTGAGGAAGACACTTGAGGGGTTTTGCTGAATTTCTTTGTCCCTCTTTTCAGTATGGACACATTGAATAAATCTTCTATTGCTGATTTCGACTATTAATTTGGATTTTTTATTGGCTTATTGAGAATGGGTAATCAAACCTGGCTTGGGACATGGGCTTCAACCCCCAGCTTTGATACCAATAAGACTGTACATGAAGAAAGACAGAATGTGGCTTAGCAGGTGATTATCTTGAAGAAGAAGGCTTGTTAAAGCTTGAAGGGCCCTTGAGAGCTTTTGAAATTAAGAAGTAATTTCAAATTTATAGAAAACTTATAACAAGAACCACACAAAATATATCCACATTTTCTATTTTTAACAGTTAATCAATTTGCTTTGTGTCTGCCCTTTTTCTATAATATTTTTCTTATCCATATGAAATAAGTTAGATAAATGGTGACCCTTAATCTGACAAATATTTTAGTGTCTATTTTCCCCAAATAAAGGTGTCCTTTTCATTTTTTTCTTATAGACTCACAGGACACTGATCAATTTAAAGTTTGATATTAAACAGCCTCATTATTTAATTCATTTAGTGTTTCTGTATTTTGTCAGTTAACGTTATGACTTCTTTTTGTTACAGTTCTCCCCTCCAGTGAAAGATCCTATCTAGAATAATATAGCCCAGAATATATGCGTATTCTGTTAGGTTGTTTCTTAATCTCCTTTAATCTGGACCACACTCTAGCTTTGCCTGTTGAGTTTTTCTTCTGCTTCTCCATCATGGATTTGGTATTTGCCTTCTGACTAGAACACTACATCAATGACACCATGTTCTTCTCAGGGTATTACTTCTGGAGTCATGCAATGTCAATTTGCCACCAGTGGTGATTTGAAAATACTTGGCCCATGGGAAGTGGCACTTTTAGGAGATATGACCTTGTTGGAGTAAGTGTGGCCTTGTTGGAGGAAGTTCAGTGCTGTAGAGGTGGGCTTTGAGGTCCTATGCTCAAGCTCTGCCCAGTGCAGAAAAGAGAGCCTCCTCTTGACTGTCAGCAGTCACCAGTTTTTCTCCTATCTGTCTTCAGATTAAGATGTAGAACTCTCAACTATTTCTCCAGCACCATGTCTACCTGCATGCTGCCATGCTTCCTGCCATAACAATAATGGACTAAACCTCTAAAACTGTAAGCCAGCTCCAGTTAAACATTTTTCTTTATAAGAATTGCTTTGGTTATGGTGTCTCTTCACAGCAATAAAACCCTAACTAAGATACCACCTCTTAATTTTGATTAACTGGGAAGGGTGTTGTTCAGTGTCTCCTCTGTATAGTTATTACTTTATTTGTGTCTTCATTAACAATTTAAGTCCATGTAAGCATCAACACTTCACCCGTGGTCAACATCAACCCTAGAAGTGATTGTTACCTGAAACAATGTTAGGATTTTACAATGAAGCTTTTCCAACTCTAGCTTCTTGAGGGTTCTGTTATAGATTATCAAATTGACTTCCTGGCAAGATTGACCTCTGGCCTTGGAAAGCATTTCAAGGCAGTTAAATAGAGACTCTTTCTCCATGTCTACACAGGAACTTCTGAAGTGTTCTTTGGATGCTGTGCCTTTCTGAATTGGGTTTTGCATCATGTAAAACCTGTTTCTGAGTCTCAATTTTATACAGTACAATAAACAATCATGTAACTTTGTTATTAGTGCTTCTGAGTTTTAGGAACTAGTCCATTTATTTGCTTATTTGTTTAGACAGTAAACAAGAGTCTGGGGGTTATAATTGCTACACATTGTCATAAATTTGGGGTTTGTGTTGAAATAGGTGGACATAGTGCCTATCATCGAGAAATCTAAGGTCTAATGTGCCTTAGATATTGGACAAATGATAATACACTAAATTTTGTGAAGGTAACAAGTAGAGATTGTCCTCTGAGGATGCATCAACAGGATCTACTCTAGTCTTGAGGCCTTGGAAACACTTCACAAAAAATGAATTTAAGGATGAGTTGGGATTGATGTCAGCTAAGGATGGGATTCTGGGAGCAGCAAGTGCACCCTCTTGGGAACATGGTACATCCATACTGCTGGGTGTCTGGGTGAGGTAGGAGGGCTCATGAGAAGCAGGGCTTTCTAAGCTCTGGGAAAACACGTTGAACCTTTATAAAAACTATGCCCTTTTCACCCTAGGAGGCCAAGGGAAGCCTCTGAGGGATTTTTAGAAGACAAGAGTGATGAAATTTCATATGTAAATAGAAAAGGTCACTCTGGCTGTTCTGTAGGGAAAGGATCTAGATAGCCTGGAAAGAAAAGTGGAGTGTTGGTTTGCTTGATGGGGAAGCTGTAGGGAAGCCTTGGTGGAGAGGGACTGTGGCCCGATGAGGGTGGCAGCGGAAGGTGTGGGAAGTGGTCTGATTCTTCTGACTTTACCATCTCTCGCTTGGCATTGCTCTAGTGTAGATGTAAAATACCCTTTACATGCCCATGCTTTTGAACATTTGGCCACCAGCTGGTGCCACTGAGACTTGAGAGGTTGTGGAAATCTTAGAGTGTAGGGTCTAGCTGAAGGAAATGGGTCATTTGGGGAGGGGGCAAGCCCTGAGTTATTCATAGTACTAGTTCTCACTTCTTGTTTAGTCTATGTCCGGATTCATGTAGACGTGAGGAGCCAAGCCACATGTTCTCACCATTGTGAAGACACAGGCCTTTCCCTACACGATGTACTGTATCTCCTTAAACTGTAACCCATAATAAACCCTTCCTCTCTTAACTTTGTTGCAGCAACAAGGATGGTAGCTAACATAGGGCATAATGAACAGCCCATGAGGCTGGAATTCTGGAGACAGGAAGCAACACCCTATCTGGACACATGACAGTGCCCCACTGGAGGATGTCAGCTTTCTTTTCTTTTACTAAAAATTTATGTATGCATTCATGCATTTATGTATATATGTATTCATTCAATGTGTATGTCTGAGTGCCTGCATATATGTACATGCTCCAATGCATGCCTGGTGTCCTTGGAGGCCAGAAGAGGGCTTCAGTTCCCCTGGACTTGAAGTGACAGGCAACTGTAATCTGCCTAATTGTAAATCCTGGGAAATGAACTCAGATCTTCTACAAAAACAGGGCATACTTTCACTAGCTAAAACATTTTTCCAGCCTCAGAGGTTAGCTCTTGACCTACCTGGGAAACACGTGTACAGTCCTTATGAAAGAAGCTTACTCATATCTACAAAAAGGTAGCCAACTATGGGGCAGGATCTTACTGGTTGCCAAATAACTGGATTTTCTTGGAAATACTTTGCTTGGTCCTCCCTATTTCTTACAAAAGAATCTGGTCCTATTTCTAAGCATTCTACAGTTCTATTTGGTTTGTGTAACCATTTGAACTTCAGGAATATTACTGGCATGGCTAATTTGGCTCCTAGACAATACATTCAGAATTAGAGTGGATCTTCTCCCCCAACCCAGTGTTCTTTGCTTTGACTGCAGCTTTTATGGCACACGATATATCCCCATTAACTTTTATTAGATCCATAATTTTTTTATTAACATTGAGTAATAACTGTTTTCAGTGGCATTGTTCTTCCAAAGAGTCCTCGATTAGTCGTCCATGATAACAGTTGCTAAATTGAAGTTTCTTCTGCTACCATTTCACCCGCAGTAAATCCAACCATTCTACCTTGTCTTGCTTAAGAAGCCATGAAATTTCCAGACATTATCAGAAAAATGACCACAGTCAATGTGTTCTAAATGGAGATGGATATTGAGCCCTGGATGATATGACTCAAGATGCTTCATAGATCGAGACTGGGAGTGAGATCTCTCACCCTAAGTGAGGACTCTCCTCGAGGGAGGTTACTGGGTGATCTGAGCTTCTACATTGGGACTGTGTCTAATAGAAGTTAAGGGCTTCTTTCAATAACAGTATTGGTGGTGGTTTTTCTTCCCTTAGGTTAAGGATACAACAAACATCAGGGAGGTACCTTACCTGGAGTGCAGAGTGAAAGAGATTGGCTTGGCTAACTGTAATCAGCTTCATGCTATCTGACCTACAGAAGATTTTTCTCTCATTGTGGCCCAGCAAGATGTCTGAATTCACTGAGTTTGGTTAGGTTGGCAAGTGGCAGAGAATTTAGAGTTTCTTTCATATTAAAAACATACAGAGGAGGAGCCTTCTGGTTTCCATCTGTGACGAGAGACCTCTGCCTGGGCCACCACTGCTCAATAGCCAAATAGTGCTGGGAGGAAGCTAGCCTCCCAGGAGTGTGGAAAAGCCCATGAGAGGGGTGGCTGGGGAGTGGATCCTGTGACACAAATAGTGCCAGGAGAGAGCTGGTATCCCAGGAGTACTGACACACCTTCAAGCACAGGCAAGACCACCACTTCTGTTCAAATATACTGGATCAAGAGGGACCCTTGCAGAGCCATCAGGACACAGGAACCAAGGGACGCTGGAGACTAGATCCTTCTGGTTTCTGTCTGCACCCTAGAGCTGACCCTGTACCAAAGCTCTCCAAACCCAAATTCCTCTCAGAGAGAACTGGTCTTCAAGGAGTATTGACACCTAGGCTTGCAGGAAAGAAAAGCCACAGTCAGAGAGAGTAAGATCAACTAACACCAGAGATAACCAGATGGTGAAAGGCAAGGGCAAGAACAAAAGGAACAGAAACCAAGGCTACTTAGCATCATCAGAACCCAGCTCTCCCACCACAGCAAGCCCTGGATACCCCAACACACAAGAAAAACAAGATTCAGATTTAAAATCACATCTCATGATGATGATAGAAGATTTTAAGGAGGAAACAAATAACTCCCTTAAAGAAATACAAGAGAATACAGGTAAACAACTAGAAGCTCTTAAAGAGGAAAACCAAAAATCCCTTAAAGAATTACACTAAAGCACAATCAAACGGGCAGAATTACAGGAAAACACAATCAAACAGATGAAGGAAATGAACAAAATCATCCAGGAACTAAAAATAGAAATAGAAACAATAAAGAAATTACAAAGGGAGACAACCCTGGAGTTAGAAAACTTAGGAAAGAGATCAGGAATAATAGATGCAAGCATCACCAACAGAATACAAGAGGTAGAAGAGAGAATCTAGACAGGGACTGAGGAAACATCCAGGAGGTAAGAGCCTTCCGGTTTCTGTCTGTGGCGGGAGACCTCTGCCTAGGCCACCAGGGCTCCATAGCCAAATAGCACTGGGAGAAAGCTAGCCTCCCAGGAGTGGGGGCAAGACTGACTGCTCAGAGGGACCCACCTGGAATACCCAGGTCACAGGGACTGAGGAACAGGGATCTGGTTTCCTTCGGTGGCTAGAGAGCAGATCCTGTGACAAAGGGCTCCATACTCAAGTAGTGCCAGGAGAGAGCTGGTATACCAGGAGTGCCAACATACCTTTAAGCACAGAGAGAACTGATCTCCAAGGAGGATTGACACTGAGGCTTGCAGGAAAGACAAGCCACAGTCAGAGAGAGCAAGACCAGCTAACACTAGAGATAACCAGATGGCGAAAGGGAAGGGCAAGAACACAAGGAACAGAAACCAAGACTACTTGGCTTCATCAGAGCCCAGCTCTCCCACCAGAGCAAGCCCTGGATACCCCAACACACCAGAAAAGGAAGACTCAGACTTAAAATCACATCTCATGATGATGATAAAAGATTTTAAGAAAGAAATAACACCCAGGTAAACAACTGGAAGCCCTTAAAGAAGACACACAAAAATCCCTTAAAGAATTACAGGAAAACACAATAAAACAAATGAACCATTCAAAAATTAAAAACAGAAATAGAAACAATAAAGAAATCACAAAGGGAGACAACCCTGGAGTTAGAGAACCTAGGAGAGAAATCAGAAGTTATAGATGCAAGCATCATCAACAGAATACAAGAGATGGAAGAGAGAATCTCAGGTGCAGAAGATACCATAGAAAACATGAACACAACAGTCAAATAAAACACAAAATGCAAAAATCTTCTAACTGAAAATATCCAGGATATCCAAGATACAATGAGAAGACAGAACCTGAGGATAATAGGTATAGAAGAGAGTGAAGATTCCCAACTTAAAGGACCAATAAATATCTTCAACAAAATTATACAAGAAAACTTCCCTAGCCTAAAGAAAGAGATGAACATAAATATACAAGAAGCCTACAGAAAGCCAGATAGACTGGACCAGAAAAGAAATTCCTCCTGTCACATTATAGTCAAAACACCAAATACACAAAATAAGGAAAGAATATTAAAAGCAGTAAGGGAAAAAGGGCAAGTAACATATAATGGTAGACCTATCAGAATTATACCAGATTTCTCACCAGAGACTATGAAAGCTAGAAGATCCTGGACAGATCTCATACAGACTCTAAGAGAACACAAATGCCAGCCCAGGCTGCTATACCCAGCAAAACTTTCAATAATCGTAGATGGTGAAACAAAATATTATATGACAAATCCAAATTTGCGCAGTATGTTTCCACAAACCCAGTTCTATAAGGAATAATATATGAAAAATGCCAACTAAAGGAGGGAAACTACACCCAAGAAAAAGCAAGAAAGTAATCTTTCAACAAACTCAAAAGAAGATAGCCACACAAACATACAAACAACATCGAAAATAACAGGAAGCAACAATCACTATTCTTTAATATCTCTTAACATCAATGGACTCAATTCCCTAATAAAAAGACATAGACTGACAGACTGGATCCACAGACAGGATCCAGCATTTTGCTGCATCCAGGAAACACACCTCCGTGTTAAGACAAACACTACCTCAGAGTAAAGGGCTGCAAAACAATCTTCCATGCAAATGACCCCAAGAAACAGGCTGGGGTAGCCATTCTAATATCAGATAAAATTGACTTTCAACCAAAAGTCATCAAAAAAGATAAAGAAGGACACTTCATACTCATCAAAGGAAAAATCTACCAAGAAGAACTCCCAATTCTGAACATCTATGCCCCGAATGCAAGGGCTCCCACATTCATAAAAGAAACTTTACTAAAGCTCAAAGCACACATTGCACCTCACACAATAATAGTGGGAGACTTCAACACCCCACTATCAACAATGGAAAGATCTTGGAAACATAAACTAAACAGAGACACAGTGAAAATAACAGATGTTATGAACCAAATGGATTTAACAGATATTTATAGAACATTTCATCCTACATCAAAAGAATATACCTTCTTCTCAGCACCTCATGGTACCTTCTCCAAAACTGATCATATAATTGGTCACAAAACAAACCTCAACAGATATAAAAAGATTGATATAATTCCATGCCTCCTATCAGATCACTACAGAATAAGGCTGGTCTTCAATGGCAACAACAACAACAGAAAGCACACATACACATGGAAGCTGAACAATGCTCTACTCAATGATAACTTAGTCAAGGAATAAATAAAGAAAGAAATTAAAGACTTCCTAGAATTTAATGAAAATGAAAGTATAACATCCCCAAACCTATGGGACACAATGAAAGCAGTGTTAAGAGGAATACTCATAGCTCTGAATGCCTCCAAAAAGAAACTGGAGAGAGCATATACTAACAGCCTAACAGCACACCTGAAAGTTCTAGAAAAAAAAGAAGGTACTACACCCAAGAGGAGTAGAAGGCAGGAAATAATCAAAGTAAGGGCTGAAATCAATCAAGTAGAAACTAAAAGAATTATACAAAGAATCAACAAAACCAGGAGCTGGTTCTTTGAGAAAATCAACAAGATAGATAAACCCTTAGCCAGACTAACCAGAGGACACAGAGACAGTATGCAAATTAACAAAATTAGGAATGAAAAGGGAGATATAACAACAGATTCTGAGGAAATCAAAAAAATCATCAGATCCTACTACAAAAGCCTATACGCAACAAAATTGGAAAATCTGGAGGAAATGGACAAGTTTCTAGACAGATACCAATTACCAAAGTTAAATCAGGATCAGATAAACCATCTAAACTGTCCCATAACCCCTAAAGAAATAGAAGCAGTCATTAAAAGTCTCCTAACCAAAAAAAGCCCAGGACCAGACGGGTTCAGTGCAGACCTTCAAAGGAGACCTAATCAGATCTTCAAAGAAGACCTAATACCAATACTCTTCAATCTATTCCACAAAATAGAAACAGAAGGAATGCTACCCAATTCATTCTATGAGGCCACAGTTACACTGATACCAAAACCCCACAAAGACCCAACAATAAAAGAAAGGTTCAGACCAATTTCCCTTATGAATGTTGATGCAAAAATACTCAATAAAATTCTTGCAAACCAAATCCAAGAACACATGAAAACAATAATTCCCCATGACCAAGTAGGTTTCATCCCAGGGATGCAGGGATGGTTCAATACCTGGAAATCCATCAATATAATCCACTACATAAACAAACTCAAAGAAAAAAAATCACATGATCATTTCATTAGATGCTGAAAAAGCATTTGACAAAATTCAACACCCCTTCTTGATAAAAGTCTTGGAAAGATCAGGAATTCAAGACCATACCTAAGCATAGTAAAAACAATATACAGCAAACCAGTGGCCAACATCAAACTAAATGGAGAGAAACTTGAAGCAATCCCACTAAAATCAGGGACTAGGCAAGGCTGCCCTCTCTCTCCCTATAGTACTTGAAGTTCTAGCTAGAGCAATTAGACAACAAAAGGAGGTCAAAGGGATACAAATTGGAAAGGAAGAAATCAAAATATCACTATTTGCAGATGATATGATGGTATACTTAAGTGACCCGAAAAACTCCACCAGAGATCTCTACAGCTGATAAACACCTTTAGCAAAGTGGCCAGATAAAAAATTAACTCAAGCAAATCAGTAGCCTTCCTATACTCGAAGGATAAACAGGCTGAGAAAGAAATAGAAATTAGGGAAATGACACCCTTCACAATTTTCACCAACAATATAAAGTATCTTGGTGTGACTCTAACCAAACAAGTGAAAGATCTGTATGACAAGAACTTCAAGTCTCTGAAGAAAGAAATCCAAGAAGACCTCAGAAGATGGAAAGATCTCCTATGCTCACGGATTGGCAGGATTAATATAGTTAAAATGGCCATCCTGCTGAAAGCAATCTACAGCTTCAATGCAATCCCCATAAAAATTCCAACTCAATTCTTCATAGACTTAGAAAGAGCAGTTCTCAAATTCATATGGAATAACAAAAAACCCAGGATAGCAAAAACTATTCTCAACAATAAAAGGACTTCTGGAGGAATCAGCATCCCTGACCTCAAGCTGTAATACAGAGCAGTAGTGATTAAAACTGCATGGTATTGGTACAGTGACAGGCAGGTAGATCAATGGAATAGAATCGAACACCCAGAATTGAACCCACACACTTATGGTCACTTGATCTTTGACAAAGGAGCTAAAACCATCCAGTGGAAAAAAGACAGCATTTTCAACAAATGGTGCTGGTAAAACTGGCGGTCTACATGTAGAAGAATGCAAATTGATCCATTCCTATCTCCCTGTACAAAGCTCAAGTCCAAGTGGATCAAGGACCTCCACATAAAACCAGATACACTGAATCTAATAGAAGAGAAAGTGGGGAAAAGTCTCAAACACATGGGCACAGGGAAAAAGTTCCTGAACAGAACACCAATGGCTTATGCTCTAAGATCAAGAATCGACAAATGGGACCTCATGATATTACAAAGCATCTGTAAGGCAAAGGACACTGTCAACAGGACAAAGCAGCAACCAACAGATTGGGAAAAGATCTTTACCAATCCTATGTCCAATAGAGGGCTAATATCCAATATATACAAAGAACTCAAGAAGTTAGACTCCAAAGATCCAAATAACCCTATCAAAAAATGGGGAACAGAGCTAAAAAGAGAATTCTCAACTGAGGAAACTCGAAGGGCCAAGAAGCACCTAAAGAAATGTTCAACATCCTTAGTCATCAGGGAAATGCAAATCAAAACAACCCTGAGATTCCACCTCACACCAGTCAGAATGGCTAAGATCAAAAACTCAGGTGACAGCAGGTGTTGGGGAGCATGTGGAGAAAGAGGAACACTCCTCCATTGATGGTGCCATTGCAAGCTGATACAACCTCTCTGGAAATCAGTTTGGCAGACCCTTAGAAAAATGAACATAATACTACTTGAGGACCCAGCTATTCCACTCCTGGGCATATACCCAGAAGACGTTCCAGCATGTAATAAAGACACATGCTCCAGTATGTTCATAGCAGCCATATTTATAATAGCCAGAAGGTGGAAACAACTCAGATGGTCCTCAACAGAGGAATGGATACAAAAAATGTGGAACATTTACACAATGGAATATTATTCAGCTATTAAAAACAATGACTTCATGAAATTCGCAGGCAAATGGTTGGAACTTGAAAAATCATCCTGAGCGAGGTAACTCAGTCACAAAAGAATGAACACGGTATGTACTCACTGATAAGTGGTTATTAGCCCAAAAGTTCAGAATACTCAAGAGTCACTTCACAGCAACCACTGGGCTGAGCATGAGGTTCCAGTTGGAGGAGTTGGAGAAGGGACTGAAGGAGCTGAGGGAGTTGGCAGTCCCATGGAGGGAGCAACAGTGTCAACTGGGCCTGACCTCCTGATGCTCCCGCAGACTGGATCACCAACCAAAGAATACACATTGAGGGACCCATGGTGCCGGCCACATATGTGGCAGAGGAGGGTCTTGTTAGCCTTTAGGAGGAGGAGAGGCCCTTGGACCTGAGGGTGTTAGATACCCCAGTATAGGAGAAAGCCAAGGAGGGAAGATAAGAGTGTATGGGTGGATGGGTGGGTGAGGGAATACCCTCATAGAAGCAGGGGGAGGGGGAGGGGATAGGGAGGTCCCAAAGGGGAGATCTGGAAAGGGGGGAAATATTCGAAATGTGAATAATGTATCAAAAACAAAAAACAAAAAAAAACCATACAGAGGTGGGACATTCAAAACTTGTATAGCAGGCCCAGGAGTGGTCAGGAGACTACGCTGTATCATGCCATTCTGACATCTTTAATATGAAGATTTCAGCTCATGAATAAACACAGCTGCCCGAGGTCCAGCCATCATAATCTGTGTTTTGATGGAGGGGAAGAAAGGTGGATGGCAGCCATGTTTCTTTCCTTTAAGGACTCTCCCAAGAAGCTGCATGATATTCATGTAACACAGAGCTCAGTCACAGTCTCACATCCGTCTAAAAGGGAGAATGGAATATGTCGTCATCCCAGGCAGCTTGAGCTGCGCTTGAACTTAGGGATTCTATTCCTAAGGGAGAATAGCAGAATATGTATTAGAAGATATCTAATAAATTCTAAAATCAATGATGCAAAGTGTTACCATAGGGTTTTAAAAAAGAGGTGAGAAAGTTCCTTTGGCATATGTATACATACATATACATATATATACATATACATACATATATACATATACATACATATATACATATATATACATATATACACATATATACACACACATATATACATATACATATATATACATATACATACATATATATACACACATATATACATATACATACATATATACACATACATACATATATACATATATACATATATACATATATACATATATACATATACATTCATATATATAGATACACATATACTTACATATATATATGATGACTTTGAAAAATATTGTGGTACCCAGTAGCTAAAGCTGAAAAAAATCCATCCATCCATCCACTCATTCATCCATGCTGTTAACACATACAATGCGCATCTGCTATATCTCAGACACCATGCTCTTCCTGATGAAGTTTATTTGAATTTATTAGCCCTCATATTCAAGGACCCTATACTCTGGGTGGAGGACAATGGCAGCTAAATTAATAACTCTAGGTAATAATTGCTTCACTAGAAGTAGCCACTCATTTTCTCATTGAACAGAGTCTCACTGAACACCTGCTACAAAGATGCTTTTCTAGACACTGAGGATACCAAAGCTGAAAGTGAGAAAATGAGAAAGCCTGGGATGCAGAGTGACAAAGGGTCCCTGGGGGTATAGATAGGTACGGTGGGAGATAAGGACATAAGCTCATGGCTGCCAGGATGAGCTAAGAATTGCTTCCTATGGATCAAGACCCTTCCACTAAAACCATGAAGGAGAAACAGGGTTCCTGTGCGTCCTGGGGGCCACTACGCACTAAAACAATGGGGCTCTTTTGATTTAATGCTCAGGTGTGATTGGTGACAAGCCATGCTTTTTAGTAATTTTTCCGGTTATACAAGTGTGTGCATGGAAGTATTTGCTTCTCTGTGTTTCTTGTGAGAGTGGTAATAGGAGATATTTATGATTTTACATGGTCTTAAACATGGGTGGTAGTATATTTAGGCTGTCTTGGGTCTGGAGGGCTTGACAAATGCATTTCCACCATAGCAAGGTACTGGAAACCAAAAATGATTGCATCCCAAATGAAATGAAGACCCTGACAAAACACATCCTATCAGAAGGATGAAATTAGATATCTGTCAAAATACATTTGTCTTCTAAATAACCATCCATAGGTTTTTCCATTTTGGTAGAAATAGACATTCTTCAGTTTATCACAATGGTACTGTCAGAGACCTGGCAATTTAAACAGAAACTTGAAGCTCCTTCTAGAACAATAACCTCAGAAGACTTTAGGGGGTTTGTTTTCCTCGCTTTTTATTTCTCCTCTTTCTTTGACTCCCTTTGAGAACTCATGGGTTATTACTAGAAGGAAGCAGAGCATCTATTTAAAATCAATCCAATAAGACTATGTTCCAAAGCATTAATTCCTGCCTGTAATCAGTTCCTTGCAGGGGATATTTTTCTTCTCGTGGCTTTTTTCTTCAGGTGTGGTTTGTAGTGTGTGTGTGTGTGTGTGTGTGTGCGCGCACGCGCGCTAGGCTTTTGTTCCATATGTACCTGAGATGCAGTTTCCCCTGGCCCTATAGCTCCCTTGCTGTACAGGAATATAGCCTTGTTTCAAATAAACTGGTGGGAATGAGGAGACATGCTGTGAGCCTTTGCTCTCTGGGTCACTTGTCCTTCCCTTTTCTGTTCAGACTGTGAGCTAGAGACATCAAAGTTTGTTCTTGGGAGGCAGGCCAGAGGGCTGGTGAGTCTGCATGCATCAGCAGTGGGCATTTCAGTTAGATTGTTTCTGGGCAGGAATTTTCTGCTAAAACAATCACTATCTTGTCAAACATTCTGTCCAATGAAGAAAATTAATATGATAACTTTGCAGACAAAAGCACATTTTGACCAAAGCCCAACACTATGCATTTAAATAAACCCTGGAATTAATGCTATGATTAGCATTATAACTTGCCAAGGACATAAATTTATTATAAAAATGGTTTAAGAGTCAAGCCAACCAAAACTCCCCCAGAGGAAGGGAGAACAACATGGAATTTCGATCAGGTTTTCACCGTGGGTACACAGAGTTTCTTAAAATCTGGGTCCTCTCATGGTGTCTTGTCCTCTGGGATTCAGCCCCTGGAACTACCATTACCTGGTGTTCTGAAGTGCTATACTCAGACCTGAGGGAGGCAGGGAGGAAGGTAGATTCAGGCCATGGATGAAACTTAAGTAAAGACAGTTAAGTCTAAATGTCTTAGTTAGGATTTCATTGCTGTGAAGAGACATCATGACCAAGGAAACTATTATAAAAGAAAACATTTAATTGGGGCTGGTTTACAGTTTCAGAGGTTCAGTCCATTATCATTATGGTGGGAATCATGGCAATGTCCAGGCAAACATGGTGCATGGTAAAGAGCCAAGAGTTCTACATCTTGATCCGAAGGTAGCAGAAGTAGACTCTCTTCTGAACTGGGTAGAGCTTGAGCAAAGGACTTCAAAGCCTAGCCCCACAGTGATGCACTTCCTCCAACATGGCCACACCTACTCCAACAAAGCTATACCTCCTAACAGTGCCACTTCCCATGGGCCAAAATATTCAAACCACCACAAGAAACAATAGGGTTCAGCTCTCAGAGATCAACATCGGAGGGGGAGAGACAGATGGCCCAGTGAGGAAATAAATGAAAGAAAACATGACTAGTCATTGTGATTTGGATGTGAACTTTACCCTGTAGACTCGTGTGTTTGAAGGCTTGGTCCCCAGCTGGCGAGCCTGTTCAGGGAGCTTGTGGAACCTTTAGCAGATGGAGCCTAGCTGAAGGAAGTGGGTCACTGGGGAGAGGGTGGAGCTTGTGGTTCATGGACCTGCCCCTTTATCTCTTCTTTTCATGATTACCACCATGAAACAAGCAGCTATCTCCATCTACCTTGTGACCTGTGACTGTGTTTCCCCTACCACAATGGACTGTAATGTCTTAAGTCATGAGCCAGAATGGCCCTTCATCTTTGTTGTTGCTTCAGGCAGACATTTTGTCATGCTGAGAAAAGAGGAAAATAAGCAATACAGTTGCTTTATCTCATCACCCCTGTGCCTATGCCAGTGTGTTGGTCACATCTGTGGCAGGTAAGTTCCAATCAAGATGGATTGTGATGCTTCAAACTCCAGAAGCTTATTATGAAAGGTTGACTGTTATTCATAGGGCCCCGAGCAAGGAAAGTTCTTTTGTGACATTTACCACACAGCATCATTAGAACTTGCTCATGATCAGATCTTTTTGGGGAGTATCTGAATGTTTTTAAGGAAAGAAGCTGGCCTTTCCCCTGGTGAAAACCCCAGCCTCATCACGGTACTAACTGTAATGTTTATATCCTATCAGTTTTGGCTCCACTGTCTGGGACCAGCACTTGTAAGTGTCAAATGTTGCCCTTTGACCCCATCACTCAAATTGAGAGCAGTTGATACTATTGTGGGATCAGTTTTTTAGTGGCTCAGAGAAGTAATTTACAACCTTCAGTGTTGAGAAAGACACCAATGGTTTGGCTTCAAATTTGAATAGACTCTCCTGGACCAGAGTGAACTTGGAATATCATGAAAAACATGTTTACAGTTTTCTCATGGATATGATACAAAACACTTTACCAGAATCATAATGACTATTTGGAGCTGAGATAACACAAAATGGATCCGACAGCATAAACACACACACACACACACACACACACACACACACATTTGATTGGTAAGGATCTGCACAAAATTTTACACAATTTTGTTGTGTAAAATTAGATTGAGAAATGGTGGCCAAGAAAATTTGCTATTGGGAGTAACAGTATTATTGAGTTGGAGAAACCGTATTTTGCCAGTAAGGGATTTGCTTAAAAGTTACATTGGACATAATTACAATGAAAATTGACTTCATAGGTACAGACTGGAAACAGTTCAATAATGCCACTGTGTGGAGTCGGTTGAGGTTTTAAAAAATATTTTTATTGTTTGATAATTTCACCTCCCTGATTTCATCACTGTCATCTTCTCCTCCCCCTCCTCCTTCTTCTCCTTCTTTAAAATAACCCACTGAGTCCAACAGGTACTGCCCATAAACCACTGGCTGTGGAGCCATCTGCTGGAGCATGGTTGACTTGCTAGGGGCCACATCCTTAAAGAAAACCTGACTCTTGACCACCCAGAGCTTCAGTTAGGTGGGAGATTGTGAGCCCTTCCTCACTCCATTCAGGATGCTGCCTGACTGAGTATTGCACAGGTCTTCTGTGGAAGTGCAGTGGTCCTGCCATGTGTAGAAGACACTTTTACTCTGCTCCTCACTGACCTCTGGCTCGTAGCAATCTTCCCTGTCCTCTTCAGCGATGATCCCTGAGCCTTTGGGGTGAGGGTGAGGTATGTATGACTTCTGTGGCTGAGCTTAGTGGAGTTGTCAGGAAGAGGACTTGAAACGATGTGCCATAATTACTGGTGGATATGATAAACAGGGAGATGGGTGTCTCTGGGTTTGATGAAAACAAGATCAGTCGGTGGAGTGAAACAGCAAGGTCCCCAAATCTGTATTTTTGTTGCATGTATTTAATAGAAGTGCTACGAATATCATAATCTTAACTCCCTCTAGCTTTTAACTCAAATACTTTTAATATAGTTATTTTAATAGGTAATAATAGAATAAAGTCAATTTACTTTCCACTTCTGAGCCTATTCAATTTCTTTAAAGGCTGTTTACCAACTACTGTTTTACAAAGATAGTTAATACCCAAATTTAAAAAAACTTTTTAGGGTTTTTTGAGATTTTAATATAGTTACACAATTTCCCCCTTCCCTCTCTTCCTTTCAATCCTTCCTATATATACCACTTTGATCTCTTTATAAAATCACAGCCTTTTTTCTTCAATCATTGTTATATACTATGTGTGTGTGTGTGTGTGTGTGTGTGTGTGTGTGTGTAGAGGCCAGGGGTTGAGTGTCTTCCCCAATCATTTTTCACATTGTTTTTTGATATATGTATAACTGTGGGCTTTTCTACCTGGCTTCATTGTTCTGCGACATAATGACTCTGAGACTTCTTATATATGACTAAATGCTTAGGCCAGTTGCTTTGGTTTGTTCCCCCGACTATCTCATAACCTAATTACCTGTTTGCTCTATTCTAAGTCCTGCAACATGGTTAGTTACCTCTTCCAGGTTCATGCAGCTGTCTCCAACAGCCTCCAGGGGGAATCCTTCCTGCTTGGTTGTTTCCCAGAATCCCATCTCTCTCTACCAGATGTCCACCTTCTAATCCTGCCTCAGCTCATTGGCCATAGGTTATTTATTGACAGACAATGCTTTCACATACTATGTAAAGACTCTCTCTACAGATAGGGTCTTTGGCCATTAAGCCTCAGGGATGCTCCTGTCTCCACCTTCCCAGACCTGTGTGATTACAGACACCCCACACATGTCTGGATTTTCATATGGATGCTAGGATCCACACCTGGGTCCTTATGCTTATGTGATAATCACTTTATCAACTGAGTTATCTCTTCAACCCTGTTTACTTTACTTAAAATGCAAATTATAAACTATTATACATACTAGTCTTGACATTTCTTTTTGCACTTCGCATGTTGTAAATTGTACTATAGTGGTAAATATACCTGAGTGTCTTTATCACTCCCCACTTTGTTTTTTGAGGCAGGATTTGATACTGAACCTGGTGTTTACTGATTGCTTAGACTGACTGGCCAGCAAAACCAGGGATCCTGCTCACTTCCCCTCTCTGGGGTTACTTTCAGGCATGTGGGGCCAATGCCTGGCTTTATATGAGTGCTGGGGGATTTGAACTCAGGAACAGTTGCTCTTTCAGCAAATGCTTTGACCAGTTCTCTTAATATCTAATTTACACTCTCTTTTCTGTATCTTGATGCACATATGCATAGTTGCTTTCTGTCTGCATACTTCAGGCATTTACTTTAGTTACTATACACAAGGTCAAGTATCCTTATACATAATGTTAGATGTATTTCTGATAGTGAGATTTAAACTTGGTAGTTTCTGCAAAGTAGCCATCTAAAGACACTGTTCTGTTCGAAAGTCCCATGGAGAGCACAGTAGAATACCTGTTTCTTCAATCAGAGACATGTCAAACTTCCTACTCTATGTTATTCTAAAAGACAGAAGAGAGAAAACTCCTTGTAACTTGAATTTGCATTTTTTTTAATGTAAGAGAAACCAAGAATCTTCACATTTCCCTCTGTAATAGAGTTCTTCCCTTTCTCCTCTCTCCAGGAGATTTAGCAGCTTTCACTGGATTTGTTTAGAACTTTACTTTCATGATGGAAATTAGTTCTTTGTCATACATACATACATACATACATACATACATACAAGCTCCACAGCTTTCCCCCTCCTTTATTGCTTGCTTTTGACTTCCTTTAAGTAATTTTTGCCATAAGGACTGAAAAATTGTTGTTAGACTTATCTGCATTTTTGTGTTTTGTACTTGAAATCTTTCTATTAATTATGTTAAAAATTGTGTCCAGTTTTTGCAGCCAGATATTTTTTATCTACTTGGCACTTATTTGGTATAAAGTAATGATGAATAGTTTCAGATTTGTGTGTATATGTGTGTATGAAAGAGAGAGAGACACACACGAGAGAGAGAGAGAGAGAGAGAGAGAGAGAGAGAGAGAGAGAGAAAGGGGGGGTACAAGCCTGCTTTTGAAACCATTTATTGAATGATATACTTTCCCCTAACTGTGTTGAAAATAACCTCTATAGAATGAGATTTGTGTGTAGATTGAGTCAACTTCTAGTTTTTCAACCTAGTTCCACTATTTAGCTATTACTTGTGGCAGTACAAGACTATTTTAACTGTGACGCTATCTATATCTTATTATCAGGTAGGAGACTAATAGTACATATTCAAGACATGACTTGTAAAATTAGTGAGTTCTAAAGCCAAATAAATCAGGAGCTGGAGAGATGGCTTAGCAGTTAAGAATGTTGGCTGCTCTTGCAGAAGACCCAGGTTCAGAGGACCCAGGTTCAGCTCCCAGCACCCAAATGGCAGCTCACAACCATCTGTAACTCCAGTTCCAGGGGACAAGTTGCCCCCTTCTGGCCTCTGTGGCTATTATATGCATATGATGCACAAATGATACACAAGCAGAACATTAGTATACATAAAATCTATCAATCAATCAATCGATCGATCAATCAATCAATCAATCAATCAAATACAGTCACCTAAAGCAAAGTAGCTAACATCAAAGGAAATGAGAGGCTTTGTTTAGATGTTCCCGCCGACTTTCAAGTAGTTGATAGTAGAGCTTCTGGCTCCAAATTGTAGAGTTCAAATTCTGTTTCACTCTTCGTGCTAGGAAATCATAGGCAAGTTACTTAATTTGTATGTGCCTCAGTTTACTCATCTATAAAATACCAGGCTCTACCTCCCAGGGTGGTTATCAGGATTGAAGGAGTTAGATGGCAGTTGAGTACTAAGTAGAGTTGTAGCATCTGAAGCATGGAAAGCATCAACAATGATGGTTAATAGTGTCACCGGAACCAATGGGACAGATACGTTGGGCAGAGCTTAGCTACAACAATGTAAAATATATTTACTACATCTTTAAACTTTTAAGAACGAATCTTTAAATTCTCCAACCTTTTATTTCCTTAACTAAAATAGAGCTTCTATAAAGAATCTGGTGTATTTATTTACATTGAGATGCATGTGATTCTCAGGTCCTAAAATAGTGTCCTCCTTTCCGTGAAGACTTGGTTTTTGATTGGTTACAGAGCCCGAATTAATGAGGAAGCACTATAGGACCAGCCTTCTGAAGAAGTCATTTGGACATCAGAGGGTATGGTGAACACTCTAGTTAAGCAGCTGTGAGTGATGGACAAACGATGATGCCATTAAAAATAGACACAACTGTCCTCTTCTGCTGAAGGCACACAGCCCAAGACAAGAGAGAGATGATCATGTAAACAGCTAAAGTTTGATTTATGGGTATCTCAGTTTGTCTATGAAATTTAGGGCGATAGCTTCTATAAGCCATTTAGGATCCCAGATCTCATTGTCTGGGGTACTCAAACTAAGGCAAGAGCTGAGGTCTGAGAATATGGTCCTAAGGAGGTGAGAGATGGACCTACCGCTCAATAACCATAGCTACTGAGCACTCATTGGTTCTTGTAGTGGACCAGCCACAGATACATCTGTATTCAGATAGGTCACTATTACCTTCCTAAATTCCCTCAGAAGAATACTATATGATCTTCAGATTTCAGATAAGAAATGACAATATTGATTACCTGAACTCTTTGCTTAGTCTTAACCATGTAGATTGTGGCAGAAATGTGAACTGGTAGCTGCTTATTCATGCCAACATCACTTTATTTTGACCTGATTATCCTCTGACTTAGCCACATGGGATTATTTTGACATTTCAGGTGAAAGAGCTCTAGAACTAGAATAGTCCATTGGCTCTTATATCTCAAACAACCATGATGTTTTAGTCAAGGATTTATTGCTGTGAAGAGAAACCATGACCACATCATCTCAATGTAAATAAATATACCAGAACACCTGACAGAAGCAACCTAAGGGAGGAAGAATTTATTTTGGCTCACAGTTTGAAAGGCTACAGTCCATTGTGGCAGAGAAGGCTTGGCATTTCAGCATCTGGACTGTAACAACAGTAACATAAGGTTGCTCATTCACACCTCAGTAAATCAGGAAGCAGAGGTCTGAAGCTGGAACCTGGACTGGCTGTAACTCTCTGACCCCATCCTTATGGCTGCACCATGTTCAAATGGTTCTACAACTTCTCAAGAGGGCCAAGTGTCCAAATGCATAGGCCTGTGGGGGAACCTTTTAGTTTCATACCACAACAGACACAGGGGTTGCACTTGCCAAGGTTATCTTAGTGAGGGGCTACATGTGACAGAAGAAAAGAGAGCTTTACCATGGTGCTGCCTGGGAAACGTGCAACCCTGACTCTGGGCAGAACAGATGGGTGGAATCTGTATTTGCATTGCTCAGAGTGGCTGCTGGAGCCCAGGAACAGTAGTGTCCCTGGAGGTGGGATGAGCAGTATTCAGACACATATAGCTATGCCTTTTCTGTCCCAGGTTTTTTAAGTGAATGCTTTTGTCTCTGTTACTCTGCTGTAATCCTCCTTGCTCTGTGGTCTCTGCAGCTGCTGTACTTTACAGCACATCTGTCCCTCTACTATGACAGCAGCTTGGAAGAAGTGCAGCCCTCCCTACTCTGCCTCTTGGTGACCTCTGATGGGGAAGCAACCTCCTGGGCCAGGGAAGAACTGCAGAAGGACAGAAGACTCTCGTGGCTGCACAGAGAGAGTAGAAGTGGTATTAGTGGCAAGAGAAGAAATTCCCACAATGAACTGGAACAAGCAGGTGAAAGATGTCAGACTCTAGAAGTCAGTTCTGGGTGTTCCCCACCCACCCATAACATACAGCTGTTGGGGAATAAATTATAGGTTCTGATCTTATCTGTAAGCAAGCCAGAGAAGTCTGCTTTGTGATTTTCTAGACAGCTGTGGGAAACACATGTGTTAAACGGTACACATGCATCTGTGGAAAAAGGCCAGTGACCCAGAAGTGCAAGGGAGGGCTGCTCTAGGTTGCTAAAGGGGTGATGTGAAAGCTTGCCTTTCAATATTAGAAAGGCTTCCTATGTAGAAAAAAAAGGAGTAGCCTACAGGCCCTTTTCCTCAGTTGCAGGAAGAAGTTAGGAGGAGGCCATACAGAATTGTTAAGCTTTCAGAAAGCCACTGTTGCTTGGATTCCAGCAGAAGCGCTGTCCCCACCCTGGGTCAGGGTCAGGGTTAGTGGATGAGCAGTCTGTGCTGTAAACAGGGTACCAGGATGCCTTCAGGTCTAGTGGCTTAAGGCTTCCTGGCAGTACACAGAGAACTGCTCCATTCATTGTCACGATGGGAAAATCCCAAAGGGAGGGTTAGAGAGGAAAGGAACTTTTCAGTGTGTTACCTAGGGGGTCCTAGATGGCAGAACAATTAGAGTGTGGATCTTAACAAGACCACAGTGTGAGTCCAGAGGGCTTTAGAGAACAAAGAGGCCATGTAGCTTGGGACAGAGGCAGGCAGCTCCCTTAGGTCAGAGGTCTGCAAGAGCAACTAGTGTTCTTGACCATTGAGCCATCTCTCTGGGCCCTAGAATGAGTTTTAGTTCTTTTGGCATAACTTATAATATGTTGTTGAAAGATGGCCTTGTTGTATTGGGAACTAGGGGATGGGTAATGGGCCCTTTGTGCCAATTAGATTAGGAGCTGGGGTTATGTAATGTTTGCTCTATCTGTAATTTTAGAAACTTCAGACCTGTCTGGAGGTTGTGTCCTGTTGTCTTTAGTGTTTTCCAATTTCCTTCTGAGACAGTTTGTGTCTTGCCTTTCTTTAAGCTATGTGGTGGTTTGGATAAGCATAGCCTCCACAGGTTCATGTATTTGAATGCTTGGTCACCAAGGAGTGGCATTATTCAGAAGGATTAAGAGGTGTGGGTTTGGAGTAGGTGTGGCCTTGTTAAAAGAAGTGTGTCACTGGGGGTGAACTTTGAGGTGTCAGAAGCCTAAGCCAGGCCCAGTGGCTCACTCTCCTTCCTATTGCCTGTGGATCTGAATGTAGGCCTCTTGGCTCTTCCAGCATAATGTCAGTCTACACATTGCAATGCTTCCTGCCATGCTGATAATGAACTAAACCTCTGAAAATGTAAGCCAGTCCTAATTAAATGCTTTGTTTTATAATAGTTGCCATGGTCACATGTCTCTTTGCAGTAATAAAACGGTGACTAAGACATGTGGTTATTGTCCTGGAGTCTTGTTATTGTGTGGTAAGATAGGGACAAAGGAGATGATTCTATGGTCTTGTAATTAAATATTTCATTCTTCCAATAGTCCTGTGTCTCAGGGCAGTGGCCTCAGATGTATCCCCAGTTGTCTAAGTGTTTGGCCTTGGAATTCTCACTCTCCTACATGGCTTCCATGTTCCTGTATATTACCTTGATGTCTGGAAGCCACCATGGGGTAGATGGATCATGAATACATGACCATGAGAGTCTGTCTGTTGGAGTAGGAGTGGCCCAGGTGGGACATGGCAAGTGATATCTTGGGGTTATTGATAGGGAAGTAGACAAAATAGCATAGCGGGTTGACATCTGCCCAGCTCTAATGCTATAAGGCTCATTATAAATCTAAAGGGTTTTGTGTCTTTTATTTTGGAGCTATATGATCTAAGAGGGATAAAACCCCCCCAAATAATATTTACTGCAACAAGCTCCAGGGGATCTGATGGCTTCTTCTGACCTCTACACACATTTGCAGTCACATGAGTACAAGCACACGCCTGCATGCACACACACACACATACACACACACACACACACAAATTTAAAATAACTATATATTTTTTAAAAGGCTAAAGTACCATCATGAGCGAGACATGCCAGGTGACAGAGAGAGTAAAGTCCACAGTTCTTCTAGAAGGCTCAGACATGTCTCTCAACCCCGGGGAATGAACCACAACTTACTCCGGAAAAAAAAAACAAAAAACAAAAAACAAAACAAAACCAGCCAGGTGAGGACAATTAGGTGTCATTTCTGAGGCTGGCAGACTCCAATCCTAGCTTCTCTCTCACTAGCTTTCTGGGCTTGCAAACTCCTTGATTTTACTGAGTTTCAATGCTGTGCTCTAGTTAAATAACAGATAACCCTTAAGTAACATTTCCTATGGTTCAGAGACTCTATTGAACTTTTGCCCACAAGTCATTCAGTTAATATAACAACCTCCCAAGGTAGTTTTATATTATCCTCATTTTGCTGTAAGGAAATTAAGACAGAGTAAACAAGGGAGGTGAAGAGGTAAAATGTTCTCAGGATTATTATGATGAAATGAATATAATATAATACAGTATGATATATAATATATTCCAAGTACTTACATGGTGCCTGCCATCCAGTAGCTATACAATGTGTAATTATGTATGAATGTTTGGCTCTACTTTTTAATTTAAAGCCTTTATTATTATTTTTAAAGAACATTTGAAGCACACATATAAATGCACACACGCACGAACACACGAACATGTGTCTGTGTGTGAGTGTGTGTGTATGTGTGTGTACGTGCACGAGCGTGCAAGGAGATGTGCATGGCAGCGCTCATATGAAAGTCAGAGCACAGCTTGTAAGAGTTGTTTTTCTTTTTTTCTACAATGGGGGTCTTCTGGAATTGAACTCAGTTTGCTCGGTCTGGCACGGCCTTGGTAGGGATGGATTGACATGGATCCTGCCTCTGGGACAGGGCCAGCATGTGTGGCCTACCATTAGTGTTGATGGCTGCTATTCGCTTAAGGCTTGTTTGCACATTAATGTACGTACTTTTATGTTCCTCCTTCAAGAAATGCCCTCCCTGTTAACATTAATGACTCCATGATAAGCAGAGACAGCAAGAATCCAGGAGGCAAAGGTGTGGCTAATGTCTCCGCAAACTGGTAAAGGCTGGGACCTTCAGGAAAGCCCTTAAGGCTGCAGAGAAGAACTCTAAAACCATGAGTTCAAAAATATATAATTTCTCAACCTCACAAAATATAAAGATTCAATATGAATTGTATGAGGGGTTTCACAAATCTAAAAGAACAAAGGCAGCGGCACTATGAGCCAGCTTGTCTGGAAGATACTAAGGAAGGAGATTAAGAGGTTTAGGACATGGTCGTGGTGATCGCAAGACAAGATCCCACCCAGCTAAGTTTTTTGTTTGTGCGTACAAAGGCGGACAGATTCCAGGGTTCAGCATTGGCTTAGGACAGAGCAAAGTTAGGCCCAGGTGTGGTAGAAATGGTAATTTCAGGGCAGGGTCTCACCTAGCTTGCTTATCATCTGTGCTTAACAGAAGGCAGGCAGATCTCTGAATTCTTTTGCAATGCTAAAAAAAGTGTGCTTGCTGTCTCCAAAGAATCAAGGGGCTGGCATCATGGGATGCTAATTCATAGAATAATCAAAAGGGAACCTGGAATAAATAACTAAATTGATATGTAAATAAAAAACTGGGCTTTTGTTCTGCTTGAGGTGAGCTAGCAGAAAGTGATAGTACTTTCTTCTTTAGAACTTTTTGCTAGCAAGAGCTGAGCCATCTAGAGATCTCCGGAGAGTAAGCACAGCTCTCCAAGAATTTTTTTTTCCTAACAGGATTTCTGATTTTAGTCAGAAAATCCATGGAGAGAGAATAAAGCTCTTTTAGAATTTTTCATAGATCTTTTAGAATTTTTTCTAATAGAATTTCTGACCTTGGTTGGAAATCCCAAGAATTATGTACAGAGCTAACAGGGCTCTTTAGAATGTTCTCTAGCAGCTATCTAGAGAAGGCTGTCTGAAGAGTGAACACAGCTCTTTTTTTTCTGGCTTTCTGATTTTGATTGGAAAACTCAATAATTTTAGAATTTCTAACAGGATTTCTGACTTGGTTGAAAGATCCAAGAATTTTTTTATATCAGCTTTTCTAACTTCGGTCAGAAAACTTATGAGCTATCCAGAGAGCTTTGAGAATTTTTACTAGCAGAGAGAGCTGTCTCAACCAGAGAGTTTTTTAGAATAGTAAGAAAAAGCTGTCTAGAGCAGAGCAGAACACAGACAGAGAGCAGTCTGAAAAGCTGCCTTGAGCAGACCAGGGAGCCATCTTGAGCAGAACATAAGCTTCCGGCTTAGACCCGTGATTTGACTTCAAGCCATTTATTTTTGCAGCTCTCAAACACCACTTCTCTCAGGAACCCAGAGCTAGCTGAGGCTAGTCTTTGGCATCAGATCCTTAGTTTTAGCAGTGACCCATTGTTCATTTCACCAGCCCACAGAACATTCCTTTCCTTGGAAAAGTACACAAGACAAAACCACATTTAGTTAGCGTCTACTTTTTGGTTCTTTGCTGTTTTAATATATATTTATTAACTCTATTAGTTCTTCTTATGACCTGGCCAGCCCCCCAAATAATCAAGACAGAGAGAGTCTTATCAATTTATTTAATTAGGTTTAGAACAATTACTGGGTGATTACCTCTAAATCTATTTTTTTTTTTACACTAGACTACCTATTTCCTACCTGTGTTCCCCAAGTTACTTGCTATTTGAGTCTGGCCAGGACTATTTCTGCTCCATCAGTCTATCCTCCAGGAGCACCTCTCTGGCTATGTGCACCTTGTCAGGTCCATTTAATGGAGACCTCCTATTCTCTCCACTTCTTTCTTTCCTCCTCTCCCTCTCCCTCCCTCTCCTCTCTTTCTCTTTCTCTCTCTCTCTCTCTCTCTCTCTCTCTCTCTCTCTCTCTCTCTGCCTAGCCTAGCTGCTTTTATTGAGCAAGGTTTATACAACAAAGACTGATGTACATGAGAATTCACTCCTCTGGGGGTAACCAGATCTTGGGGTTCAGAATTTAGCATTTGTATACACAGCACCAGACCATTTTAATCCTATCTTACAGGTGGGCTTCCCCGTGCTCATGTGAGAATCATGGAGAGAAAAGAATCTAAGTTTTTTCAACTTTGATAGGTCATTAACAACCAGTTTTAAAAGTTGATATGGCAGAAGGATGTGAGAGTTACCTTGCTGTGGCATCTCCATCTCTCCTTTTTAGACTCTCACCGTAGCACCCGCCATCTTGGTGAGTAGGTTGTGATATGGCAGGGTGATTTTTCACTTATACCTTCCAGTTATTATAAATGGAGCTGAACACCTTTTTCCAAGTTTATGGCCATTTATGCGGTCTCTTTAGTGAAGCATCTGCTCAGCTTTGTCTTTTATTCTATTGAGTTATTTTTCCTTTTAATTTTAATTGATTTATGGAAATGCCTTTGATTGATGGTAAGTGGTTTTTTTCTTCACTTTTTAAAAATCACAGAGGCTGGAGAGATAGTAGAGTGGTTAAGAGCACTGGCTGCTGAGGTTTGAGTCCTAGTACTTACATGGTGGCTCACAGATGTCTGTAACTCCAGTCTCAGGGAATCTAACCTCCTTTTTCTGGTCTCTGTGGGTACCAGACACACACGTGGTACACAGACATTTGTGCAGGCAAAACACCCATACACATAAAAATAAAAATTAAAAATATTTCCTTTATGTTTTGGTTTTCGTGTATATGTATACAAGTTCTGGCAGAGGTCTGGATGGGAGTGGTGGTGGTGGTGGTGGTGGTGGTGGATCCCTTGGGACTGGAGTTACAGGTGGTTATGAGCCAACCAATGTGGCAGCTGGGCATCAAACACTGGTACTCTGGAAGAGCCACAAGTTTTCTTAACCACTGAGATTTATTTACAGCTTCTTAATCTGGCATTAGGGTGTGTGCGTGTGTGCATGTGTGTGCGTATGTGCATTTTAGTAGGTTAGTATGGACTGCCAGGGTCTGAGTATACTCTGTTTTTCTTTAGTTTGGTCTTTTTTTTGTTGGTTTGTTTTTTCGAGACAGGGTTTCTCTGTATAGCCCTGGCTGTCCTGGAACTCACTCTTGAATCTGTGATGTAATGTCTTTGGGTAGTTTGGGGACGTTCTCCACCTTCTTCCAGTCAGCTACTGCTTCTACCCATCTTTTATCCTCTCTCCTATTGGAGCTTCTTTAAATCTACATTTCACCTTCCTACTGTCTCATCTGCCCCGATGGTTCTCTCCCGTGTCTTCCCATTCTTTTCTGAAAATTCTTTCACAAGCTACCTTTTCCTTTTTTTTAAAAAATTAATTTTCAGCTTAAATCACTTGTTGGATTGTAACTTTCGATGATCGATTACAGTATTTAGTCTTAAAATTTGTATCTTAAAGTTCTTTGCCAAAATTTTCAATCTCATCTTCTATATTATTGAACATAGGGAACATAATTGTTTCAGAGTCCGAGTATGATGAAACTAATATCTAGAGACCCTGTGGGTCTGTTTTTATTGTTTTGTGTTTTCACGGGTCTGTCCATGTAGTCCCATTCTTCATGTGCTTGGTCATTTTCGATTGTATGCTGGATATTACATTGCAAATTGCTTGTAGGGATACTTTAAAGTTCCAGATGTTATTGACTTCCAGAGGGAATTTATCTTTGCTTTTGGTAGTTATTTGGGAGGTTTGAATAACTTAAGAACACTCAGATTTACTTTTAGAAACTGAGATGATTTGAAGTAGAGCCATAGTATTTGGGACAACTGGTATCCTTCTAAGTTACATTCCGAGATGATGTATTAGCCTTCGTGCCCCGTTTTGGTCTCTGGGCTGTTATTACTTTCCTCATTGACCCAAGAACCTTCCAGGAGTATTTGCCAGCCTAAAACTCATCCATTCTGGGGTTATAAACATTCCCTAGAGAAAATCAGCTTTCTAGCTTCCATCTTCTCCCAGGACTGGAGCAGACATCTTTACCCACCTAGTATCTCTCTGATGTTAATAGTATCACAAAACACAAGAACATGTTCTTACTTATTGCTCAGCTTTTAGGAATCGTCACCCATCTCTGGATCAGAAGTCACCCATCTTGGTTACCCAGGTTCAAATAGCTCACCCTTCCCTTTCTGCCCCATTTACTTGATGCAGCTGCAAGCTTGCTTTAGGACTTTCTCAGTCATTTTTTTTTTCTTCTGTCTTCCTTTTACCTTAGATTTTTTTCCCCACACCATGCAACTGGGAAGCTGCCTTCTACTTATCCTTAGGATAATCAAATTCCTCCTTTTCTGTTCTGGCATCCCCTGACCTTCTTGCTCAATATGCTTTCTGTCTCTTGAATTTCTCTACCATTGATTCTTTGAGTGGGTAATTCATGTCAAGTAGTCAACCCGGTCTTTAAATGTATTCTTTAACATTTTCCTGCATGGTTTATATCTCAAACACTTTGAATATGTACTATATTTTTAATGATTCTGGGTCTTTGGCTTAAAGGATGCTCCATATTAATTTTCACATTTCTTTTACATGAACAACTTTATGTGTTCAAGTTATTATCATCTGTTCTCTGTTTCTAGTAGCTGACACATTTCCTTTTATTTTTTAAAAATAATTTTTATTTATTTTTAAAAATGTCACAGATGTATACAATGTATCATACTCATATTGTGCTATTGCTATTTATTTGTTTTTATAGATAATGGTGTTTTGCCTGCATGAAGTTCTAAGCATCATCATGTGTATGCCTGGTACTCTGGGAGTCTAGAAAACAATGTCAGATCCCCTGGTCCTGGAGTTTCAGATGGTTATGAGTTGCCATTTATGTGGGTGCTGGGAATTGAACCCATGTTCTCTGGGTGAATGGCTAGTGCTCTTAACCTCTGAACCATCTCTACAGCCCTAAAATGTCCTTTTCAAAAAAATTTAAACACACTTCCTAAAAGATAACATGTTTTTATTACCATGATTGTCGTGATGGCTAGAAGATTTAGCCATTAGTGTCATAGATGTGGTCCATTGATTTGGAATTATGTCATACCTTATTTTCCAAGAAGAGACAAGAGTTGGATAATACCGATGTTCTAAAAATTCCACTAATGATTTAGCTATAGATTCTTATAAACTATTTTCATATCACACTTTGCAAAACTTAAGAGTGATTGCTTGACTAGGTTACTTTCTCTCTGGTGTTTTAAAGCATACCATTACATCTACTAATTAATAATAGTGATATAGTGTATGGGGGAGGGGCACAAGTTGTAAACTCCCCAAAACTGATAATCATAATTTTTTTGATGTTTTAGTTTTCACATTTTTTTGTCTTAATGTTTGAAAAAATGATTATAATAACCAGAGTGTAAAGAAGAGTCAGTGTGCTCAATTTGGAAGAGCTGGGTATGGGCTTTCCTTGCCCAGGCATCTTCAATTACCATGTTCTGCTCTTCCTGTTTCTCTGACTCTCATATTAAGGGACAACATCTCTCTAAGGCAGTGGTTCTCAACCTTCCTAATGCTGTGACCTTTAATACAGTTCCTCATGCTGTGGTGACCCCCAAACATAAAATTATTTTCATTGCTACTTCATAACTGTAGTGTTGCTAGTTATGAATTATAATGTAAATATTTGATATGCAGCCTATCTGATATTTGACCCCGTGAAAGGGTCATATGACCCCTGAAGGGTGTTGCTACCGACAGATTGAGAACCACTGCTCTAAGGAGACTGGTAATTGGAGTTAGAAAACTACCTTTCTGACTTGCTGAGATTATTTTTTCTTTGGCTGCTCCTCCTCCCTTGTCCAAGGTAAGTGAGTGACAAGAATGGAAGTGGAAGAGACTCCAAGTGTTGATGAAGTTACTGAAAAACTGTTTAAAGCTACTTAGGTATTTCCTGAATTCAGAGTCCACAGTGCGCGCTGTATAGCCCGTTGTATTTTGTTTTCTGGATTTCAGACTATGTTTAGGAAGAAAGCTAACTATGTTGATAGTATTCCATACATATTAAACAAGGAATTAATTATGCTGAGGAGGCAATTATAGCAGAGAGAACCGTAAAGGGTGGCTTAGCACAGGTCAGCCACGTAGAAAATGTTGGCAGAATAGGGCATACTTCATCTGCAGCAATTACAGAATTAACAAGAAAATTAATACAGACCATGAAGGTTCTCTCATTTTAAAAATCTCCCAAGCCTGTCTAGCCTTTGGATATTGCAGCATGACAGTGCTATTTAGAAAGTTCTGTGCAATCAAATTACTGCAGAAACAAAACAGAACAAAACGAAACAAAGCAACCCTCAGAACGTTTTAAGTATGTTTACACTTGTATGTTGGGTAGTATTCATAGCTATCCTTAGCTATGATTTTACATCAGTTTTCCCAGGTAACACCTTAACTTTTTTTATATGCAAGAAAAGATTTTTAAAATAACTCCCTGAGGACAAAACACATCTATTCAAGTTCAGAACTTCAAGTACTAAACCCAAGAAAGTGTTTCCTGATGAAGCTTGGAGAAGAACCTCTGAGAAATCTACTGCTGCTAATTAATCAGCTGTGAAGGGACGTCTTGGCAGTCGTAGAGTCTGAAGAACCTGATCAAGGAGAGGGAGGCAGTGTGTAGCCACCTTACCAGGCAGAGCCAGGGCTGGGTTTTCCACTGCACATTCTCAGCCTTACTGTTTCCAACAACCTCTGGGAGTTTCCAGTCTGAAATTACACATCCATTCTCACAATTCAATAATGCCCAGAAATCTTTGAGAACAAACAAGTTTCTCAGGAGTCTGTTTTCCTGAATGCAAGGGCACCAAAGAAGGTAAAGGAATATGGGGTCAGACACAACAAATGTGTCATCAATAGACCCTTAGTCATATGGGGAAATTGGGGAGATAATGTGCCTGTGTTGGCCTCTGTGTGTGTGTGTGTGTGTGTGTGTGTGTGTGTGTGTGTGTGTGAAAGAAAAGAGGCACATGCAGAAATCCCAGGTGCTGATGGTGCATTTAGGTAGAAAGAGCTGAGCAAAGACCTTGGGGCTTCTGCAGACTGGAGATATGGGAATGCCATTGTCTGAGGAACACCCACTTCTGCCCTGTGACTGGTGTTCTTGAATCATTTTAGAGTCCATGGATTCTGCTCTCTCCTCTCCTCTCAGAGGTCTCTCCTGTTCTACACCCTCTTTAGAACACACCTCCCAGGCAAGCTGAGTCCCTCTGGTCACCTAGAATGTTCATTGAACACAATTTTCCTGATACGTCATGCCATGTTCTGAGTCAAATATCTAGAGTCTGAGCTTGGAGTCAGGGTTCTAGTGCCTGAATTCATCATTCATTCTTTTGTCTCTAAGCGGTTCTCTCCTGAGGGAAGAATACTCAGGAAGCAAATCCACCTTTGCTGGTGATATGATCTTCAGTGATCTTCAAGGGTGCCTGTTCTGGGTGCCTGATAGACAGCATGGAAATGATGGAGTGTTGGGAGCTGTAAGGGTTGGGGTTTAGTGAAAGGTGATTTGTCCACTAGGACTTTACCTTAAATTATTATGCAGTGAGCATCCCCTTCTCCATGTAACCAAGCAGAACTTCCAACAATGCAAGAACAGATGGGACCACCAGATTTTGGACTTTTAGCCTGAAATACTGTAAACTAAATAAACTACTGCTACTGCTGCTGCTACTGTTACTACTACTACCTCCTCCTCCTCCTCCTCCTCCTCTCCTCCCCCTCCTCCCTTCCCTCCTCCTCCTCCTGTTGTTGTTGTTGTTGTTGTTGTTGTTGTTGTTGTTCTTCTTCTTCTTCTTCTTCTTCTTCTTCTTCTTCGTAATACTTACTGCCAAGTACTTCACTGTGTCAGCAGAAAGTGGACTAAAACAATTATCTTGTCCACCAGACAATAGTAAAAATTGCCCTGGAAAACGGAGTTCAAACCAGATTTAAGTGAATCTTTCAATTTCTTTTCCTATAAATCGGTCCAGTCTATCTCAGGGAAAAACATCTGAAGTATCAGGGTGGGAAAAGCTGGGTTTGAAGAAGGATATGGGGTCAGACCAAATGGAGAAAGCTCAATATCATTAGAGAAGCTACATCTATCTATTCAACAAGCTAGTTTGTAGAAAGAAAGTAAACAAGGGTAGACACTGGTTATGAAGGAGAAGTTATCTTCTCATTAGTAGTTGTAATCCTCATAGACCTTCACAGGCTGATAGGATAGCCAGGGAGTTACTGAGCACCTGACGTGAAGGCTTGTTTGACTGACATGTCATAAGCATGTAATGGAAACCAAGTTTGAAGGCTTGTTACAAAAGAGAAGACTGTAACATGACTCATTAATATTCTATATCTTGCTAATCTGCTTAACTGATAATATTTTAGACATATTGGTAAAATAAAATGTGTTATTTACATTGGTGTCATTTTTGTTTTTCTACTTAAAACTTGTGGTTACTAGATAAAGTTGTGTATATATGTCTCCAGTAGATTTCTATTGGATGTCCTGTAAGTTGCTAGTTTAATCAGTTATAAATAGTAT
Source organism: Rhynchomys soricoides (assembly GCA_019843965.1). NCBI lineage: Eukaryota > Metazoa > Chordata > Mammalia > Rodentia > Muridae > Rhynchomys > Rhynchomys soricoides. The sequence continues at coordinate 11,190,932 of JADRCH010000050.1, forward strand.
CACAGGATCATAGGATCCACAATTAGTGGTTTGTCTGTAAGGAGCTATGATGCTATCTTCCCCTAGATGTAGGCCCTGGAATTGGACAAGCATTCCTGCATCAGAGATACTTCTTCATTAACATAAATTTTATACTTGTTAATCTATTCAGTACATTCAATGAACTTCTGCTTATGCGAGCATCCTTCTAGGTTGTGGGAAAGGAGTTTTAGGTGCAAAAGGAACTTGAACTTCTGGAGTTGAGAATTATGGTGGGTCATCTTAATTGTCATTTGATTGGACAGAGAGACACATAGGCAATTGGTACAGTACACTTCCAGGTGAACCTGAGAGGGTGTTTCCAGAAGCAGAAGGGGAAAGACTTACTGTGACTGTGCATGGCACCATCCATTAGACTGGACCTAGATGAGATAAAAGGTGGAGAACTTTAATCCTTTAGAGGGGGCTTCTAGGTAAACAAGCTCAATTCTTCTCCACAAAACTGCTATCTATCTATCTATCTATCTATCTATCCATCCATCCAAAACTGCTGCTACCACCCAGGGACACCAGATGATGCCAGCCTCCTCAATTTGAATATGGACTACCACCACCACCATTCCAAGGAGTTTCTGGACTTTCTCACTCAGAATGTGGCTGCATTATTTGCTCTGACTCTTCCAGCATTTTGGACTAAGCATCTCCCAGGTTTTCTGTCTCTCTAGTATACAATGATCATTGTATGACTATCCAGCCTATGTCCATACACACTGATTCCCCTTAAAAACTGAACACAAGCACATACATACAGTTCGTTGTTTCTGTTCCTTTATTGGTTTTGTTCCATTAGAGAATCCTGACTTATACAGGAATAAAGGTAATAAACAAGAAACTCTGTGTCCCCGTGTCATAAGAGGATAATGCTGTGAGAGAAAGGAAGGTCAAAAAGTTCATGGGAAGGCAAAGGCTGCTATTTGAGCAGGTGTTTAGGCTGGGGCTCACAGACATTTGAGTGGAGACTTGAAGTGAGGGAGTTAGCTGTGAAGTCGACTGTAGATGTGTAGTAAAGACCCTAACTGGGATATGCCATGACTGTAGAAGGACTCAATGCTTGCTCAGAACCAAAAGGATTGGAGTGAGACGTGATACAGTCTGTCTAGGTCTTACATGGGTAAGTCTGGCCACTTGAGGAGAAGAAAATGTCCAAGTCTGAAAACAGAGGACTCATCCAAAAAGTTATATGCCAGTGATCCAGAGAAGAGACAATGGGGCTTTAGATCAGAATGACAGAGCTTGTTAAGTTAAATTTGGCCTGAAGTCGCCCCATACCTAAATTTCTGCATCCCACACTGCACCTTAGCTTAATATGCAAACAAAGTAAAACCTAACTTATAAGCCTAAAAAAATAAGCCCACATACTTGTCTCTGCTAATCACAGCAGCTGCTTGATCAGACCATTTTCAAACAAGGAAAAGGCTTAGCTGTAAGCAAGGAAGCCATTTCTGTTCTTATTCTGCCTATGAGGCTGAACTGCTCACATTGCAGAGCGGAGCCCTTTGCATTTGGCAGAGGGCTCGCATGACACAAATTGTTCTTTGCTTAATCAACTCTGAGTTTATTTTGTCTAAAAGTTTTCTTTTAATAAGCAGAAGGGATGTTCTGATGGATTGAGCATAGGGTGGAGAAGTTAGGAAACCAGGGTGACCTTGACCTGAGCAGTTCCAAGGACGTGGTTGTCATTAACAGAGACGCAGGCTCAAAATCAGGGTCCAGTTTAGAAGGTATTAAATGTGAATCTCAAGTATGCATGTGCTAGCTTGTTTCCTGATGCTGTAACAAAATACCTGAGCAGAATATCTGAAACAGAGACTTATGCTGGCACACAGTTCTGGGGGGGTTGGCAAATCCAGGAGTATGGTGCCAGCATCTCATAAGGACTTTGTGGTGCTCCATCTCACAGTGGGAGGGCAGGTGCTGTAGGTACATGTGACATAGGGACACAGCATGAGAATTTGGGCATGCATAACAACCTACAGTGGCAAGAACTCACTCCTGAGAGAAAGATGCCAATGTCCCTTGATGATCTTATTATAGTCCCCCAACTTCTAGCACCAGTGGTGGCGCACGCCTTTAATCCCAGCACTTGGGAGGCAGAGGCAGGCAGATTTCTGAGTTCGAGGCCAACCTGGTCTACAGAGTGAGTTCCAGGACAGCCAGGGCTACACAGAGAAACCCTGTCTCGGGAAAAAAAAAAAAAAAAAAGAAACCAAATTTCAACGAGTTTCTTGTCAGGAGCATAGCATGAAGGACCTTGTGGCAACAGATCTCCACAGAAACCAGGAATGTTTAGCACATAGGATTGTCTTTTTCAATGGGAAAGAAAAAATAAAACCATTCTTCCATCCAGAAAGCTGAGACCTGGAAGTGATTAACAGCCAGGTGATCTGTGTTGTCTTCCGGCCAGGCATATCAAGCTCCTTAAAATCAGAACCGGAGGTGGCTAGTGATCTAAATGACCCTTATAGCCAGAGGCTCCCCCTCAACCAGGACCAGAGGTGGCTAATAACCCAAATGGCCTCTGCACTATTTGTATGACTGAGACCAGGCCAGACCCTTAGGCCCTTGAGCTAGCACAGGTAACCTATCTCTAGAACCCATCTTCTTGGAAGAAATGACAGTTACCCTGAGTTGATTTTCAATGTAATTACACTTCCTTGTGCAGTGGGCATTGTATTACACCAGGAAACTTTTTTCCCAAGTTATTCTGGGCTTAAATACATTGGGGATAACTGCCTGTTCTTAGACTCCCTGAAGACTGATGCAGGTTGACAAAGTCAACCTGCACCAGGTTTTTATTCTATCTCTTTGCATGGTTTGCTTCTCTGTCTGGATATCTGTGGGGAGCCCCTCAGTTTCTGAGGTGACAAACCACACCTGAACCACAGCAACATCCAAAAGGTGACAGCAAGCAGGCAGTTGGGTAGGTAAATCTAGGAACTGGGGCAGAGTTGAGAGCTTGAAAAAATTTAAGGCTCAAGAGCCACAGTCTGGTAATTCTGTTTAAAGACAAGGGAACCTACCCGTCCCAGGAGTGACTATAGATTGAAAGGAGAAGGTGGCCACGTGGGTATCTCTACTTAAGAATGGGGAGAAGGAGCAGGAACCAGCAGTAAATCCAAGAAGGAGATGACCAGAAGGAAGGAGGAAGCCAGGAGTGACAGGTGCCCTGGGTGCTAGAATTTGCACCAGTGTCTCCAAAGTTTTCCACTCCATTGCCCATGTTTATTTCTGCAAAGGCTTGTTTTGTGGGCTTGTCTTCCTCTCTTAGACCATGGGCTCTGTTGTACCCTCAAGTCTGATATTGACTTTGGCATGTTTGTGGAATAAATTTAGAGGAGGTCTGTCTGTCTGTCTGTCTCTATTAGGAGAAAGAGCAGCCTAGTGTTTTCATTATTTAGTCATAATGCAGTGAAATTGAAAATAACTCGTGTTTCTTGGGTTCATGGCAGGGAGCACATGAAGGGGCAGGTACCAGTGGGAGATGGTAAAGAGGCACTCAGTGCAGTCTTGGTCTGAGGTACATGAGAACCACCTATCACCCCCTCCCCCCACACACTGGCAGAAATGGAAGGCCACCATCAGCAGCATAAGCAATCTAACTATGACAGGTAGACTCAGCACCAGGTAATCATGCTGTTTTCATTGTCTTAGACACTCACGCCTCTTCAAAAAATTCAGTGGAGGTGTCCCCAGGCCAAAGCTCAGCTCTGGAACTGCAGAAAGCAGGGTGCCCTTGGGAATCGTCCTCCATGTTGGCATCATTCTGAAAACCATTTTGTGCTCATCTAGAAAGACTGGATAGCTATTTTATTATTGATCAAACAAGACTCTACAGAGACCCAGCCTGAGATGAAAAAATCTTAAAAGGCTCCCTGGGCTAATTCAAGTAGCTCTGAATCAAGTCAGACAAGTAAACTCTGCTCATTTCAGGACCGGAGACCTAACTGGGTTTAAACAAGCTGATAGACTCCACCTGATTATGCCTCATTGGAAATTCCAAGTGGCTACACCCCGCTCCATAATCATTCCAATACCACGATTAGAGCAAGCCACATATACACCTCTTTCTTGACCATGCTTCCTCTATGGAAAGATCCCTGCTGGCTATGTCTGGGTGACTTTGGACATTATGGGGCTATTTGCTTCCTGAGTGTGTTGACAGCATATTCCCAACTTGTCTGTGTCTGATTATAGGAGGCTGTGGGCTTCGTTTCAACAAGGCTTCCTTAGAAGAGAGGAGAAAAGGGAGACTGGGGGTGGGGTGAGAAGCTCAATCAGTAAAGTATTTGCCTTGCAAACATGAGATCCCAAGTTCAATCCTCCAGAACTTCCGAGAAGCAAATCAGTGGAGGGCCGTGTAATCTCAGTGCTGGGGAATGGAGGGAGGTAGGTGGTAGGCAACCCTGGGAGTTCTGGTCAGTCATCCTAACTGGCAAGCTCCAGGCCAATGAGAGATCTATTCTCAAGAAGAAAAAAAGGTGGGTGGTATTTGAAGATAGATATTTAAAAGTTTTCCTTGGTCACCATGTGTGCTTGCATGCATGTACACACACACACACACACTCACTCATGTTCTGCCTCACATATGTGTTCTTGCACACACATGGCCATTCATATATACATTCACACACACACACACACAGAGAGAGAGAGAGAGAGAGAGAGAGAGAGAGAGAGAGCCACAGAGAGACTGGTGATGGACAACAGTAGTAGAAAAAAGAACACTGTTCTCCCCACCCCCATCCCCTCGTCCCAGCCTGGGGGGAAAATGACACCATGTTTAAGAACATACTTAATCAAGTCCTTATAAATGGTGATCTCAAAGCATCAGCTGGGTCCTTATGTAGTTGAAAGCACAGCTATTAAGGGGTGGGAGGCTCAATAATGGGCCCATTTTTTATTCTCAGTGGCCCCAAAGGGTGCAATTTGAATGGAGTTTGGAGACTGGGAGGGAGAGAATTAAACTGGCATAATGTGTAGAATATTAGCCCCACTGTGGGCGAGATGGCCTTGCAAATTAAGGGAGGGAGAAGTGATGTTTCCTTTCCTCCTTATGCTCCAAGAATTAATAATGTTCATCCTTGGGAGAGGTGTGTGTGCGTGTGCGTGTGCGTGTGCGTGTGTATGTGTGTGATCTGGGAAGCTCTTTTGTATCTTATTAAAAATTACCTCTAGACCTCTAGTATTTATGGCAATAGCCACTTGCCACATGTAACTGTTAAGATTTAAACTCACTTAAATGAAGTATTAATTAAGAATTCAGCTTCTCAGTTATGCTAGTGGTTGCTGCATTGGGTAACGCTGATCTGTGGTTACAGAATGGTACCTAGGCCAACATGTTAGGACCTTTGGGAGGGGAGGCCAAATTTGTCCTGGGCATGGCTGTGCATTTGTTAGGTAAGCAGTTAGATACTAGCAGGCTTGAAGATTTTTGAGGATGGACCCCTCCCTCATAGCCAGCTTTGGGCTCCACCTACTGTTTCTCTGGCCACACAGTGATTTTAAAGGAAGGGACATGCGATGATTGCCCCACCTTAGAGTTAATATCCTGTGAAAAGGAGGGAGAAGGAGGCCCATTAAGGGAGGCCTATTTCCTCTTAGAAGAGTATGGTTCCTTTTATTCCATTGCCCCCATTGTTCAGTTCTCTTAAATCTACTTTATTCCACGATTTTTGATGAGAAGAATGGGATCTGAGCAGTGTTTGGCCCTGGGTAGAGACATAACTTTTCAGAACTACCCAGGCCTCTGTAAGATTACTAACAGGATGCTATTTATTAACAAAACAGAACAAAAGTATACATTGGCCTTTCCCTTGAGGATAAATCCAAACCAGCCGGTCAATAGCATGAATAGAAAAACTTCACCTAGGAGAGCTGTCTGTTACAGAGACATTAGAAAAGAGTAAAGTTCACCTAGAGATGTGTGTTGACACAGTGGTCTCTCTGGTCATTATCCACTATCATTCCATGAGCTAGCCCCCCCTTTCATTGTTCATCCCATCCTTTAAGGGTACTCTACTTAACTCTTTAACTGTGTCTTCTACATTATGCTCTGTGTGTCTTACTTGAATCCATTCAACAAAGAACACAAGGACTAGGGAGTCTGGAACAGGAAGTTGGTGGTGTTCTGATGACTGAAAATTGAATTAGTGCATGTGGTCAGTGAAGTCATGTGGCTGTGAGGATGGAGATCTGAGGAAGAGAAGAAGAGCTAGTGGGCTTTAAGATTATAGCTGCAAGGGCTGGAGAGATGGCTCCGTGTTTAAAAGCACTTGCTGCTCTTATAGAGGACCCAGTTTGGGTTCCCAGCACCCACAGGGCAGCTCACAACTCTTTGTAACCTCAACCATAGGGGATTCAGCACTCTCTTCTGACCTCCATGGGTGCTGAATGCATTTGGTGCACTTACATACAGACAAAACATAAAACAAAAGTAAATCTTAGAAAAAAAAATTTAGTTAGAAAGCCCATTGGGTATGGAGGGCTGGTAAGAGGTGGAGGTATCAAACATGCGGACGGATGGAAGCGATGAAGGACTGTCAAGCCAGAGAGTCTATGCATCCTTCTTTCCTTTTAAATGATGTTTATAAGAGAGCAGAAGCAGAAGATGGTGACCCAATGGCTCTTCCTTCATACTCAAATGCCTTAGAAGATGATCCATACTTCACTCTGCTTCCTGATATCTTAGTGATAGTTCCTGTAGACTTTGAGAGCATCATACAGGACCTGTCACCCATATAGTGTCTGTATGAGTTTCCATGGCTGCTGTAACAAAGGGCCCCCAATCAATCTTCACTTAAAGCAACAGAAATACATTCTCCCATAATGCTGAATGCTAGAAGTTTCAAATCAAAACATTGATGAGGCCCTGCTCCTTCTAAAGCCCATGGAAGGAAGCAATCTCTTTTGCTTATTCCAGTTTCTACCAATGACATGGAAGTTCCTGACAGTCCCTAGATACATTGCTCCAACCTCTGCATCCTGTGTTCACATGACCTTTCCTCTCTCTGTCTCTCTGTGTCCAGATTTTCCTCCACTTAGAAGGAGAGTGGGCAATTATAAGATTACTGTCATATTGGATTTAGACCCCACTCTAATCTAGCATGGCCTCACGTTAGCTTGATTACATCTACAAAGACCTTATTTCAGATGAAGCTACATGTATAGGTTCTAATTAGATGTGAGGATGTTTTGTAGGGCAGCACAACTCACCCTAGTAGTCTAGGACTTCACATCCTACCTACTGGGTAATGGAATTAGAAGTAGAGATCTTCTTTTTGCATTTCTTCAAACGTGTATTGCATAAAGTTTGTCTGGCATCTACAGAGCAAGCTGTGCTAAGCCCCTGGAGGGGAAAAATAAAGTAGATGTAGCTCACGACTCTCAGGACCTTGCAATCTTATTTGTTACAAAGTTTGGATTTCAGTTTTGCTCTGAGAAGCTGATGATGAGACGGAACCATGATGTTTTTCTTATGATGTTCCAGAAGGCACGTGTAATAATTAGCTTGCATCTGGAATGTGTATCAAAAGCTCTTGTATTAAAGGCTCCAATGAGACCTTTAAGAAGGTCTTTAAGGAGGTCTTACATCATTAGGGACATGTCTTTAAGGGGGATTGTTGAGTGACTATAGTCTCTTGTTCCCCTTGTCTCCCTTCCCCTTCCTGCCTCTCCCCTCCCCTTCCCTCCCCTCCTCTTCCTCTCATCCTCCTCCTGTCCTCCTCTTCTTCCTCCAATTCTGGCAATAGGATGAGTGGGCTTCCTTCATGACAAGTTCCTCCCATGATGTGCTGTGTTAACACAGGTGCATAAGCAACAATACCAACCGCCATGACCTGGACCCTCCAAAACTCTGAGCACAAGTGAACCTTTTCTCTTTTGAAATTGATGGTCTCAGTTGTTTTGCTGTGCTAAGACAGCACGTAAGCACAGAGAGCAGACATAGCCATAGGCTAGCCTGGGAGGCAAAAAGAACAAGCCCATAGTTACAGAACCTCACCAGTGCCAAACCTCACCTGGAAGAGCATCTTCTCACTCCTCAGGCCAAAGGAGCTATAAAGCCCAACCTGGCGGTGCTGATAGCATGGCCTCTACAGCATACCTGTGCAGCTGTTATTTGTTATTTTACTCATATTAACAGAAGTCACTTGTCAAGGAAACCTATGTAATATGAGTATAACTAATGGCAATGAATAATTTTAACACACTCAAGGGTTATCTGGATGTCATAGTGAAGCATCCACAAAATGGGATCCGAAACCCAAAGAAATATTTTCAAAAAATCAGAATTTGATCTTGACTCACTAAATAATAGTGAATTTCCTTCAATCAAGTTAGAACAACAAGAAGAAAAACCAGGGAGAAAGTAGGGGGTTATTATCTCTCCCAGTGAGATTGATGAGTCTCAGCTGTCTGGTAGAACTCAGTCCTGATGCGCTGGTGCCCTGGTACCCTGCCTCTCACTTTCCCCAGGCACTGCCAGCTCTGCTCTGGGCAAGCATTTAGCACTCTATTCCTTGGGAGTCCTGACTTGCATACCTCCTATGGGAGAAAAGACTACAAAATGACTTTAGAGTACCCAGTGTCCATTATGTATACAATTGAACTTTGCATTAATTACCCCCTGGTCTGAATCAAAATGATTTCCTTGTGCTTCCAGGTGATTTCTGCTGGTCCAGTTCCCCTGGGGTGGAAGAAGGAGGTGGCTGGTACTGGGTAAATCTGATAAACAACCTCGCCATCGCTCACATTAGCTCTCTACAAAGATCTATAACTGTTCTTTCTGTAAAGCTAATGTGAATACGGAAAGTACCGGGCCTCTCTCTGAGTGACCTCCAATTACTGTGTCATTATTAATAGACGTTCTTCTTCTGTTTCCTCTCATTTCAATGCTCAATTACAGGGACACCCTCTCAGCTTTTATTTTTTCCTATTTGTTTACCACTGGTTGGGGAATATTTCCAGGGTGGGCCTTCCCCTGGGTGCTGATGAGAGTGGACAGCCTCTATCTTTTAATTGAAGTGTGAGTCACACTATTATTTTTCAAAACAAGAAAATTGTAGTGGGGACAGAGAACATTGGTTGTGAGTGAAGTGCTACTCGAAGCAATTAAAGGGCTCAGAAGGTGAGTTTCATTAATGTTGTGTTATCGTGAGTGCTCTGCTCATTTGGAAAAAAAAAATTCAGCAGGTCTCAGTTTCTTTCTTGGATGGTAAAAGGTCTGGGGAGGTCTCCATGAGTCTAATGAAGCTGTGGAGAAGCTGGGACCTGAGGGAGAGGCCAGGAATCACACATATCTCCTCTTCCGGCTGATGACAAGAATTTGAAACAAGTCTTCAATTAACAGAAAGATGATCTCCCTTTGCCAAGACCCCATACTTCAGGTGGACCTGTGACTGGATAAAGTGGAATGGGAGAGGCATTCATTGAACTGGGTGACAAGGACGGTCTATGGTGAGGAAAAAGTATTTCTAGCCACCATTTTCTCCCCTGATTTACCTTTTAAAACCTGTATCTAAATTTCAGCCCTTCATGGAAACCTTTTGTTTGGCATAGTCTCAACTGTCAAAATATTTAATTACACAAGAAAACATGTGTACAGCTAATACTAATACTGCCAAAACAGACATGCTCTGCTTAGCCACCAGAGCTTGGGTAGCAGGTGGCTTGGAGTTCACCACAAAATCTAGGATTTCTTGTTGCAAGGCTGTCTGCAGAGCAGTCCATGGAAGACACATCAGTCCCTTGATGGGAAGTTGTAAGATCTCCACCAAAGCACTTCGAACATTAAGATGGTCTATCCTAGACAAGAGATGAAGCTCTAAGAAAAACCTCTGAGTGTGGCTCCTGTCCCTGGGTACCACTTATCTGAGGATGCAGATGAGTGTCTCCAGCTCCGGCATCCATGCTCAAGACTTGCCTCAGGATCAGCATTCTATGTGCAGGCAGCTGGTGCTTTATGGGTAAACATACCAGGCCTGTCACTGCTACTTCAAAACAATTTTCTTGATGAAATTCATTTTTCCAGCCATTAGTATAATAACCATAATCAATCTCTTGGTTGCCAAGCACACAGAATCCTTGTTACAGCCAGTTCTCAATGATGTGAAGTAACTGATATGCCAATCAGATAAATATTGTGTTAAATGGCACTAAACATCACTGACAAATGGTATGTTATCCACACATTAAAATGATGTTTCTCCTTAAATCCACCTCAGAATTCAAAGCCATCAAATTAAAGTCCATCATTAAGTTAGTCAAGAGATGGAGGTGGAGGTTGTCATGTTGCTGTGGGCTTTGCAGTCCATGTCATGAGATAAACCACAACGATGTTTACCAACACAAACAATAGTGGTGTCTTATTTGTGGCTGGGCTTGGCTAGGTTGTCCCTTCATCCCAGGTGTGGCTACCAGAGCTGGACTATCTAGTTTCTGAACCACATGGGTTCTTCCTATCTGGGTTGGATGGTTGGATGAGGGCTGGGTAGATACTCTCTTCCCTTTTTTT
>JADRCH010000050.1:11201490-11222849 GCA_019843965.1 Rhynchomys soricoides
TTCCCGAATACCCATTACATAAAGGCAAATACTGTTAAATTTTGGGTGTCTATTTGCTTAGTGTTGATTTCCCCTCTAGAGATGATATGTACAGAGCCACACACAGTCTTAGAAAGATAATATCATTTTTTGCACAGTGACTCATATTGTACTTTACAATTTGCCACTGTTACTCTGCACATTTTCTCCCATCTATTGCATCTTTTTTATTGTGTAATTCCAGCAACTATGTCTCCCATGGTTCATTTAATCAAAGTAGCTTTTTTTCATGCATTTAAGTTGTTTACATTCTCTTCCATTATTAATAACACTGTAGCGAATGTCTTTGAGACCTGGTCCAATTATCTCCTTAGAACTAATTCTTAGAAGTGAAAATATACATTTAAAGGTCTTTCACACACCCTTGTTTCCTTTCAGAAAGAAATAATGATTTTTATTTCTGCTAACAGCTGAAATAAAACAGTGTGGAGCCACCTTATATATTTTTTTTTTAAATGACCTGGGGAAAATCATGATATTCCTGCTGTTTTATCAAAACTTCTTTTTATGATACCTAGACTAGAATCCTGAAAAAAATTAAAAATGAAGGCACAAATTCTAAGAGGCTGCAGGAGACATAAACCTTTGCCATGGACAGGCCAAGTGTTTTCAGGGAATTTGTCATCCACAATTCCAAAGTGCAGCCAAAAGCAATCATAGGGGCTCCCTTCGGTGATGAAATGGTCCACAGGCCTTCAGCTTCCTGCCCCATTCTGTCTTCTGGATAGAATATCCCTGAGCACATGTGACTAGGACACCAGTTACATGGCCACATGTACCTGTTTGGTAGGTCTGGCTAAGACTAGGTGGCAACTGCTACCCCAAGAAGTCCTCCGGGTAATATTTCAGTTTGGGATGGTTACCATTTCACTCCTGAGAGACAGAAGCTTCCTCCTGTTTTCAAGCAAGCTAGAAAGGAACTGTGGAGGCAAGTCTGATGAGGGTTGGGGTGGGCTTGGGTGGGGTGAGGTGGGGTGGCTGGAGCAAAAGTGATGCTGAGATGTGTCCAAACCTGGAAAATCTCATCTTGAGACCAGCAGGAGTAAGGATTGCTCCTCCTTGTTCTGGGCCTGCATGTCCCAGGGCGCAAAGGCTTACAACACCTACTTCTACCACAACTGGGATAGTTATGCAGCACGATGGCCAAATTACGTGTTAAATTTCCTCTTTCCCTATAAGGATGTGCCCAGCAAACACCTGGAATTCCTCTTCATGCAAATGAAGCATTCCCAGCACTGGAGCCCCAGCCAATGATGAACACTCGTCCCGAAAATTCCTACCCACTCCCCAAGGTTTATATAGCTCTTACTCGCCCCCAAACAAACACAGCTGTATCAATGAAAACCGCACTCAGAACAATCGAGTTCCTGCGGACCCACCCCAGTCGGACAAGCGACCTTCCTTTCCTTCCAGTCTGGTGCACAGCGGTGCCTGAATACCTCGAAGGCAGAAGCAGAACCAGGCAGCAATAGGAGACCTTGGCTCCTGTGCTGCTTCATTTTTGTCAACTTAATGCAAACTTGTAGATTCGCAAGGGAAAAGAGAATCCTTTGCCTCCCACCGATTGGCTGTGGGCATGTCTTTGAGGGATTTTCAAGATCATTGATGTGGGCAGACTCAGCCCACTGTGGGGAATGCTACCCCTGGGCAGGTGGGCCTGGATGGGATAAGAACGCAAGCTGGACAATCCACAAAGAGCAAACCAGCAAGCAGGATTTCCTCACGGCCTTTGCTCCAGATCTTGCCTCTGGCTTCCTGCCTTAGCTTCTTTGCATGACAGACTCACTATACAACTCTTTCTTCTCCAAGTTGCGTTGTGACTTTAGTGTTTTATCACAGCAATAGAAAGCAAACCAGGACAGTCCTCCTTTCCCAGCTTCTGTGTAAAAAACTAGTCTTGGTCCAGGATGCTCAAGTTCAAATGAAACTTCCAAATCAATGAAACCAGCCAACACGGGCAACCACTGCCTCACCTGGGAAAGGAGCTTACTGGGAAAAATTAGTGGGCTTTTGTTGTTCATGGACCAGCAGCCCAATCACCTGGGAGCGTCTTGGGCCCTTAAAGACTGCTGAATTGGAAACTCAACAGACTGGGCCAGGAATGGCAGAGACCAGGAATGTATATTCCAACAAGATGACATGCTAATGTCGAATGTGGGGACCTGCATGACACCAGACAAGTCTTTTCTCTCTCAAGTTTAAATCAAGATGAGTAGATTCAATGCTTTTTGTTGCAGTTATTTCCTCATTGGGATAATCAAATTGTCTAAGTAAGGTGTGTGTGTGTGTGTGTGTGTGTGTGTGTGTGTAAATGTGCATATGTGTGTCTAATGTGGCCTGAATTTTCATTTCTCTTCTGCTGCTTCTTATATGGATGATAAAGATAAGACTCACCAGAAACAAAAGTCCCGGATAAAAACCAGCTAATAATGTTTATTGAGAAATCCACAGGGGGATGGACCTCGAGGCTCCCCAAGGAGCTGCATGGCAGCCCCTAGCATGATGGCAGATTTCCCCAGATAAACTGCAAACTTGAGCCCCATATTCAGAAGCACAAAGGAATTGTGGCTTTGAATTAGGGCTGATGCAGATGTGTGGATGTTTTCTTATGACTTTGGAAAATGCTCATTTTATTTAAACTGTTTCTTTTCCTTTAAAGTTAATTGGTTGAGTTTATGATTCAATAAAACATCACTTGTCTGGGCTTTCAGAATTACTAAATATTTATCAAATTAGTAGTGTGCCTTTGGGAAGATCTGTGCACCTGGATTTGAATCCAGGCTTTCTTATTAGTACCTGGTCACCCTGGATAAGTCACTTAACCTCTCTGTGCCTCTTTTATTTTTTTATTCTTATTTTTTGTCCATGAATCAAGGACAGTGTTATAGCCATTCCCATATCGTTCTGCTGTGACACTTTGGTGTGCTAGCGTGTGCCAAATGCTGAGCCTGCAATGCAGCTTGGCATGGGTTAGTTCTGATCACTATTCCAGTCTTTTCTGCTCAGATTGAGACTCACGTGGCTCCTGTGTGGCTTAGGCTTGCTGGGAAGAGGGCTCCTATCAACTTGTCCTGTCGTTTCTCCGGATCCAGCTGCATTTGCAGCTAACTGCCTCTGATTTGTTTACAAGGTAACTGCAGTCTCTCTTTTCATCTCCTCTCCCTTCTCTCCGATTTCCATTTCTTTTGTGAAATGGTTAAAGTGCTTGACATAATTAGCTGTTAATTGTTAGCAGCTGTACCCATTATCAGTTTAATGCCTAATTAATTGCAACAATTAATGCTGCCTGTCCTGTCTTAGGAACTGTTGGTGAGGGAAGGCTGGTGTCACTGAAGTTATATCTTAATTAATTTACTCCCAATTTTTAGCATTTAAGGAAGATCTCAAATCAGGGCTGTTACCCTCATATAAGTAATCGGTGAACAGAGGCACTCAGTGCAGAGAGCTTGACCCAGGTCTGTGCTGTGTAGGTCGAGTGTCTCACAAAGTCAGCCTCCACCATTGGGAAGCAGATCCCAGCAGCTCTCCGTCACCATGCTTCATGGCAGGGCCTGCCACAACTGTACTCTTCTCTGAGTCTTCGTGAACTTCCTGGTGTTACAAAAAATGGTAAACTAAGACACAGCAAGAGCCCAACAATGTTCAAGCCTACACCAGAGCCCACAGTCCATGGTGGATATCATATATGGCATCTAGTACCTATGAAGGAAGACTGTGTGGGTCAGAATTGAATCTTCACTGTCGAAGGATGTTCAGTCAACTACTAGAGGGAAAACGGAACAGAAGACTTTTACCTCCTATTTGTCTAGCATCTCCTGTGAGCCAGGCTCCTGCCCCATGCCACATAGCTGGTTTCGGCTCTCACGATAGCTTTGACAGTGAGGCATTGTTTTCTTTTCTATCTTTGTTTCACAGACAGGGAAACCAAGGCTCACTGAGGTTAAGTAACTGCCAAAAAAAGGCGTTATAGCTCAATCCTGACTCCCATTCAGGACTGTCATTGTATACTCCATCTCATATTTTATCCAGTGAAAGGATGGGTGAATCATACAGCTATGTTCTAAGCTGTGAACACCCCACCTCGTTCTCAAGTGTGTAGGAGGAAGGGAACGGTTTCCCTTTGATTATGGTATATTGATCTTCAAATTGATTAAAGTGCAAAGGACAACCACAAAATAATGACTCATCAGCCCAGCAAGGTTCAGAACTCCCCCATAGGGTTGGGGAACTTGGGGATGTAAGATGGATAACAAATGACTATAGGGGCACTAAATAAAGAACATGTAGTGGTCTGGGAGAAAGTCTGTTGGGCCACAGATCAGACAATGGGTTGAAATGGTTCTCTTAGGAATGCTAAAAGGGACCAGAATAGCAAACACTGGCAACTGGCAGAGGTCTGTCTGGGTATGTTGACACTTTAGTCTTTCTTCCTGTGACAGAAGCTGATGAAAGTTCAGACAAGGGATGGGAGGTTATTGTCCTCTTTGGCAGAAACAGGCTTCAGGTAGATGAGGATGGTATAGAGCCTTCAGCAGCTGCTGCTCTCTCCCTGCCTTTAACCTAAATTATCAACACACTAAGATTCCACATTTGGGAGTGACTGTCCCTAAATTCTCAGGGGACTGGCTTACTTGTAAAGCATTAGGATGTAGCTATGTTTCTTTGGGAATCCTGCTGTCAATCAGCATAGCTAGAGGCCAGTCCTGGTCCAGGAAATGAAATGGGCTTGTCTGTGCTATGTGAAGGCAGGGGTGGAGGAAAGCATGGGGAACCTGGCCTGCTGACACGGGCCCGAAATCCCAGCAAAGTGTGGAAATAGTAACAAAAGGATTGGAAATCCAAGGACTGCAAAGGCTACTGAACAAGTTCAAGGCCAGCATGGTCAGCTTATAAGTAAGTTGACTCAAATGCTTTTTTTTTTTTTTTTAAATTAAAACTTTATTGTGAAAAAAAACTCCCAAATTAAACACACACACACACACACACACACACACACACACACCAAAATCAACCATACTCAAAGTCTATAGTGTATACCTCAGAAACTTCTGTACAATTAGCAGAGCTATTCTGAAACTGGAACTTTGAATTAGATTGTTTTTAATATCCTTAACTGAACTTTCTTTAGGAAAGGGAACAATTTTGATTTTTATCAGTTTTGTTGAAGGTTCTGTCTTATAGCCAGGTTCTGGAATAAGGGGCTCCTGATGCCTCCTCAATATTTTCTGCATTTATATCCTGTCTCAACTTTATATGGAAAACAAGGATGTTTCCTATATGATTAAAGATCTTGAGTCTATCCTAGATGATTTGAGTGGAACTCAAAACACAGTCACATATACCTTCACAAAATGGAGACAGAAGATACAACATAATAGAGGAGGAACATAACCACCAGACAAAGAGCATCAAGGACCTTCCAGAAGCAGGGTCAGACAAGGAGATATTCTCCCCTAAAGTCTGTGGAGGGAGTAGGGCCTCTCAACACTTATTCAAGACCAGTGATACCAATTTGAGTTTTCTGGTCTCCAGCATTCTAAGAGAATAAATCTCTCTCTCTCTCTCTCTTTTTTTTTTGAAGCCATAAAGCTTGTGGCAATTTGTGGGGAGGGCAACAGAGAATTAACACATCAAATTTAAGTTTCCCTTGATGTAGTTTCTTTATGTCATTGAATGCAGAAAAGGTAATGAAAAGAATTAATGGTGAGTGCTAGAGATTTCTTTGGGTAAATATGTAATTATGTAGCTACTCATTATATAAATATAGTGACCTCAGGGGGTAGGTTTAGGATTAAGTCTGAATGCATTTTGGAGACCCTCTCAATTTAGTTTAATCTATACATACATATATACATATATACATACATACACATGCACACAAACGTACATACATACATTTAGTGCACGCACATGTGTGTGTGTGTGTGTGTGTGTGTGTGTGTGTGATAAAATGAGCCTAGATTTAGGCAATCCCCAACTGCTCTGGTGACCTTACAGAATTGTGAGAGACCAAGTTCCTTCTGTCTAATTGCTCTAGTGTGTAGACACCATCCTTGTGGTCCAACATGACTGACTGCTAGAGCCCCAGTCATCATAGCTGAGTTACAGAATCAGGATGAAAAGGGTAGAAAGGATCCATGCATGCACCCACTCACTCGCTTTTTATTCTATTTTTATTGCAATTGTTTTTCATACAATGTATTCTGATCATGGTTTTCCCCGCCTTCATCTCTTCCCAGATCCTCCTTCCTCCCCACCCACCCAACCCACACCCCTTTCTTCCTCTCTTTAGAAAATAGGCAAGCAAACAAACAAAAAATTAGAATTAAAAAAAAAATACAAAGAAGAAGCACAAAAAGCACATACACACTAAAACCTATAAAAAATTGGAAACCATAATCTACAAGCAAAAGATCATTAAGGAAAAAAAAAAACTCCAAACAAAGCAATATGAGGCCAAAAGTACAAGAACACCATTGAGTTTGCCTTGTGTTTATCATCAACTGTTGGGCATGGGCCTACCCTTTAGTGCCGTTGTTATCTATCCTGTGGGACTCCACTGGAGGAAACTAACTTTTCCTTTGGGAGCGGTTGCTACTTAGGATACCTGTTGGTTAGGTAGGGAGGAGAACTCACGTCCACTTCTCCTGCTCAGCACTGGGATCCCATCTGGATTGTACAAGTCCTGTGTGTACTGCCTGAGTCTCTGTGAATTCACAGGAGAGTCAGTCATGCTATGTCTGGAAGACACTGCCTCCTTGTGCTATCCAACCCCTTTGGCTCTTACAGTCCTTCTGTCTCCTCTTCTGAGGTCTCCTGAGCTCTGAGGGGTGGAGCTTGACAAAGGCATTCCATTTAGGATTGAGTGCTACAAGTTCTCTCATTCTATACATTGTCTAGTCCTGGGTCTCAGTGTTATTTCTCATCTACAACAGGAGGAAACATCTCTGATGATGACTGAGAGACACCTATGGGTATAGCAGAACACCATTAGGTGTCATTTTAATGCTATGTTCCTTTAGCACAGTGGTTCTCAACCTTCCTAATGCTTCCACCCTTTAATACAGTTCCTCATGCTGTGGTGACCCCCCAGCTATGAAATTATTTTTGTTGCTACTTCACAACTGTGATTTTGCTACTGTTATGAATTGTAATGTAAATATCTGTGTTTTCCAATGGTATTAGGCAACCCCAGTGAAAGGGTTATCCAGTTCTCAAAAGAGTCACAACCCACACTTTGGTGAGAAACGCTGCCTTAGTGGACCAATGGTATGCAAAGCTTCCTGGGAATTTCTCATACATTTCTGCTTAAGGCTCCAATGTTGCAGGAAATATTTAAAAAGAATGGCAAATTCCCGTGCTACTGCCCTGGCAGGCTGGCCGGCCATGCACTGATAGGCAATGGCCAGCCTATTCTTATCTTGTGGAGACTCTAACTCGGAGCTCCAAAATCTCTCCACCCAGCTCGCTAGGTTACCACTGGTGGGTCGATACCACACCAGCCCCAAGCTTCAGATCCCCCACAGCCTTTGTGGTGCACATCAGGCAAACACGTGTTTTACCACCACACCTTTCTCTCTTGAACCCAGAAGAGCAGCCTCATGAAGGAAAACACAACACAAATTTAGTTCAGAAACAACTGTAACTCAATTGCTGGGCACAACAACTAAAATCCTAATCTTGTAAGCCTTATTAAATCTAAATCCTCTGGAGGCAAATCCTGGCTAATCCGCCATTGAGATTAGGAGCTACATCTTGTCCTCATGCTATCCCCATCCAAAAGGACTCTATCTCTCTCCTCCTTCCTTTCTTCCCCTATCCAATCCAGAAGTCCCACCTACTCGCCCAGTGATTGGCTCCTTTATTCATTAGAGGATGGTTTACAAGAAATCACCTGAGTACATGACTCACTCCTTGTCCAGAGCCCCTCCCAGGAAAATGGAATTAACATCAGAATACAAACAGCACTAGGCCCATCCACAACACTCCAAGTTTAGAAATTTGCTAAGGATAGTTACCAAAGCACTGTTTTATCTGTGTGACTACTTGGCCAGCTAAATCTTCAGGTCCAGTTAATAAAAAGACAAGGAAATAGCTACTTATAAGCAGCCACCTCTTCTGCCTTTCTCAAGTCACTTTCAGTTATCAGCAAGGCTGATAGAGAAAGGTTACATTACAACTTGCAGGTGTCTGTATTTTCTTTTCTATATGTAAAAAGTCTTTCCTGGAACAGATTTTGCTTTAGTTAGGCTGTGTGAGCCTGATGTTTGTTTATAAACTGGAAATGACCCAGTAATAGAAAGTGTGAGGAGAATAGCCTGGCTCTGAAACCCACAGAGAACAGGAAAGGAAATGAGTTCTTCTGATGTTTCCTAATTTAGGTATTTTGTGAAAGATAAGATGATAAATGTTTCCAAATAAAACCAGGGCTGATCCTGTGGCCATGGGACTGAACCCTCCATGAGAAGGCAGAATGGAAGTAGGGTGAAATTCAAGGTGACTTTAGCTTAATATCAGCAAAAAGTCGGGACTGCTACCTCCAGATAGAGCTTCCTTCCTGGGCTGGGAGCTATGAGGCTGGAGAGTGGATCCTGGCAGCAGACTGGGCCTGATGACTTCCTTCTGATCATGTGACTCAGCAGGGAGCCAGGGGAGGCCCCTAGTAACTTGTCAGAGATCACAGTGGAAGATGAAGCGCTGCTGGCTTCTGTGTCTAATTAAGAGCCAAATGAATGAGGCTGTCAGGGACTGAGAACTTTCCATACCCCTGGGAAACAAAGAGGTGGTTGTTGCTGGGGCAAGACCTGGGGGTCAGTGCCAGCATCCCCAGGATGGGATGCAGGGAGTGGGCTTAAAATATGAACAACCCTATTTGGACAGGAACCAGGAAAACGGAAAGCAGGGCCTCGTTTTATTTGACTATAATGCCAGCCTGGAGTGGGAACTCAGTCAGTTCCCATCTTCTGAGGCAGCTCTGGAAATCTGAGGTCCCTAGGGTCAAAGGCAAGGGCTGGGGGTTAGAAAGAAGTCAGCATCTCCTTTGAGGAAGTGTATATGGAACGATACACTGAAGTCTTCTGTGGGCGTTTGTCCACACTTCTCTGTGACCCTCTGATGCAATGCGTGGTGAGAGCTGAGTTCCAGTGGCCTGAGTTCCAGTGGCTTTTTGGATCCCACAGGCTCTGTAGTGAGGCACTTAAAAGTGACACATGCAGAAGGAACACCTCTCAAGCCAGAAGGGGAGTCAATGGCTCAGCTTCTGAAAAACAATAGCCTCATTTCTACAGAAACGACAAGAACAAACAGAAAGTACCAAACATGCCAAGGCATTGTCATGGCAATTGGTGATACCAATTAGCATGGTTAGCATGCCAGGCTAACTTGAGTAGAAAGGCACATTCTTGTGACTTGTGTAAATAGAAATGGATGGCTTGGTGCGGGAAATGTAGCTTAGAGGATAAAGTCTCAAACAAACAAACAAACAGCTCAAGTATAAATCTCAGCTCTGGGGTGGTAGAGACAGGCAGATCCCGAGCTTCACTGGCCTCCGAGCCTATCTTACTTGGTGAATTCCAGGTCAGTGAGAAATCCGTTCTTAAAAAACAAAACAAAACAAAAAAACCAACAAAACAAACCAAACACCTCCACCCCCAACCCCCATAACAAAACTAAAAATATCTTATGAATCATACTTGAAGTTGACCTCTGGCCTCTGCACATATGTGTACATGTATACATGCAAACCTACATATACATAGATGTGGACATGCATACATGAAAAATAAAAGTAGACATGGTAGCTTACGTCATCAGTCTCCTCCCCTCCTTCTTGCCTTCTTCTTTTCTTGGTTTTAGTTTTCATTGGTCATGGCTGGTTATCTTACCTCAGCTGAGCAGTATTTGCAGACGTGCCTCATGGAACTTCAGCTTGCAGCTCACATCCTAGCCGCTGTGCTTTCATATCTGCTCTGTTCTTCAGCCAGACACCAGCTGCCTCTGAGACAATTGCCCCAATTCAGAGTGTCTCTGGAAACAGGAATGTCCTTAGCAGGGAGCTTGTAAGCCAGACCCAGCATGGTTCTCAGGGCCTGCCATGCCTTCCTTCTTCAGCTACCCAGGAGTCTAGAAAGGGTAATTTGTGTGTGTGTAGCCAGGCATCATGCCAGCGTTTCTAATGGAGGTGCCAGTGCACTGTAAGCAATGGTTGAACCCAATCCCTGGGCAGGAGTTCAGTCATGGAGCATGCAGCCTGCTCTCAGTCCACCTACAGTGCTTCCTGCCTTGCTTTGATCTGAAGCTCAGACCACTCTTGCTCTAGACCAGTGATTTTCACCCTATGGATCATGACCCCTTTGGGAAATTGAATGGCCTTTTAACAGGTTTTGCTTAAGGCCATCGGAAATATCAGTTATTTACATTACAATTCATTACGGTAGCAAAATTACAGTTATGAAGTAGCAACAAAAATAACTTTGTGGTTGGGGTTCATCACACCATGAGGAACTGTCTTAAAGGGCTGAAGCTTGAGGAAGGCTGAGAGCCACTGGTGTGTAGACCCAAGTCTCTTTGCTTGGTGTCAACTGCCTGAGGAAGGTTTTGGTCTCAGCCTCCCTTGGGAATCTTCTCAGCAAAGAAAGCTGAGACCTCTTTTGGCAAATGCTACTTCACAGCACAGACATGGAGCAGGTGGTCTGCCATCTTGAGCAGGTCTTTCAGGACCATTACCTTTTCTGACTGTCTTAAAACAAAACCAAAACCAAAAAAACCACTGGAGATTTTTCCACCTACCAGTCAGGGCCTGGACACAGGAATTAAAAAGCTCTGTAAAGATTCATCGAGTGAGAGAAATTCCAGTCAGACTTTGAAACCATCACTTTGACTGCAAGAATGAAGATTCCTAGCGATGGGCAACAGAGGTAGATTCTAGGAAACTGAGCATGAATGGTTAATAAAAGAATGTGGCTGTCTCACAGCTCCAGCAGAGCCTGGAGAAACAGGATGGAGGCTATGCATTCATACTAATGTTCCATTACAGGCTGCAGAACTAGCCTAATGAGGACACTGTTGTGGACGCTGCCACTGCCAGCTGGAAGCCACAATCCGTGTCACTGCCAGGAACCTGATCATCTCCACCACTGCTGCCTTCAAGACCAATTCCACATCTGGCCGGCAACACCACCTTGTCATCCGCGGCCCCTCTGCCACCTGTTTTCATTGTATCTACAAAGGAGGCCAGAAAAGTGACTGCTCATGTTTCCAGTACAGGAGGGAAGAATCTATAGTATGGGGGGAGGGAGGGAGTGTTCTACCACATCAGGAGGTGCCAAGCAGACAAATTGACAGCTGTTGGCTACACCAGCACTTTCTCAAGGAAGGGGTTTTCATTTCCTATGGGGAGGCTGCTGAAGAGGTCTGATGCTGGAACTATGTCCTCAGAGGGACATTATGGAGGAAGTGAAGGCTTCAGACCAAGGCTTAGTGGGGAATGCCAGTTCCTTGTACAGCTGTAGGGGTTGTCAGGTCTGCCAGGACTTTGAAGGGACAGTGACTGATGTCTTTCTTATCTGTATCTCCAGGATAATTGTTGTCCTGACCCCTTCATCTCTGGATTCTGAGGCTCAACTAACAAAGTATCCAGAGTACATCTTCTCTAATATCTGAAGAAAAATGCTGGCCACACACCATTCACCTAGAAGGAGTCTGAGGAGGAAGACAGCTGGAAGAGTCTGAATGTAGGTCTTAATTCGTTAATGTCATCTCTTTTAAAACCACTTTCTGCCTAGTGTTCCAAGCAAGATGCGGCTCATTCTTATAGATCCTTGCTTGGAGTCTGGCCTGTTGGGTACCTAATACAGGTTTCCAAAAATAAAGCTGACATTTATTGAATACCATGTGGTGTGTCAGGCATTGTACAGAGGCTTTACATAAATTATCCAAGTAATCCTTATGAGAACTCCAGGAAATAAGAGCTGCTAACCTGTGTTTTACAGTTGAGAGAGTTGAGTTAAAAGAGACTACACACATGTCTCTACCCATGCTTAGTCCATAGGCAGCAGAGCTGGCATTTGAACCAAAAGCCTGACCTCAAGGCCATGTTGCTAAGCAACTTCTCCACTTCTCATGGTCCCCACACATGAGGTTTGAATTCACCTTTGCTCTCTAGGGCTCAGTCTAAATCAAAGTTAGAACATTCTCTGACATATTGAGATATCTGTTACGTCTCACAAACAAACAAACTCTGGGCTGATACAGTGGCTACCCCTCCCTACGTTACACAGATCATCATCCTTGCATGATTCAGACTGGTGCTCATAACTTCTGAGCAAAAGAAAACCTGAATGCCAAAATGCTGAGACCCCAGGTAACATTTTTCGCCCTCTGCAGGACAATGCTTAAGTAAAGGGTAGTGGAATCAAGATATCTGGGGCTTGAAGAGAGGAAAGAATCTGAAAGGAAGGAAGCAGAGGAAGGGCTGTTGGTGTGTTATTCAGCTTTCCAACACAAACACCTTACAGAAAGGAAAGGTTTACTTTGGCTCATAGGTTTTTTGGAGGTGCTGCTCTATGACTTATTAGCCTTCTGCTGTTAGGACCTATGGTGAGGCAACACTTTATAGTAGAGGTGAGCAACAGGGAAAAACTGCTCATCCACTGGCCATGATAACAAAACCAAGAAGGGGACCAGCTAGGGTCTCATTACCTATCCTTGAAGACATGGTTTCCTGATGACCTAGAGACCATTTAGGATATACCAGAGTATGTTAAAAAACAGGAACGAGGGGTGAGTTAGATGGTCTCCAACCTTTAGTGAGTGTAGCTGAGTGGAGAAGACAATGATTTTCCATTTACGATGTAGTTTGAAAGAGCCCAATGAGGAGTTACCAGGTACTATGGGAGACAGAGAGAAGTCATGTACCCCAAGTTGGGGAAAGGAAAGAGACATCTAAACTGAAGCATTGAGAGAGAGTTGTCTAGGGGAAAGAAGATGTCACGAGCTGTATCTCTTCATGTCCTTATGTTAAACTTGAAAGTGGGGACTTTACAAAAGGAAAGAGGTCATGAGCAGAGAGCTCTTTTACACAAAATCAGAGTCTTTGTGAAAGAGGCCTTGAGGAGTTAAGAAGTCATCCTTCATGGAAGGATCCAGCAAGAAGCTGTGCAAACACTAGGAACAAGTTCCCACCAGGCTTGGATTCAGGAACATTTTAGTCCAGAACTTTCCAGCTATCTAGGCAACTGTGCGAAACACAAGTTTGATTTTACAGTTCACCCAGGTTTTTTTTGTGATGGTGTCTGAGTTAATGAATTCAGGAAGCAGAGGGAAAGGAAGTAGCTTCAGATACAGAAGAAAACACCTGGCTTATTAATGGATATGAAATCAGCTCCCCGTGAGGATGGGAAGTCTGGAGGGAAGAAGGGTGAGATGAGTTTGGCAAGGTAATTAGGTACCAATTCTTGTAGGACCAGGAAAGCCAGGAACAGGATTTACACTGTCTTGACCAATATGGATCAAACAGCTGGCCCCGTGCAGCATAGCCTCTATGTAGAGCTGCTTCTGGAACTGGGGAGGTCAGCTACCACAAAGCAGTTGAGATCGCTACCTAAATCAGTTTGAGCATGCTAAAGAAACCCAGTCATAAGCCAAGGTAATTGTTCTCAGAAAGTCTCCTCTGTCATCCCTGTCTCACTCCTACAGCTCCTATGACAGCATGTATTGATCAATTCACAAGAAAAGTGATGTGACCAGAGGCTCATGAGATCCTAACTTGAATTTCCCCTGGGAGCCATCACTCATTTGCTAATTCAGCATTCATGGAAACACTGCAGAATACACCTTCCACATTTCCCAAGGTCTGAATGGAATAAGCATTCAATCGATAGGAACTCTGACTCCTCGGAACTGTCTCCAGGCTCAACGGTGGAGGCAGTGTCCTTAATAAAAGGGGACATCACTCACAAAATCGTCTGGGTCTCACAGGCCAGTTTTGCTGTGCTTTCTGAATATCTCAGTGTTAAGCCCAAGAACCTACAGAGAGTTTTGTCCAGAGGGCAAAGGTGAAAGGGTGGGACAGGGAAGCATCAGGGCTTGAGCAGGTAACGTCAGCCTGGTAGTCTGTAATGGAGGGAGAGAAAGAAAGTCCTGGGAGGCAGTCAACTAGCTGAGGGTCTCATGCTTTTCAATTCCAGCACATGAGAAAAACAGAGAAAAAGTTTGAGGAAAAATGGATGGGGGAGGGAAAAGAAGGAAACCTTGTTAGGGGTAGAGATTAGGGGGGCATGGCAGCTGGCCAGCCTTGTTTTACCCATTGGCCCTTTGCAAACCATTATGGATCCTTTCCAGGGAGGTCCCAGTGCCTCTTCTTTCCTTCATTTCTTGAATATTTCTGAAGGAACAACAATGGAGCTGGGTTTTGTCCCTCTCAAAGCAGAAACAAAATAACACCAACAACAAGCCCAAGCACATGTGTGCCCCTAATCTGTTTTTCCTGAAATGTTGTGTGGAAAAAACCAGGCTCCCAGAAACCAGTCTAATCCTCAGCAGGCAAGCAGGAAATGACCTTTGTGAGAGACTTCCTAAGGGCATTCTGCACTAAAGATGCCCTGCAGAGGGCCAGGGAGGGAAACCTTGGAGTGGCTGGATCAGGTCAACCATGAGGAGGTTTGAATAACATACCTCTCCACCTGTCTTGTTGCATCCAAGGACCACATCCTGAGATTACGTTCCCAAGGATCTGCCGATTTGGAGAAACTCTGAGAGGTCTCTGGGTAGAACTTTCTGGGAAGGAAAAATGCTGTCATGAAGACTGTCAGCTGCAGCGTCTCAGGCTGCAAGCCAGCCCTTACCTGGGACTAGCATCTGGCTGCCAGCTTACAACACATCACACACAGATGAATCTAGGTATTGATGTGGCCTGAGATCATGCAATGACCATTGTGGACACTTCTATCTGCTCTGTATCCTCTTCTTAAACCAGGAACGAGCTAGATCAGACAAACAGAGCTTCCTGGAGTTCATGAGTGTGATAAAATGGAGCATATGCCTTTCAGAACAATAGATTCTGCAGGAATGATTTAGTAACCCATGTGAAGTACGGGGTGAGGCCCTCAAGAGGCAAACTAGACCATTTTAGACCATCAACAGATGTATGTACAATGACTTTGAAAGAGGGTGGTTTTAGTTAGCCACAAGAGGAAAGACAATCATGGCGGGGGCTGGAGTGAATGGCTCAGTGTGATGGCTAGACTTGTCAATTCAACAGACTCTAGAATCACCTGGAGGCATTTCTCTTAGTTTGCTCATGGAGGATTATCTTGACTACATTAGTTGATGTCAGAGGACCCATCTTCATTGTGGGTGGAACCAGTTCCTGTGCAGAAGATGGCGAGCTGAAGTCTTGAAGAGAGAGAGCACTATCACACAATCATCGCTCTCTGTTTCTTGGATGTGGACATGACCTTCTGCTGTCTCATCTTCCTGGCTCTGATGTGCCACACCTTCGACTGGGAGCCAGAATAAGTCCTTTCTCTGTTAAATTTCATCTCTCAGAGTATTTTATTCCAGGAACAGAAGAAACTAAGACTCTCAGGGAGGTTGAGAGCTGGCTTTCTTTCCTCTTTCTCCATTCTCTTAGGTGGACCTCAAGCCAGCTGCTCTTTCTATGACCACAAAGTACCTAGCCTACAGCCATTTTTATTATATAACCTTTACATGAGCAGTGACCAGCCTCTTCTCTGCCCACTTCAGGGGCTTTCTCTCTCCATGACACCACTGCAGGGTTCCTATAGACAAGCCTAGTCCCATGCATTGGTGGTTCACTCACCTGTCATGGAATCTTTCTCCTAGACCGGAAGTGGGGGTTTCTGGATTCTGGTTCTTTAGTTTTGAGTGGCACAATCCCCTTTTGGGTTTTTGAATGCTAGACTCTTGAATAGTTTTACACACTGATAAATCTTTTCATATGGAGATGATTCGAGTGTCTTAGATGAGGGATTCTACCCTGAATGATGAATTATGGAACCTTCTAGATATAATTCTCTATTTGTCCTTCTGGACTATACAGTTATGGGCACAGGAAAATTGGGCTTTGAGAGCAAGGCATTTTTGTGGGTGAGAGATTCATCAAACCTGCTGGTAGGGCTTTACCATTTACTAAAGATACAACTCCCCTGGAGACAACTCTGTGAAGCTAGCTTCTATTGGTTGAAGCTTGATGAATTAGCAAATAGTGATGGATCCTAGGAGGGAAATTCAAGTTAGGATCCTGTGAGCTACTGGTCACATCACTTGTGCTATAAGCTGACCAATACATAATGTCTTCATGTTACATGCAGGGTTTTTTTAGTTGTTGTTTGTTTGTTTTTTAGTAGAATTAATATATTTCCACCTCTGTGACAAGACACCAAGGCAATCAACTTGACTCCTGATTTTCAGAGATTTCATTCAGCTCATGGTCTTTTGTGTTTGTGATAGCATAATATATCATGATGGAGAAGGGAAAGAGAGGAAGGGGCCAGGGTCCTAATACTGTCCTCTGGAACATTCTCCCTAGTGGCCTAATTTCCTTTCGTCAGGTCCCACCACTTACAGGTTCTACCACCTTCTGGTAGTGTTGATGACTGGGACAAATCCTTTAGCATATGGGCCTTTGGGGGCCATTTAAGATCCAAACTACAGTACTACCTCATTTAGTATCCACTGCTGACTCATTCAAATTAAACTTAGAGCCCATGGCACAGCATCACATGCCAGAATGGAGTGAGCCCAGCACGCTATTTCTCTGTAAGCACATCTCAGCCTTGGGAATAGAAAAGTTTCCTTCAGCACTACACTTGGGGCTCATTTTAGACAGAAAAACATCCTCCAGAAAGGCATAAAATACATGTGCTGAATAGACCACAAAGATCAGGTTTGCAGTAAGAGAGCTGAAGCCAGAGCCAGTATCACCTTCCAGCTGGCTCTCAGGTAGAAATATACACATCTCTCAATGGAGCATGCTGCACAGCTCCATGCATGCCCAGAGCACTGATTCTGGGGTTCAGGCAAATTTTAGTGATTATCAGATTTGAAGCTGACAAGGAATGACGTTGTATTTTCTGCACCAGGGGATGTCAGGAGAGGTGAGGAATGATACCACCCTTCTTGGAGGGTCTACATCTGACCATCTTGGAACCACTCAGGATTTAAGGCCTGTGGACAGCTCTTTGTTCCAATAGCTTGTGTTCCAAACGAAACATTTCCAAGGGTCCAGCTCCTTGGTGGGTGGAGGAGCGACCTTCAGCAAGGTTCACCTTAATACTTAAGGCACAGAACATCGGTGGCAGCTATGTTTGTATTGTGAGAAGAATGGCCCCTTATACTTTGGTTCTTTTTGAACAGTTGCTAATAATTTTGCACTCAATTTCCATTTAAATGGAAACATTAACCTCTGGGGCCAGCAGAGGAGCCCAGAAGGGGCTCATAAGTACAGCTCTTATCTCCCTGGCTCAGAGTGTCCTGGGAATCAATGCAAACACACTTCTAAATCACTCTTCTCCCAGATAGACTGGGGGTGGGGTCTCATTTCTGTGTCCAAAGACCCTGTCTTTATCCTAAAGAGTAAAGTTCACTTTCTCATTTTCTCAACTGTTCCAGTGTCAAGAAGTTCTTTTTTAGGTCTAACCTGTAGGCTTTCTGACCTATATGCCTTTTTTCCCTTGACTCATTTGCCAAGGAAAAAATAGAATCTACCACCTGAGCAGAGAGTGAAGCTCCAGTTAATTCTGAAATAAAGCCCAGGGTCATCAAAATAGCACTTGTTGACAAGAAGAAGCAGCCACGTGATAGCGTGTAAAACAAGAAACATTTATTCTATCTTTATTCCTCCATTTTATTCTACAGTGTCTTTGATGACCAAGAAATTCCACTTAGCCAGATTCTGTTTGTGAGGAACCTAGGCATAGCATAGTAGTCCATCTTCATCATCAGCGTGACAGGATTTAGTATTACTAGGGACACACCTCTGGGTAGATGTTTGAGGGCATTTCTAGAGAGTTTTAACTGAGGAGAAAAGGACCACGTTGACTCTGTCTAGTACCATTCTGTTGACTGGGACTTAGAGCCAATGCAAAGGAGAATGTCAGCCGAGTGTCAGCCCCATACCTCTCTGCTTTCTGACTTCAGATGCAATGTGATCAGCCACTCCTGTGCCTGCTGCCATCTCTTCACCACCACAATAGATCCCTGGCTCAAACTAGAACCCTTCCTTACTTGATTTGCTTTCTGCAGGGCAATGAGAAAAATAACTGATGTACTGGGGAATAAAGTTACTCCAAACCAATTAGGAACTGATAGGGACCAAACCCTGGAGTTGTTGGTCTTCTCTTTACAATGAGTAGGAAGTTCCAGGAGCTTCAGTGTTGATGATGTTGGTGGTGATGATGGTAGTGATAGTGATGCTGCTGCTGCTGCTGCTGCTGCTGCTGCTGCTGCTGCTGCTGGTAGTGATGGTAGTGATGGTGGTGATGGCAATAATGATGTCATTTAGAATTTAGTGTCTTACAATGGAACCTAAATCTTCTAGTTCTTATATGAAGATTTCAATATCCATTGGCCTTTGCTGGACCCTCAAAGATGACAGAAAAGGCAGGCTGGCTCACTTTGTTTAAGTCCTCACTTTTGCACTACTTAACTGGAGATGAATCTCCACCCAGGCAGAGTACAAGCTGAGGTGGATGGCTATGATATAGCATGTGCCTTATATAGGCACGTAGGTGGAAGTTAGGACTGCACAAACACCCTGTGGGGAGGGTGGAGACCAGTGGTGTTACATCATGCTTGTGAGACTCTGAGGTGCTATGTCCAACCAGAGGGGTTCTCTTACCCATTTGCTAATTTGAGTGTATTCTTCTCTTTGCATGAAGGTACTTTATAGTCTAAAGCTGACCCCTAGGAACACATTCATGGTCACCAGACATTCACAAGCATACAGTGAGGGTGAAGAACCAGTGAGCTTCCACTATTTGGTCTGCAGTGCCTCCATCTTTCCCAGTGTCCAGGTCCTGCAAAGGGAGAGGAGACAGGTGTGTCGGGGGGGGGGGGTGGAGCGGGAGGTGAGTCTGTAGATGAGGAAGAAGATTGAAGGAATAGTCAGGGAAGCTGTTACCATCTGTGCAGCAGCATGGCTGCCCCATTCCCAGCATCTCGGTCACCTTCCCCCACCTCCTTCCTCTTCTTCCAACAATGAAGGAAACAAGGAGTTCTTTGGCTTTTCCTTTTACAGAAGGATCTCTCTCTCTCTCTCCACTTTCTGTCTGGGTTCTAAAAATAGTTCTAATTAGAGAAGTCTGCCTGTCATCCCTGTCCTTTATTTTTCTCATCTTCATTTAAATTCTGTTGGTTCTATCTCTTGTAATTTCTGGCTAAGTTAGAGGAGCCTCTGCAGATGGTGAGAAAATCTCTCTCTCTCTCTCTCTCTCTCTCTCTCTCTCTCTCTGTGTGTGTGCAATTATGCACATTAACAGATGCATCTGTGGGTGCATGTGAACATGTGGATATTCTTTCAGCATGTGTACATGCATTCCCATTTAAGCGTGTGTAGGTTTCCTTGAGATTACATGTGCATGTGCAGATATGTCCAAGTGTATGATGTGTATATCTGCATATTCTCACGTAGATATATGTATGCCCATTGCAAAGGTGTAGAGCCCATGTGTACTTTGTGTTGTGTAGTACACTTACTAACTGTGCAGGGAGCTTTGAAGACAGAGAATGGAATAAGAGTGGGGGCCAGGTGTCTGCACCTTTGCACTAGTTGGTCCACCCAGCATCTCTGAACGCAGAGGGCCCTGCTTCTAGGAGGGGTGACTGTGTCAGATTTGCTCACCTGCCTTTGCGGGCTTCTACTGTCAGGAACCATCTGATGAACACAGTGGAAAGCCCCTTGCACCCCAGCTTTCTATTACACATGGCCAGTAGTGGGGAAGCAGAGTGGATGGAAAGCAAGGCCCAGGGTGTAATTTACATCCTGCCTCACTCTTTCAGGGCACCATGGCGGCCACATTCCTTGACAGTGATGTTTTCAAGGTGGCCCTCTCTAACTGCTGTTGTTTCTGGGCTTTGGTCACTGATCCTTCCTCTATCCCTCTGGGTCACTGCATTCACTCCGGCTCCCTGTGCCCTACCCTTGTGCTTATAAACAGACTTGGTTAATCTTCCTCTGTTTACCTGTATATAAGTGTACCATGTGTTTTCTGTTGGCATCCTAACTGATGCAGGGACATCCAGTCATTTTGCCTTTAATTTTTGTCAAAAAACCACCTTCTTCCTCTTCTGGATCAAGTATCATAACATCTTCAGTATGAATGGTGATTAGGATTTTCTTTCCCAGATAACTCCTTTCAGGTCTCAGGTGAAGAAGTCTCCTTTACTACACCATAAGATTAAAGGGGCTTTAAGAAGGGGCTTTGTCATAATAGTCATTTTATGTTACCTTGGGTAGGTCATGGTTCTCAGACGTTTTGTTAAATACTAATTTGAGTGTTGTGAAGGCAGCTTTCAGATGTGGCATTTAAATATTCATCTATGGGACTGGGTTCTCTTCAACTATCCAAAGACCTTACTGACAAAGACTAGTGGTAGTTAGACCTTAAGTGTGCAACATGGATACCCTTTCTGGTATTCAACCTGCTCATGCCCTGAGCACTTCAACCAAACCATGTACAAGTGAATAAAACCCTCCCATCTTCTGATTTGGGATTTTCTCTTTCATCGTATACAAAAGGAAGTCAACATTGTTGAAAAACATCTACATTTGTTTCTTAGCATATCTTAAGAGACAAAAATCTGTAAGCCTCTTCGGGAGCCAAAGGGGCTCCTGATCAGAGAATAAATGAGAAGCAGAGGAAGAAGAAGGCTCATGGTACAGTGATCTGTGGGAAATTTGAGCCACAGGGAAGACTTTGGGGAGAAAAATGAGGGGGATAGACTTTCATCTTGGTGGACTGCTTTGACAAGCTCATGCTTTATTTCTGCCTTCCATCCTATCTGGTTCTCTCCTACTCAGTGCATGGCTCTCTAACAATCAAGGGGAAGATCCAGTTAGCCCAAGACACAGTCTTTGCGTCTGCTGACGCTGAGAAAGATCTAGAAGAAAGATGCTTCTTGTGGTCCCATCAAATCAACTTGATCTGGATCAGAGTTCATGGATGTCTGGCCAGTCACTAGAACAGTGTGAGAAACTTGTCAGAACTCAGTGAGTGACCACTGAGTTGATGTGCAAACTCTGGTGAGGAGAGTGGGAAGAGGTGGGGACAAGATCAGCTATTTGTGCCCCAGGCGTACTT
>JADRCH010000050.1:11222859-11253345 GCA_019843965.1 Rhynchomys soricoides
GGGAAGAGGTGGGGACAAGATCAGCTATTTGTGCCCCAGGCGTACTTTAACTTGGTCTATCTGTTCCCTTCTTCTGTCCATGATGAGCTTGTCTTGAGAGCATCATCTACATACATTTGACCCATAACAATTTGCTTTCTTTCCCCTCCCTTGGGAAAAGAGCAAACCACTAACCAATATCATGAATTACCTCGAAAAATCTGTTTCCATGTCTACATTGTACAAGGTATCAGCAAATGTTCAATGGAATACATGAAGGGAAAAAAAATGGACGAGCAAGAGGGGTCCTTGTCAGTTCTGTAGTCTAGGAGCATTAAAAGGTTCTGTAAACACTACAATACTCTTATTAAACCAAACTCTTATGTACGTCCTGGTGTACAAAACCAAATGGACCCATGGGTGCTCTGATCCAGAGGGACAGGAGGAGACATGACCCCAGGGCATTTCCAGCTCAGTCTTTTTCCATAGATCCCTCCATTTTCCCACCCTCTAAATATTTGATGAATGGACTGGGTTAGGGAGGTGTGTTTTGCAACATTTTTGGATTGTTCATTGATTTCAAGCTGCTGATGTCTGGTGCCTGAAGGTGAAGCTGTGCCTATTGCTCATAATAATGTATCCTAACACGATGCTTGTTACTATAAACACAACATGGCATGCGAAAAACCCTTCATGAACATAGGTAAGAGATGAGTTTTACCTGTGTATGACATTTGGAATTCTGGGGACTCTTGAAAGACTGCTTGAGCCCCAAAAGGAGCTGGTTGCTGCTGTTGCTCTTCCTCCTCCTCCTCCTGATGCTGCTGCTGGTGGTGTTGCTGGTTGCTCTTATTGTGGTTTGTCAAGTGATCCTGCACAAAGAGACAAGAAGAAGACATTGAATATCCTGACAGTAAAGTTCAAATTTGCCCCAAAAACTCAAAGCCCCAAAACAGCAGGAAGTAGACTAATAATATTGATAACTCCTCTCCCATTCAGCCTTTGTTCTATCCTATCTAGTGTTGGGGGCGATGTTGGAAGCACAGAATAGGGATGGGAAAAGGTGGTAGAAAAAGAGCCCCTAAAATAGCTGAAAGTCCAGTTATAAACCTGAGAGATTTCAAATGTCTTCCTCCTAAGTATACTTTGGCTTCCTTCCCCTGTGATATAGAACTTGTCCACTTCTTCTGCAGAGACACACAACCAACCTTCATCCCATAACTCCCTTTGTGCCTAGGTAAAGGGCACAACTAAACTCTGCAGTTAGAATGTGGATTTAAATGAAGTGGCCACGTCAGATCTTCTAGCTGTTATATATTCAACAGCATTGTGTATGGTCTCTTCTCCCATTCCCAGCCATGTGGCAGGAAGTGAATGTCTATGGGACCTTAGAAGTTGAAGAGTCACATGGAAAAAGGAACCCGGTTTATTGCAAAGGAGCCAACTTAAGAAAATGTCTAAACAGAAATACTCATACTGGATTTTTGAAAAATTAAAAGTAAGCTGTTTTTGTATTATCATTTGGATTTGGGGTTGAATGTGAAAGCAGCTAATAGTGCTTTCACTGAATGATGTATATTGAAAGTAAATGGTACAAAATGGTGCTACTTAGTCACAGGTAATGTTTTAGAGGGAAATAAATGAAGGGTGGTGGGGTCAGAGGAAGGAAGGTCTGGAGAAGAGATGTTTGATGGCAGAATGCAAAAAAGTAATCTAGCTGAGTGACTCTGCCTGGGACCTGACCGCACTGTGACTGTGGGCATAACTGATAGTGAGCTGAACACTGAGAAACACTGGCTTAGTCATAGCTCTTCAGGTGCAAGTAATAGGCCACAACAGAACTCCTGGGGTGCTAGAGGATACAGCATGAGCCAGCTTAGCCTCAGAAAAGGGACTTTACATAAGAATGTCTGGTGGAGGTCAAGGTTAGGAGGCTAACATTCAAGGAGTCTAGAATCACAGGGTCTCTGTCTCTATCTCTTGTACCCTCTTTACACTTGCTTTGTGACAGGTGTTGACAATGAAAAGCTCTCACAAGAGATGGTTTGTTCTAGAGCCAAATATGAGTGTCCATGGTCCAGGACACAGAGCCAGATATTTCCCAAATATGCTCTAATGAGATAGCACTTCTGTGAAGTTTTTATAGGAATAGAATGAAGTCATAGGTCAACATGCTTTTCAAATATATTGGTGAGTGTATTAGTTAGGTTTCTACTGCTGTAAAGAGACACCATGAGAGTGGCAACTCTTGTAAAAGAAAACTTTAATTGGGGCTGGCTTACAGTTTCAGAGGTTTAGTTCATTATTGCCATGGTGGGATGTGTCGGTGTGCAGGCAGGCATGGCACTGAAGAAGGAGCTGAGAGTTCTACATCTTGATCTGCAGGCAGCAAAAGTAGACGGTGTGCCATACTGGGCATAGCTTAACCATATGAGACTTCAAAGTCCACCCCCACAGTGACACACTTCCTCCAGCAAGGCCACATTTCCTAATAGTGCCATGCCCTACAGGCCTATGGAAGCCAATTACATTCAAACTACCACAGTGGGTACATCATTCAGGTAAGCTGGTTACAAAGAAACCAGGAGTACTGTACTATAGGCCTCAGATGCTGTCTGATAGCATTCTTAGCCTTTTGATTTGTAGAAAGTAAGGGCCTATTTGTATATGTTGAAGGATTTATCCATTCATCCCAGGGATGTTAGATTATATACAGAGAAGCAGGCAAACAGCTGTCAAAGCAGCTAAAGGTAATCCAAGATAATTTGACTTTAGACTTGCAACTCTCCAACTTCTCCACATCATTGGAGCCGAAATCAACCAATCAGCTATAGACATGGGTTCTTTCTGGACATTTTTGTTTGGACAGACCACCTAAGTGAGTAGTGGGTGAAAGGTAAACATTTTCCAACTCCTGGGTTCCCTGTAACAAGCCCAGCTGCAGAGTCTGAGATGACTCTCTCCTCATCCTGATTGTACACATATCAAATCAGTTCTCCTTGGATATAACACCAATGCCCAAAGGACGGGCCTGTCACCGCTTAGTTAGGTATCCATCCTCATCTGTTCTGCTGAATTTCATCTGAGATGAAACTGTACAGTAGGAATATGGCTGCCAGGGTCTTCCCTTCAGATAGTTGGAGGTCATTCTGTGGGAAAGCAAGTTGATCACTGACTCTCAGGCTCCTGCACACTTTCCCCAAGGACAGAGAACCTCTTAGACCCAACTAAGAAAGATGTGTCCATATGCATGCTTACTTCTCTTAATTCACTAATTAGGCAACTCACTTTAGTTTCCCGGGAAATAGGGGGTAGACAGCAGAGAAGGTTGGAGTGTTATCCTGGAAACCTTCCTTTTTCTAGAGGGAACCTTAATGAGAGAGATAAGTATGTTCTGTTTCCTAATAAGAATCTGGAACGCACCAGCTCAGTGTTTGACGGCCCCGGTGGTCAGGGCATCTCTACCCCACTTCTTTCCTCTTTCATTATTCTTTCCTCCTCTTTTTTTCTTGTCTTTGGCAGGAACAGTGCCATATGAAGCCATACCAGAGCCTGAGACAAAAAGAAAAAAACAAACAAAAACAAAACATAATACTGGCCTCATTGCTTTTTTGTGAGTTGTGTGTATTAATTTACACTTTTAAAATATTGCATATTTTAACATTCTTTATCTTGGTTATGGTTTGGATCCTCATAGTTGAGGTAATTGGTTTTACTTTGCCCTGGTACTGGCCTTCCCTGTCAGAGACAGTTAAGAAGTTTTTAGAGATATATTTCCTTTCTCAGCAGCCAGCTCTTCCTGACTCGGGGTTAGGATTTAATTTAAAGCTGTTTTGAAAAAAACGGAAAGAATTTTTTCACTTAGGCTTGCTTATATATGCAGTCATCATTGCTGAAGAGTTATCTAAGAAAGTAATAATTGTTGTTGCTTCTGAGAAGGTGAAATGGATTACCGAGGGAGGGACAGAGAAGATTCACCGTAAGAATATTTTCAGCTAATCAACTGACTAATCTTTCCAATGCTGGTTCAAACCTAGGGTCTTGCATGTGCTGCACCAGTACTCTGCTTCTGGACTATGTTCCCAATTCATTCTTATTTTTAAGAAATTAAGGAATAAAGTTTCCTATTTATAAAAGTGTTACTTCACTACTGAAAAAAAAAATGGAAATACAGGTAAAGTGGAAACAGAAACAGAACAGATTTGTAATCTCGCCATTCTATTAAAACCAGAGGATTGATCTTGTTTTAATTACATATGCAGATTTCACAAAGATAGTGAGTATTCAAATAGTTGTATTGGTAGACTTTTCTCATTTAAAAATTGTCAACTCCTTTCTAAGCAAACACATTGATCATTTCTCAATGACATTATTTTTAGTGGTCACTTACTGCTCCACCCTGCTTGTGTGCCACAGCTTATTGACCAATCCTAATGACCAAGTCTTTAAATTTTTTAATATTTATTCATCTTTCATATATTATATCCCACCACAGTTTCCCCTTCCTCCTTCCCCCAGCCCTCCTCCCCCATCCACTTCTTCTCTGTTTCCCTTCAGAAAAGTACAGGTCTCCCAGGGACATCAACCAAACATGGCAGATCAAGTTACTGTAAGACTAGGCACCTCCCCTCATATTAAGGCTAGATTAGACAACTCAGTGTGAGGAAAGTGTTCCAAAGCAGGCAAAAGAGTCAGAGACAGCCCCTCTCCCAACTGTTAGGAGTATCACAAGAAGACTAAGCTACACAAATGTAACTTATGTGCAAAGAGTCTAGGTCAGACCCATGCAGGCTTCCTGGTTATTCACTCAGTCTCTGTGAGCCCCTATGAGGCAAGTTTAGTTGATTCTGTGGGCCGGGTTCTTACGATGTTCTTTACCTCTCTGGCTTCTACAATCCTTCCTCCCTCTCTTCCAACGGATTCTCCAAGCCTCTTCTCTAATGACCAGTTCTTAATGATACTAAAAGAGAAGCCTGGCCATGTCCTCTTCGACTGTACTATTGATTTGTTAGAATAAATTTGTAGACCAGTGCATGCTTGTCCCAAGGGAACGCACATGCACATGCACATGGTCTTTTTCCTTTTTAAATGCACACTGTTAAGGTACCTTTAAAAATCTATACCAGTTTATAGTCCCACCATGTGTCTGCATTCTAGTACTAATTTTAAGACTTAATCTTGGTGGGTTGAAGAGAAAATGAGGCAGATACATGCAAACCCACACATCTAGAAAATGACCGTTGTTCTCATATTGTAGTGGAAATAAAAAAAACATATTTCTCATACTGCCTATCCTGGGACATTGGAAAGAGCATGGGCGAGCACTTCTCGATTTGGGCTAGGAAACCAGGAATTCACAAGTAAAGCTGCAAAGATGACAGTGACCCTCTTCGTTTCCCTGTGGCAGTGGCAACATTGAGCTCTGATGGGCTGAGCGAACCCAACAGCTCTGTCTTGATTTTTGTTCATTCTGCTATGATAAAATATACTGACAAAAGCAACTTAAGGGGGTAAAGGCTTCTTTTGGCTTACAGTTTTGGGGTAGAGTGTACCATGGTGGGGAAAGCATGGCAGCAGCAGCTTGGGACAGTGGGTATCTGCTGTCAGGAAGCAGAGAATCATGGATGTTGGTACTGAGCCAACTTTCTTCTTCTATGCACTCTGGGAGCCAAGCCTAGGGAATGGCTATGCCTACTATTAGGATGGAACTTCTCATTTTAATTAACCTAGTCAACATAACTATTCAGGCAAGCCCAGAGGCTAACCTAATCTACAATCTCTCACAGGTATGCCTGCAGGCCTTTATCTAGGTGATTCTAGATTCGGTCAAGCTGAGCATCAATAGTAACCATCCAACCCCCTTCCCCATGCACACTATATCTTAAATATTAAGGTTGGTCTAGATTTCTGCCCTTCTCATCACTTTGAAACACTATCCTGGGATCCCCCTTGGGATCATATAGAAAATACAAATCAACAAGTAGAATTTCTTTCTCTCCCTTCCTTCTGTCATTTATTTATTTTATTACACACCACTCCTTTATTATACTGATTTGGAATGAGATTTAGTTGTTATGCACCAACAAGTTCTGAACCCACATGGTAGGGTCAATCAGCTGGAGCATGACTCAGACAGTGAATTACAAAACCCTGGACGTGATCATGGTGCATGAACTTTACTTCCACAAAATAAGATGGAAATATACTGACACAGCAAGAAGTACTCCTGACCCTTGAGGACAAGGAGTTTATCTCATTTGATATGAAGAATGGCTTATTTTCTGGTGACCACATAGGGCTGTTTCAAATGCCATGGAAACCTAAGGAGCTTTTGTGTACATACATACACACACACACACACATATACATTCATACATACATACATGTATATGTATATGTGTGTGTGTGTTTTCTTTTTGTAGAAGTAAATGTAACACATAGACCTGACAAGATTGATTGGGGCCAGCAGCTCTTTTAGGGTTAGAGAGGAAGTAGTATCTTAAATCATCATAGAAGTTACTTTCACCTTCCGCTGGAATGACTACAGCCCCCAATTACCTAAATGTGGAAGAGTACAGAACAGGCTCCAGGGACAAAACTGGGACACAGATTCTCTTCACTGGTCATAGCACAGTATGTTTCTTCCCTGACTTCTTTCTAAGCAGACCTTTGTAAACAAAGGACTAAGAAAACCTGTTACTACCTCTCACCTCGCCTGTTACGAGGAACTGTACCTGGATGTGAACCAAGAACCTGTACCCCCAGAGGTGTTATCCTGACTAGATTCTGTGAGGGAGTGGGTACAGGGGATAAAATCCTGAAATGAAAATGGAGCCATGGGTCCCCATCTGCAGCCACAACTTAAACTTAAGATCCTAAAGATGTAGGCAGTGTGGCAAGTACTGGAGAGGTGCAGAAGGCACGAACAGGCAGAGAGGGTGTTCTTGGGGGTCGGAGTCTGCCTCTTCTTCTCTTCTTGACCTTGCCCTGGGCAGTCACAGGCTTTATCCACAATCTCATCTCTTGGGAACTTCACGAGATTGATGGGCTTCAAGTACTTGTCCAGTTCATAGACGATGGGAATGCCTGTTGGCAGGTTCAGATCCATGATGGCTTCTTCTAAAGAGCCTCTCCAGATGCTTGGTGATGCCCCAGGGGCTGATGCAATAGTGCAGTCAAGACTCTTTTCCTCACCTTGATCTGGGGGACAATTTCTTCATTCCAGAAGGGCAGTGCTCTGGCAGTAGTGTTCTTTAGGTTCTCACAGGAGTCTAGCAGGTCCTCAGTAAGGTCTGTATTCCTATGATTATTGCTGATGTTGCTGTAGAAAGGATGATCAGGCTCCACTGGAGATGATGGGACAGTGTATGATTACCTCCTGATCTTTACCTCTACCTCACCATGCTTATCATCAGTTTCTGCTTTATTGAGACCAGTTAGACCCCCATAGTGTTGCTCACTGAGGCACCAACTTCTGACCACTGGCAGCCACATCTGTGGCATAAGTGGCATCCAGGACTGTCCAGAGGGTCCGATTGCTCTCTTCTGCACTGAGGTGAAGGAGATGTCAAATTCATAACCTTCTTGAGAAGCTGGCCCACCACACTTCCTCATGTCCCACCAGTCTCAGGGAGGCTTCATATGAGTCACTGAAGTGTCCTCCAGGTTCCAGGCATGCTCGCTGGGTCGGATCAGCCCTCCCGTGTGCCATAGCAATAGGCAGAGGATGTGGTAGCAACTGAGGATCACTGAGATTCTTTTCTTTTCAATGAGGGTTGAGACAAGGCAGCCTTTCCAGAGCTTCAAACTGCTACTTTCCCAAGTCTCAGCTGTAAACTCCACATTTGTAATGATCACCATCTTTAGTGTGAGCTCACTGCTGAGAACAAAACTTTTCAGACTCTCTTGCTTTTCTCCTTGCAGATTCCCAGGGTTCAGCTTGCCTTTTGTCTGTATTATGACTCGAGGTTTTCTTTCTCTGAGGAGAGGATACTTTTTAGGCCTCTCATAACTGTTTTGTGATGATCTTAATTTGAAGGCAAGGGAAACAAGACAGAAGTTTACCTTGGGTGCTCACCACAGACACCCTTTCCTGTAGTATTCCCTTTGGGAAAGTCAGGCACAGAGGCTTTTCCACTGTCCGGAGTTTAAATAAGGGTGCCAGGGGGCATTGATGGTCAACTTGATTGGACTGAGAAACAACTACCAGATTAGTAAAGTACAGAACTGGTTAGATCATGAGGACTCTGACCCAATCAACACATTAAACCCTTGATGGATTCATAATATGATATTATGGAGAAGCCTTGTTCCAGGAAGCCGATCACTGTGAGGAGGGTTTGTGTGTGTGTGTGTGTGTGTGTGTGTGTGTGTGTGTGGTGTGTCTTATGTCTTGCCTTAAAGCTCCCTGTGCCTCTTTTCCTGTGCCTTCTGGACACCATGTTGTGACCACTGCTCTCTGCTACAGTCTTCCCACCCTGGTGGACTGACGTTTCTGAAATGGTGAACCTCTCCTCAGGTTATGCCAGATGTTCCATCATAGTCACATGAAAAGCAAGTAGTTCAAGCACTTGAGGTCAAATGAATTTTGCCCAGCACGTATCACTCAGCCCAAGCATGTTTTGGTTTCTTGAGCATCCTTAGAAGTAAACTGTAACTGGAATTTGTGGAA
Source organism: Rhynchomys soricoides (assembly GCA_019843965.1). Classification (NCBI taxonomy): domain Eukaryota; kingdom Metazoa; phylum Chordata; class Mammalia; order Rodentia; family Muridae; genus Rhynchomys; species Rhynchomys soricoides. Next base: position 11,231,510 of record JADRCH010000050.1, read on the forward strand.
AGGACCTGACACAAAGCCTTGGGTGCTGTTCGTCCTCAGACTGCTTGACTTATCCTGGTGGTACCCCAGCTCCACAAAGCAAGGGCTGTGTATTTCATGTTCCTCCTGTGACTTCCTACGATCTCTTGCCTCAGGGCAATTACAAGCCTGATGTGGGCCTAGAAGAGAAAATGGCTGCTGGGAGATGAATGGCTTTTCTGTCTCTTCCTTCTGTTCACACACGAGTACAATAAGAGGCGTCTTTTCTTTTTGTAATTGCTTATGTTAAGGGTGTTCAACTCAGATAAGCCATTTGAGCGGACCAAGGAGAATAGAACTAGGCTGGGGATGATCGACATTAGTCCCTGGTGTCATTTTCCAGCATCCTCTGATTGTCCCTTGGAGGAGGATGTGTCTTTCTGGCTCCTTATTGCCTCTCTGTTTCTCAAGCACACACTTACCTTCCACTTTAAGAGATGTTGAAATCACCAACTAATAGAAAGAAAGAAGCTGGGTAATAAAATCAACAAACAAGGTAAAAAGACTTGGGCAATTTCTTGCAAGTTCTCATTTGATCTATATAGAAACATAATGCATCTATTCTGCTGTTGCTATTTCTTTCATGGCTAGGTTCCTTTTGTGGGGACCTCTTGTCTTTTCCTTTCCTAGGTCAGGATCTCCCACCCACCTCTGCCTCCATTCTTTACTTTCATAGCTCTGGTAATCCATGCAGGATGGTTCAGAAATATATTTTCCTCAAGCAAAAAAATAAGCAATATAGGGTAGGTATGTTTTTCTAGTATTTGGAAAGCATTAAGTTAATGGATAGAATTTCCTCCACCTTAAGATTTATTCTCGTAAGCCTTTGACACTAGCTACTCCATTTATCTAAACTAGAGTCTAGTTTTAGATGGTGTTTGATACTACTAACATTTTATGTTGGGCCAGATTGCATTTCATAGGTCCATATCTCATGAGGCTTCATGAGAAGCACAGCCATAAAGGACGTGTTCAAGTAAGACCAGAATAGATCATGTGTGGGGTTCTTAACACGAGTGAGGCATTTATGGCTTGGGAAGATGGTAGGTCTGCATCAAGGATATACTTACCTAAACTATCTACTTTCCTCTGAGCAAGCATAAGGAAGCTTGCAGAACACTGGTCCATTCAATATTCACTCTCTCTGTTGTTTGACAGTCTCCAATTCAGTCATAGGCTTGTTTGTTTTGCTTTGTTTCTCTCTGGTGCTGCTCATGCCACGAGGAGCAAACTTTGGACTTGTGATCATGAGAAATGACACCATTTCTCAAGTCTAGATTTCTAATGTCTTGTTTTCTAACCTACCTATTGCTTAGTGTCTTGTCCACTCACCTCTTCTCTTATTAATCTTCAGATTCAAGGCTAGAGAGATCGCTTTGTGGTTAAGAGAGTGCACTGCTCTTGCAGAGGATCTGAGTTCAGTTCCCAGCACTCATCTCAGGTGACTCACCACCATCTGTAACTCCATACACAAAACATATTAAAAATATCTTCAGAGTAACAAAACCACTTTTCTAGGGATTGTGACTATCCCCTTGACCTCATGTTTAAGGCCTAAAGTATTTGCTAATGGTAACAAGCTGGCAGAAACACTGTAGTGTTTAGAGATGAAGTCTTTGGGAAGTGAGTAGATTAGGTCAGTTCATTCGAGTAGATTCTCCGTGATTAAATCCTTACGGCATTAGAAGAGGGGGAAAGGTCCGTACTGACATGAAGATATCTTTATGTTCCTGCCTTGATGTACCAAACCCATGTCATGTTGCTTAGTGTCCTAAACTACATGCTAGGTAAATCTGTTCTTTTGATAGGGGAGCGTGCCTTGGGTATTTTGTTACAGTGATGAAAAACCCATCGATGTAACCACCTTTTGTTCTCACCCATTTTCTATCTACAGCTACTTAGCTTTATTTCCTTCCTTGGCCAGCCTGAATTCTACCCTTCACTCCTTTCTTCTCCCACTCTAGCTATGTTTTGCAGAACTCCTCTGTTGGGCCCCAGGGTGATGCTTTTGTTCTCTGTGTGGCTCTTGAGCTGATCATCATCAAGGGGAGAAAGCCACAGGATAGACTACTTTTAAAATTAATCATGGCTATGATACATTTTAAGATGCCACCCGCTACTTCACGAGAAGCTCTCCTGAGTTCTGCTTCCACTGCTCTCCAATCAGTTCGCATCTTCCCCTCTCCCTCCAAGCTCCCCTTCCCCTTACTCACGCTCACTCTCAGTTCATCACCGCCATCTTTTCCAGAAGTGTAGAAACTATTTGATGCTCACTCCCCACTAAAGCTTCAAATCTATTGGCTTTAGCATCAATCGTCCCTCCCTCCCTCCCTCCCTCCCTCCCTCCCTCCCTCGATCCCTTCTATCTTTTCTTCCTACTATGATAGAAAAAGAATCTCTTGTGCATGAATGGGCAATTCTTATTAGGCATACTAGTTGCAACTCCCTTTACATCTCAAAGGCTGTATCTGTCTCTGGCTCTATTAGTTACTTCGCATCCCACTGTGACCAGGTGTTTGTTGAAAAGCAACAGAAAGAAAGGCTTGTTTGGGCTCACAGTCTGGGGGGGGGGGGGGGGCAGGGAAAAGAGAGGGTAGGAGTAGGGGTGGGGATGGCTGGTCATATTGCACACACAGGCAAGGATTGGGGAGACCTTGCTGCTCAGCTGACTTTCTCCTTTTCCCTTCTTAGTCCAAGACCCTCTCCTCTGTCCTGGATCACCCTCACCCCATTCTTGTTGAGTCTTTTGTCTCCAATTAAACCTCTCTGGAAACCCTCTTAAAGGCCATCAAGAGCTGCATCTCCTTGGTGATTCTAAATTCAGTCAGGTTGACAGCGCATGATAACCATCACCCTGGGATCCTTCATGTCTCCTACTCTGCTAAACCATTCTCATTAGGCAAATTCTCTGGTGTGGCCCAGCTTACAAAATACCCTTCCTTTAACTGCATGTAGCCCATCTACTGTCTACCCTGGCAGGCGGGAAAATGAGTTGTGCCAGTCTCCAACCTCATGCTCATCCCTCCGTCCTTTCCCTTCTGACTGTTCCTTCCGTGCACCACTAGACTGCAAGGTTGCTGCCAGCTTTCTGGTGGCCCAGATGGTTCTCATCTTGATTTCTCAGCAGAATTTGACACCGATGATTACATTTCTGTCTTGAAACATGAAACCCCTGGTGAAGTCCGTGACCTTCTGGGCGATAGTTTTCTTCTTACCCCACCATCTTCTCCTTCTCCATTCCCTTGCTAGATTGCCCATATCTAAATACAGGGCTTCTTTGAGGTTGGATCACAAACTCCTTCTTCTCCCTCCCTATATTCTTCTCCATAGTCTCATTATCATGGCTTTAAAACACCATATGTGTTCTGACCATTGTAACTTTACTTCTCTGGCCCAGCCAGCCCTGTTTCCTGAAGTCTACATATCTTCCATTTCTTCCCAAATGTCCCAGTGACATCTAAAAGCGCATCCAACAGAGACCCCTTCACTTCTGCCTCTCCACTTGAGACCGCCCTTGTCTCGTCTGCTCCATCTCAGTAAACATCACTTGCAGCCATCTGATTACCTACATTAGAATTCTAGCATTGTTCTTCATCCTCATCTCAAGCCCTAATCTGTCCAGGGTAATAGCAAATGGACCATTTTGTCTTCTAAGCAGATTCTCTTCTGACTTCCATCCCCAACCCTCACACTCTTCACTTCCCAATGGAATAATTGAAATGCTCTTCCAACAGATGCCCTGTCCCCAATTTTACCCCCCCCTCCCCAAGCAGCAATTCCACCAACATTTTAAAACCCATATTATGTCATGTCACATATTGTCATGACACCCTTCAGTGAGGTGTGATTAATCCTGTTACATTCCTCAGCTGACACATAGTCTGTGAGCTGCACATATTCCCTTCCCTGATGCCAGATTACATCATCACATTTAAATATACCACAGGGTGCTAGGTGTGAGGGCTGCTGCCTACAATCTAAGCATGGAGGAGGCAGCAGTGGGAAGTCTTTGAGTTTGAAGGTTGTCTAGGATATCTTGGCAAGACAAGTTATGGAGAGAGAAACCCTGTATCAAACAAAAGCAAGTACAAAATCAAACCAAAGACCTTCATAGATTCCTTCATCCTTCGTCATCTACTCCAGATGTTCTTCCACGGCTTTCTCTCAGGGCCTCTCAGTTTTCCAATGAGATTGTATTAGTTCCTTTTCTTGCCACTATGCCTAAGTACCCACCAAGATGCTAGAGGACAGAGTCAATCATGGTAGGGAGATATACCAGCCAAATGGTGATCAGTGGCAGGTTTCAGGGCATCTGTGATTAGAAAGCAAAGACAAATGAGTTCTGCAGCTCGTCAGGCTTTCTCTCCTCCCATCCCCTTTATTCAGTTCAGACTCACAGCCTACAGGAGAGTACCAGCCACATTCAGGATGGGTCTTTCCTTCTCAGCTAACCCCCTCTGGACATGTCTCCACAGACTTGTCTCCATAGAGGTGTCTCTTAGTGATGCTGAGTCCAGTTGACAGTGAAGATTAACCATCTCCCACTTTATCATCAATATCTTCTTTAACTAGCTTTTTAAAGATGACACACCCTTTCCCCCATGATTTACCTTAGTCTTCCCTGTTTTTGCTTTATTAGGTTTAGCATAATGCAGAAGGCCTTTTGACTCTTGGTGTTGTTGGACACATTTTCTGCAATAATTCCTAGAATTAAAATTGTATGAGGCCAGGAGCCATGTCATCTGTGTTTCTGATCATGTCCTTATGCCTGGCACAGTGCTCGACTTCCAGGAACATTTGTAGAATGGGTTGATGAATAAATAATAAACGTTAGTGAAGGTGCACACTGTATCCAGCCCATTTTGTGCATTTAGTAGATCTCAGTTTATCTTCAGATTGGAGCCTCTTCCTTTGTGACCCACCCAGAAAGTCTTTCACTATGTCTCGACTGTAAGATCAGAGCACTCTTTTTTTTTCCCTGACAAATAGCAATCTGTTACAGAATATATGAAAATAAGTTCATTATCCATAGGTGGAATGCCAACCAAACAACAAGGAGAGTCTTCTCACCTAGCACAATGGCTATTAAGAAAACAAAGACAACAAATGTTAGTTAAAATAAATCAAACTTACACCAATATAAATTAGCATAGTCATTGCGGAAACTGTATGACTGTCCCTTAATAAACTAGATTTAAAGCTTGCATACCAACCAGAACTTCACTGCTGGGTATGTTACTGAAAGAAATGACATCAGCAGAGCCGAGAGACACCAACACGCCCTTGTGGAGAAATGGTCAGAATAACAAATAATAAGCATCAATATCCATCTGGTGATGAGGAGTAAAGAAAAGGTAGTATGCACATGCAGTGGAAGATTATTCAACCATAAAAGCATGGTCCTCTGTACATGTACAGCAAAATGGATAGACCACATTCATCTTTCACATGTGGAAACTAGAAAACTCTATGTTTTCAATAATAAAATTTAATTGTTAGAGAATTTTAGAGACATGTTTCATATAACAGTACAAATCAATACAGTACTTCTAATGAACAGTTTACCAACAAATACCAAAGTATAAATTGTGCATAAAATTTTATCTAGTAAACTTATTTCTAGGAATTTATGTTGACAAAAGTATTTATGTATTGTGGAATATCTATCACAGTATTATATACAATGGTAAATTATGATAAACATGTCAAAATTAAATATAAAATTAATAAATTATGAAATTACTTGTCATTCCTATAATAATTAAAATACTATTTTTTTGGCTAAAACTTTAGAAGCCAATATTATCATCATCTTACACTTTCACATTATAAATATGGTTAAAATAAATTAAATTTGTAAAAACATTATGCAATTCGAAATTATTTCTGACAGATCAACTCTTACAGTTTTATAGGCCATTCAATTTTTTCTCCTTTGAAATGAAAAAGGAAAGTTGACTTCAGTCAAAATAGCACACAACCTAATCTCATAAATCACACATTTAATGTTGTTTGAAAACCTTACTACTGTCACACTTAACTAGAAATAAGTTGACAACTCTTAACTAAATTAGAGAAAATAAATTCTACTCTTCTAAAATATATAGGACTCACCTCCCTAACGTGAACATAAAATTCAAATACCTCCAATGTTCTCCCTTGAAGACATGTTAGCTTCACTCTGAGCAAAGAGCAACATTCCTTTGCATTTCCTAAGGCCATTACACTGAGATTCATCAGATACCTATAACACTTGCTGAAATTACCCCTTAAATATTTTTATTTGACCAGTATGAAGTGTCCTTCCTTATCTTTTTTGATAACTTTCAGTTGAAAGTTGATTTTATTCAATATTAGAATGGCTACTGCAACTTGTTTTTTGGGACCATTTGCTTAGAAAACAGTTTTCCAACCTTTTACTCTGAGGTAGTGTCTGTCTTTGTCACTGAGGTGCCTTTCCTGTATGCAGCAAAATGCTGGGTCCTGTTTACATATACAGTCTGTTAGTCTATGTCTTTTTATTGGGGAATTGAGTCCATTGATATTAAGAGATATTAAGGAAAAGTGATTGTTACTTCCTATTATTTGTGTTGTTAGAGGTGGTATTATGTTTATGTGGCTATCTTCTTTTGGATTTGTTGAAAGATTACTGTATTGCTTTTTCTAGGGTATAGTTTCCCTCCTTGTATTGGTGTGTTCCATATATTATCCTTTATAGGGTTGGATTTGTGGAAAGATATTGTGTAAATTTGGTTTTGTCATGGAATATCTTGTTTTCTCCGGCTATGGTAATTGAGAGTTTGGCTGGGTATAGCAGCCTGGGCTGGCATTTATGTTCTCTTAGGGTCTGTATGACATCTGCCCAGGATCTTCTAGCTTTCATAGTCTCTGGTGAGAAGTCTGGTGTAATTCTGATAGGTCTGACTTTATATGTTACTTGACCTTTTTCCTTTACTGCTTTTAATATTCTTCCCTTATTTTGTGTATTTGGTGTTTTATTATGTGATGGGAAGAATTTCTTTTCTGGTCTAATCTATTTGGAGTTTTGTAGGCTTCTTGTATGTTCATGGGCATCTCTTTCTTCAGGTTAGGAAAGTTTTCTTCTATAATTTTGTTGAAGATATTTACTGGCCCTTTAAGTTGGGAATCTTCACTCTCTTCTATACCTATTATTCTTAGGTTTCATCTTCTCATTGTGTCCTGGATTTCCTGAATGTTTTGTGTTGGGAGCTTTTTGCATTTTCTTTGACTGATGTGTCAGTGTTTTCTATGGTATCTTCTGCACCTGTGATTCTCTCTTCTATCTCTTGTATTCTGTTGGTGATCTCTTGTATTCTGTTGGTGATGCTTCTTGCATCTATGACTCCTGATCTCTTTCCTAGGTTTTCTAACTCCCTGGTTGTCTCCCTTTATTTCTTTATTGTTTCTGTTTCCATTTTTAGATCCTGGATGGTTTTGTTCATTTCCTTCACCTGCTTGGTTGTGTTTTCCTGTAATTCTTTAAGGGATTTTTTGTGTTTCCTCTTTAAGGGCTTCTAGCTGCTCACCTGTGTTCTCCTGTGTTTCTTTAAGGGAGTTATTTATGTCCTTTTAAAAGTCCTCTATCATCATGAGAAGTGATTTTAGGTCTGAATCTTGATTTTCCAGTGTGATGGTATATCCAGGACTTGCTATGATGGGAGAATTGGGTTCTGATGATGCCAGGTAACTTTGGTTTCTGTTGCTTATGCTCTTACGCTTGCCTCCTGCCATCTGGTTATCTCTAGTGCTACCTGCCCTCCCTTTATCTGACTGGAGCCCTGTCCTTCCTGTGATCCTGGTTGTGTCAGAACTTTACAGAGACCAGCTGTCTCTGGGATCCTGTGATCCTGATATCCTGGCTGTGACAGAGCTCCTGGGAGTCAAGCTGCCTCTGAGACCCTGAGATCCTGGTGTAACCAAGCTCCTGTGATCCTGTGATCCTATGATCCTGGGAGTGTTAGAGCACCTGGGAGTTGAGCTTCCTCTGGGTGTTGTGGAACTGATCAGAGCACTCTTAAAGTAGCCAGTTGAGGTTCTTATTTTCAGGATGTTTGGCTTTCTCCAAATCCAAAAGCCATTGTAAAGCAGATAACATGGCATATCTGAGAAACAAGTGTTACAAAGAGAGACATTCTGGTTATGCTTTTGCTCTCAGGCATGTGACAGTGGGCAAGACAAGACCTTCTTTGACCTCTCTCTTTGTAAAACACAGAGCAGAACCTGCTTAATCTGCTTCACATGTCTTGTGTGAGACTCTGTCCTGCAGCAACAAGCACCTGAGAGATACAGTCTGGCAGAGGGAGGAATCATTTTGGCTCCTGGTTTCAGAAGTCTTGTTCTGTGGTCCTGAGATAGCAACATGATAAACCCTTCGAAAGCATATTCCCAGCAGTTCCCTTCTTTCTCTAAGGCCCTGCTTCTATAGTTACTCTACTTCTCAATGGTCCATTCAAACTTCAGAGCCATCAGGTGACTAAGACATTGAGATCAGATCCCGAATCATCTGCTCTCTGGAAAAGCCTTTGCTCACACATCCAGAGGCGAGCTTTGCTCATACTCTGGCTGTCTTCCCATCCAATCAAGTTTACAATCAATATTAGCTATTACAGAGCCATGGTGGCAACTGACTGAGATAAATGAGTGGAAGATGTTTGCAGTTGTGACGTGTTGACCAAATGGTTTCCAGAAGTTTCACTGAATTCTTCTTGCTGGGAAATAGTGACTTAGCTTTCTTCCAGAATTGACTTAAAGCATGGCTTTCTACGGTCCTTGGCTCCTTCTAGGCCCAGATTTCCTACCTGTACCCCCAAGGTATTCCTTACTCCTGCTCTGTAGTGAACACATGAGATGCTTTTATTCCCTAAGACACAGTTCTGCCACTGAGTGAGCACAGTCTTGGTCTACCATGTGGTACTCACTCTTGGATGGGAAAGTTCAGAGTCTATAGAGCCTGCCGCTCCTCTGCTCAGCATGTTCTTACCATCTTCAACTCTCACTGAAGACGATCTGGAGCTATGATAACTCAGGTCCTGTTTCCTGAGTTTTTATAGATGGCCCTTTCTTGGCCCTTTCAATGGCTGTCAGAAGTTTTGACTGTCTTGGCTCAGCTCTTAGAAGAGTTTCTTGGTTCTTCTAGAACACCTGCCCAAGGCTTGGATTATGGTGCCTTTCACAGATGTCCCCTTATACTCCAGCCCAGATGCTTTTGGTCCCCAGGTTATGATGCAGTGACCTCAGGGGTGGTATTTAGGAGCCTTCCTGATTGTGGTCATGCCCAGCCTGGCCAGGGCTCAGAGCTTCACTTGTGTCACAGCCTCACCCCTTCTGCTCTGCTAACCCCTGCCACTGTCCCCTCACCTACTATTCTCTCCAAGACACCTACTGACCAGAAGATAGGGAAGCTTAATATACGTCTTTACACACTGAGTCTTCTCACTGGAATTCACAAACTAAACAGCAGAACCACTTTGTTCTTTGTTGTCAGGATATCAGCAGTTCAGTTCAGTAGCAAACACCAAATATGAATAAGCAGCTACAGTCCAGTCCTCTCTGCAGATACCACACATGAACCAGCAACTGTAGTCCAGTCCACTTGGCAGTCACCACACACAAACCAGCAAGGACAATTCAATCCAGAATAAACCACAAGGCTTGCCAACCTGCTGAGGCAGCTACAGAAGTGGCAAGAAGCCGCAGGAACCTCAAAAGGAGTTCTTTTGAGTGCTTCTCTCTATGGTGTCACCGCAAGCAGAGCTCAGCAATGTAATGTAAGGTGAACCAATACATGTATGTGGCTAGTGAAGAATAGTGAGGCAAAGCAACACAAACCAATGCCCCAGCTCTCACTGTTTGTGGGGTCATATTTATAATTCCTCATCACAGGTCCTTTCATGTGTCTGCTTTAGCAAAACATCCTTTCATTTGTGACCCAGCAAAATGTCATTTGACATAACTGACTTTCCAAAGAAAGCAGAAATTTCCACTTCAAGTAGGTGGAAAGAAGGCTTTTTCCACGTGGGAGGAGCTTTCTGCTCCATGTACCACAATGCTACTGTGTATCAGTGGTCTCTCCAGCTGGAAAGCCATTTCTCCACAGTGACCATGGGGTCAGGTTCACAGTCTACAACCTAGCCTTAAAGGTCTCAGCATCCTCTAGGCATTTTGCTTCCACACTAAGTTCTTATTCACTCTTCACTGGAAGCATATCTCCTTTCATGCCTCAGTCTCTCCATCCTCCAGGAAGGCCTAGGATGCCAGTCTTCATTCTTTTGGTCCAGGCTGTTCATTTTTCTCTAGCCCATACAATTGCCACCTACACAGGACACCATAGTGTCTTCTTTACTATTTTTCTTCATTATCCTAGTTGGTCTTTGTGTGTGTGTGTGTGTGTGTGTGTGTGTGTCTTTTATTTTGCCCCAACTCAACTAGACTTTAGAACTCTTGACAAGGGGATAGGATCTTTGCATGAATGCTTGAGAATATGTTTGGAGACCAAGACAAACAAGCTCAAATTTTATAATTATCAATGGCAGGTTACAGCATCTTGATCAAGTTATTTCTCTCTTCGGGGCTTCAGTTTCTTTGCATATGAAGTAGAGATCACAACTGATCTCACCCCTTAAGGTGAGACATGAAAAGAAAATATATAGAGTATAATTAGCAGAATACCTAGCTTACAATGAGTGTGTGGAAAGGGGTAAGAATAACAGTGATATTTAAAGTCCTCCTTACTCTGCACCAAACATTCTAGAGCTAAGGGCATAGAAGGGATTCATAATCTAGCAATTTATGAAGAGGTACACTGAGAGTTATGTGCAAATGGCCTGAGCACGTAGTATGGCTGGGGCAGGTGCTCGGGTTATCTGAAGCTAGTTGGATATGCTCTCCTTTCCCAGTGCTATTGGGTGGTTCAAGGATGACCCTTTGGGAGAAGGGAGGTGGGAGGACAGAGGAGAAGGAGGAAGGGGGAGGAGGGAGAACACCCCATATAGTCCTTAAGCAAAGTGCACTGAAATAAAATTAATAATAGATATGTTCTTAGCACCAGTTTGCTCTTCAAAGGTTGCCCAACCCTATGACATTTAATTTGATGTTGCCATATGCATCAACTGGGTCACATTCATGGCCGTCCTGGGATGCATGTGACTGAGGCTGCAACTTGGATATATCAGGATGATAATTGACATGCTGAAAGCCATAGGAAGATAGATAGTTTTAAAAATGTAATAGAAGGAAAGCTATTTGGACAATTAGAGCCACCTAAACGGTAGCACAGCTTACTGCATAATGTCACTTAATCTCTAGCCATGAAAGAACTCAAATCTAGCCAAATGGCCATTTGCTAGGGAAATTATGGAGCAAATTTTTAAACTAGGTAGGAGGTTGGGTCAGGTGTCATCAGAGGTTCCTTCTGACAATTCTGTCAGGCTAATGTCAGACAGGCAATATAGAAATTGACACCCTCCCCCCTCTGTGAGAACCTGCCTCTGTGTTCCATTCAACCCTGACACCTTCCAAGGCCTTCTTGTAGTTGCAAGCTCCAAATACAGGAGTCTGGAAGACTGAATAATGCCTTAAGATTTTTAAAAGAATCTTCAGAGAAATGGAATGTGTCAGTTATCCCTGGCTTGGGCCAGAAATTCTAGTACCTGTTCAAGGCCTCTGCTGTTTTAGTTGTCACCCCCAGCAAGGCCAGGATTATTCTAGAAGTGTTCATTATACCTCTAGTATAGCTCCTATACATTTTTGGGTAGTGGAATTCCACATACCTATCCTTCTGGCAAAGTTTTATATAGGCCAGGCTGGCCTCAAATTCCTTATGGAGCTTGAGTTTGTGACTTTCTTGCCTCCACCTCTACCATCCAGGTGCTGGGATTACAGGTGTGTTGCCACACTCCATTTGCATGGTGTTGGGAACTGAACCCAGGGCTTCATGCATGCTAAGCAAGTACTCTACCTACTGAGCCATACCCCCTTTCTTCTGCCCTTTATTTCTCTCCATGTGCATACCTGGCTTTGTGGGTAGCCTTTGACTAAGCCCACTGCCGCAATGGTATCTTCAGTATAAAACACCAAAAATGGGAACTGTACAGAAGATTGTCGACAGAAGGAGCATGAGGGGTAGGCAGCTTCTTACAGGGAACAGACTACAACAAATGAAGAAACTCTGAGTGAGATCAGTGATGGAGGAGACGCAGGCACTTGACCTGGATTGGAATTATTGCAGACCCATCAGACTCTTGCAAATTGAGAGCATAATTCAGATGGTTCATATTGTCACCAGCTTCCCTGTTTCCATTAAGCCCCACTGTCTGTCTCCCCTGAGCTAGACTCCAGGAGCTAACTGACAGGGTCAGGATAGTGATGTATTAAGTAGGTCAGACTCCCAACCCAGAGGCTGTAGTCAGCCTTAAAGGCCTCTTCTCTTCTCCTGAGCCTTAGATGCTGCCTTGATGAAATGGTGCTCACTGACAAAGCTGCAGAGCATTACAGCATGGTTACAGGACTGAGAACCGCAAGAAATGGGCTTGAACCATCAGCACCGTGCCCCATTAGCTTTGTGACTTTTGCCAAACCTTGGAATCCTCATGTGTGAAATAAGAGAGTTAAAACACATGTCTGTTCTATGTACTTCAAAAACACAAGATTGGGCTGATGCTGATGATAGGAGAAGATAGTTGAAAGTGTTTGTAATAAGGTGCTATGAGAGTGAGCATCTGTGGGTCTCTTCAGTGGCCCCAAGGGTCTGTCTTTATTTCCATTTTCTCAAGTTAGGACTCTGTCCCTGTGCTTCATGCCCTTCAAATGGCATGCTCAGAGAAAGAGCATCAGGTACTGCACTAATGTTGTAGTACGTGCTTTGGATTTCCACTTTCTCCCCAGTTCTCTAGTTCCTACGTCAATAAAATGGGAAAGGGAATGGGATCTTTGATGAGTGTGTGACAATCCTTTCGATTGCCATTCTCCACGCAGTCACAAGTGATGCTTATTCTCATGAAGGAACCAAGCAACCTCGGGGTGCCGTCATCTTCATTTTATAGAGGGTGAAAGTGGGGGTACAAGAAAATTAGGCAATGGTGAGCCTGTAACCTCGGCTACTCAACTCAGGAGGCCAAATAAGGGCGGGGTAGGGAGGGAGGGCAGGAGTTCAAAGTCAAGCTGGGATACAGAGTAAGTTCATAGTCATCCTGGAGAACTTAGTAAAACCCTATCTGAAAGTAAAAGAGGGTAAGGATATAGCTCACTGTGAGAGCGCTGGTCTAGCATAGGCAAGACTTAATCCCCACTACCAAATTTACAAGACATTATAACCAAAGGAAAAAGAAAAAAGAAAAAGAGAGGGAGAAAAGAAAGGAGAGAGAGAGAGAGAGAGAGAGAGAGAGAGAGAGAGAGAGAGAATGAGAGACTAAGCAATCGGCCTGTGGTCACCAAGGACTTGTAGCCAATGGGTGGGGGTTCTACCTGCTGAATCCCTCCCCTTCCAATCCTCTGACAATCTTTGAATTAACCTTTACTTTCAGCACTGTACTGGAGCAGAGTCTGACAGGGGCCAAGGGCTTGTCCTTCAGGAAGTGGGCTGGGTTTTCTGCAGTAGTGTCAGAGGACAGGCCTGAGGATCTCCACTTCCTTCAGAGGATCCCAGCAGGAGGAGAGCTTTGGTTTACCTGTACTTTAAAACCTGGGATAACTCAGTCCTGGGATAAATCCCTTGTCTGCTGTGATCCCTCAGCTCCCTTTCCATGCCCAGTCACCTCATCTACAGAGTGGTGCACCTGGGGCCATAGACTCTGAGGCCCAGGTGTCAGGACATGTCCCCATTGACCTCTAGAGAGTCTCATGAAGCACACACCATTCCATGGCCGGTACTCCTCCCCCAGGCTATGAATATCATTTCAGTTCAATATTTTGAATATCTTTTTGTAAATTAAACTTAATGGGAGAGCAGCCAAGAGGGAGCTATTGCCTTAAATTGAAATAGAAATTAGCCAGAAGGGTAAAAATTGTCCCAAGAGGTCACAGGAAGCTATTGGAATCTTACTCCCACATGGAGCCATTAGAAGGGTGACTGAGTCTGTCTGTTGGCTGCAACAGCATCCAGATGTCAAGGGGAAACAAAATCAATTATCACAGAGGCCTCAGCTCCCAACTATTAGACATGCTTTTGAAGTATGACTTGGGTTTTCATGTTTATCTAAGACATTTCTTTTCAGATATGTATCATGGTCAGGTGTTAAGATACCACTAAAGCAGCCCCCGGTGGGGCATCTGCCACCAGTGTGCTTGGCAGAGGAGGCTCTTTAATTCCTCTTGCAGAGGAGAAGACCAAAAAGGTCAGGAATGGCTTGCTTCTAGAGAGGCTTTGCTGTATCTTTGAAGATAGGAATGGTTGACGCTGACTTAGTGCTGATGCAACTCCCATCTAGCCAGCTCTTTGAGATAGAAATTAGCCTGAAAGGGAAAAATGTTCCAAGAGGTCACAGGAGGCTCTTGGAATTTTGCTCCCACATGGAGCCATTGGAAGGGTGACTGAATCTGTCTGCTGGCTGCAAGAACAAGAAGGGAAACTACTTCCTCTGCTACTGTCATAAAGGACACTAGGTTATTGGCTGTCCAGTCATCTGGGATGACCATATTACTGAAGGTGGCATAGACACTGTGGGCTGAGAGGCAAGTCTGATATGATTAGGATTATGCCAGTTCCACGTCTTTCCAGGCTGCTGTTCATTTCTCCCTCTGCTGTTTGGGTGTTTGTGGGCTGCTGGTCTCAGCCTGCCTGTTCTTTTCATTACCCATTCCATTCTTTCTCTTTCAGATTCCCCTCATGTGCTGACCAAGTAGGACCCTTTTTATTACCTGTATCCAAAGGCTTGCCACCTGGCTGACCAGCTTTGGGATGGGGTAAGGGTTGCTTCATTCTTCTGGTTGCTCCGGTGTGACCTTTGTTGGGACAACTGTTCAGTTCTTGGCCTGGTCTCTACACCATATGTGGCTGTTGCTGGCAAGAAACAGGCTCCGGTGAATTTGTGTGCACCTGTTTAGGCAGCATTTCTCTAAGATTCCCAAGGAGCTACAAAGGTGGCTGTGGAAAAGAAGGAGAGAGAAGAAGTGGGAGAGGAGAAGGAGGAGAGAGGGAGGGAGAGGGGAAAGCGAAGGGGGAGGGAAGAAGGAGAAGGAGAACACATCATCTGGTGATAGTCATCTCCAGGGATTAAGGCACACCTAAGACATTAGTGAAGTACACTTTTGGGTGTCCCTGAGAGTTTTTCAAAAAGGAGTTAACTAAAAGAAGATGGGCCCCTAGTGAAGGAGACACCACCTCTTGGGCTGGGGTCCTAGACAGATCTAGCTCTGCCTTTCTCTCTGCTTCCTGACTGTGATTAGCATGTGACTAGCTGCCTCACTCCTCACCCTCCATGCCTTCCTGACAGGAATTCATCTCCCCAACCCCTGAGAGACATTGACTTTGCTTTGGTTAGGTATTATGTCACAGCAACAAAAGAAGTACCCAATACTTGCCCTCTGCTATGTTGGCTTGCAGGGATCAGGGGTTATTAGTCCCATGGACCCTGCAGCTCATAATCCTTTAATGACATCAGGCCCTACAAGATACCATGCTGGCATCTTGAGCTCACCAGATCCTCTTGAGCTTCTCAACTCCTCTCTGGAGCTAGAAAGAACTGCCTCTGCATGCTTTCCTATGGGATACTCATCTTTCTGAATGGCTCATACTGTGTGACCCCTGGCAGGAGTTGTTTATTTCCCCCACAAGTAGTTTTTAACTTCACCTACAGCATGAAGAGTAGCTCAAGGCAAGCCTGCAGAGAAGTGGCTCTTGTATAGGGTGCTGACCACAGCTTTTCTCAGAACAAAAGTTCGTCCAATAATACTGCTTACAGGGTATCCATTGGGTGCTAGATGTTGATATTTAAAATTCTTGCTAAGTGCCTTGCCCTCCTGTGGTTGAGTTCTGATCTATAACCTGGAAACTGTGGGCCTTGGATAAGCTCCTGAGTTTCTCTGAACCTAGGCTATCCATTCAGCAGTGAGAAGACACAGTTCATAGAGAAACCAAGATAGATATGTTATCACAGCTTGCTTTCAGGGTTCCTATTTGAGCCATTAGCATCCATCAAAACTTAATAATGGTGGCTGTTTTCTAGGATCCATGATTTGTTGTTGCTGCTCACCAATGAATATTGTTGCACACTGGAAGGGCAAACCTGAAATTTCTATCACTGATTCTTTAATTCATATTTTCAGTGACAGTAGACTCCTCCCCTCCCTGTCAGCCTAGTGTGACTCTTGGGGCAGAGCAGACCAACATACTCATCTTCTGAGTCTGGCTGTATACTGTAGATGACCAAGGAGAAAATTCTAGCCCTGGCAATGGGCAACCCTACGCTATTCACTTCCAAAATTGTCCTTGGCTGGTCTTCAGTTTTCATGATAGGGCTTCATCACACAGGCCATCCTGGAAGACTGCCTTTTCCCAAAGGTCAGACGTAGCTCTCAACATTGTCTGTCCCTTTGTGAGAGGAAGCTAGTGGATGGGAATCACCATGGAAACAAATCTCTGTGTCTGCTTATGAGGATTACATTAACTAATGTGGGAAGACCCACCCTAAATGTGGGTGTCACAGTTCCCTGGGCTGAGGTCTGCGACCAAATAAATAAGGAAAAAGTGAACTGGGGGAAAGCATTCATCTCTTCCTGCCTCCTGACAAGATGGGGATAGTCATCTCTTCCTCCAGTGGCCACACTTTCCCTGCCTCGATGGACTGGGCCCCTCTTTGACTGTAAGCATAAGCCAAGAATAATGCTTTTGTCAGGGCAAGAACACCAGTAACTAATAAATTAAGCTAAAGGCATCCTACTCTCTTCCTGTCTCCTGAGAGGCCATCTGTGTCTGCTCTGAGGAGCACTGTCTTCTTGGAATCTTGTTTCTTTTCTGTTCCCCTGAGCTTTTGTGCACTTGCCCTGTACCATTTCAGATAGCATACTAGCCTGCCATCTTTTTTTTTTCACCACAATTGAGTTGGGAAGCTAGCCTGATCTCTGCAAATCCTACTAGAAGGTATATAGCATAAAAGGATTGGGATTTAGCACCAGAGAACTCAGTTCTGACACTTACTAGCAGAGAGATTTGGGGAGAAATCATTTAACTTAATTGTCTCTGTTTTCTCACTTTGGGAAAATGGGGGTGATTGTCAAATTAGATAAATAGCCATAGGTGTGCCTTGAAATGATGAGGACCATAGGAAACTTACACGTCTTCCTTCCTTGCTCGGGTCTGCTTTTTCCCCAGCTACTCAATGAAAGGAAGAAAGAGGAAAACCAGCAAATACCAAATGCTTTTCTTTGTATTGTTGTTTAATAACCTTTTGTCTTTACTATGGAGACAAGGAAGCACTGGCTTAATTTAATGTTATTGCTAATTCACACATTAGAATGATGGTTAGAACATTCAAATTAAATCTGTCTGATTCTAGAAGTGGGGTTTTTCTGCTTATAGTAGGCTGAACAGCAATCCCTCAAATATGCCTACAATCCCTGGGGGCCTATGAATGTTACCTTATATGGCAAAGAAGGGCTTTGCAGATGTGATTAAGTTATGTATCTCCAAATGTAGAGGACTGGTACCTTGGAGTATCTGAAGGAACACATGGGATCATGGGGGTCCTGAGGAAAGCAGAGAGGATGTGTAGACAATAGCAGGAACTTGAGTAGGCTGAGCTGCTGATGTTGGAGATGGTAGAAGCAAGCATGAGCCACAGATATAAGAGAGGCAAGGAAATGGATTCTTCTCTGGAGACTTGGCTCTGCTGGCACCTTGACTTCAGGCTGGTGAATCTGATTTTCAACTTCTAGCTTCCAGAAGTGTAAGAGAGTAAATCTGTTGTTTTATGTTGCCAAGTTTGTCATATTTTTTTTGTAGCAACCATACAAAAATAATACACCTTTCCATCTATCATTCTTTGTTTTTAGTTCACCATTTTATATTCTCTTTGGTCCCACAAAGTATCAATTTTTAGCTTTTCCTAGGCTCTCCCAGTCCCTGGTCAGTCCTTCCCAGTCAAAGCAATTGACTAACAGCTTGACTCATGACTATGATGGGAAGAATCTTGTGGGAGACTCTTTGAAAGATGGCAGGAAGGGGTCTTCACAGAGCTTATGCATTGTTTGTGGAATGACCCAAACCTCAGTGGCCTCAAATATAAATATTTTATTACTTTACATAGTTGATTAGAGTCAGGAATCCAAGGACTGCTTTACAAATGGCTCTAGTTCAGAGTCTGTCATGGGATTGCCTTCAACGTACCAGCTGGGATTTCTCTTAGCTAGGAGCTTGACAGAATTGAAAGATTTCTGTTTTTCTCTTCCCTCCCACACTGTGTGTGTGTGTAAGTGTGTGTGTGTACACATGAGTATGTATATTTATAGGTGTAGGCAGAGGAAAATTAGTATGACATCCTTGGAAGTATGTATCCATCTCTTGAAACAGGGTATCTCACTGGCCAGGAGCTAACTAATCAGTATAGACTGCCTGTCCAGTAGGACCCATCTCTGATTCCCCATCACTGATATTAGTAATGTGTACTACCAATCACACATTTCTTACATGGAATCTGGGGTCAAACTCAGTTCTCTATGTCTGTAAGCCATGCACTTTATTGACTAAACAATAATCCCAGCCCTGTGAAGGATCTACTGTAGAGATAGAAAAACAAAACAGAATTGAACTGGAATGTAGCCGTGGAAGCCCCAGTTCTTAGGCTTACTTTATTTTCAAAGAAATGATTCATGCCTCTGTTGGCAGATCTCAGGCCCTTGCTATTTACTGGGCAGACATCTCAGGTCCTTATGACATGAGCTTTTCCAAAAGGCTGCCTGAGTGTTCTCAGGCATGGCAGCTGGCTTCTACAGCAAAAGAATGGTGGGAGGAGGGAGGGATAGGAGAAGGAAGAGGAAGAGGAGAAAGAGGAAGAAGAAGAAGAGGAGGAGGAAGAAGAGGAGGAAGAGGAGGAGGAAAAGGAGGAAGAAAAGGAGGAGGAAGAGGAAGAGGAGAAAGAGGAAGAAGAAGAAGAGGAGGAAGAAGAAGAGGAGGAAGAGGAGGAGGAAAAGGAGGAAGAAAAAGAGGAAGAGGAAGAGGAGAAAGAGGAAGAAGAAGAAGAAGAGGAAGAAGAGGAGGAAGAGGAGGAGGAAAAGGAGGAGAGGAAGAGGAGGAGGAAGGGGGGAGGAGGAGAAGAAGAAGAGGAAGAAGACATGACCTAATCACTGTCCTCAAGGAATCGTTAGATATAGACCTCAAAGTGAAGAGAAAATCTCCACATTCTAAAAGACAAGAGTTCATGGATATACTTTGAACCAACACCAGGGTCTATAGAACAGAGGAGAGAAAAACAATAGAACAATGAAGAATGCTCTAAGGACAGGCAGAACAGAGTGAATCTGCCCTGGAACTAGAACCAGAACACAAAGGTTTTAGACTCCAGGGGTCAGCAAACACCTCTCAGAATGTAGTGTGATGCGATGTTAGAAAACCAGGTGCCACTTCTTTAAAATGTAGTGGAAAGCAAGATGTGCCCCATGTAAGCACCTTTTGAATACGATGGATACAGAGAAGAGAAGGAAATGACAAGTTATGTGGGCCAAGGGCCATGTAGGAAGAAGGACAAACAGCTTTAGAACTCATGGGTGTGTCTTGGTGTGGCATGTACCAAAGGACCATGTGTCCTGAGGGCTTTATGCTGTTATATAGTTCTGCTCTGCTTGCTGCCCTCACATCTCTCTTAATCTAAGAATTCTATGAAAACTCTAAGGGGGCTTCCAGCCCCTCACTGGGCAGTATCTCTGTCACTCACAACAATAATGCTTGATCTTTACCAGGCATTGCTGCTGGAGCAGATTCGATCACCACCCTAGGGAAGAACTTAGAGCTGTAGATTGCCAGCAATGACCACCACCCTTAGAAAACATTTGGAAAAATAAAATTGTTAGTGAAGCTAGGCTAAGATGTTTTTGCTAGTGGCTCTGATGTAGAAAATCTTAGGGAGCAATTTGAAGTTCAGAAAGGCTCACTCTTATTAGTTAAGCTAGGGACTTCAAGGAACAAGAACAATGGCAGCACTGGCTAACATGACTCTCACTGAGGCTGGACTGGTGATAATTGATTTCTTATGCCCATTTTTGCCCTGAGCTTCCTGATATGATTTAATAAGAATTGCTGATGAGTAGATATGCATTCTGAGGATGTAAACTAGATATGGCTGATTTTTATATATACGTTTAGATTTGTGATTTTTAAGAAGACTTACAAGATTACTTTTAAAGATAAATAATAAAACAATTACTCCTCTCATTGTAACTGTAAATTGCTGCCTGCCAGTAAGAGAAGCTGGCTGGGAAAACTACCTTGCTTTCCTACACTTTGTAAATCTATAACAAGTTGCTTAGTTACAAATGTATGTGGGTTCTGGGGAATAATTTTTTTCTTTACCGGTACTACATAATGTTTTTTCTTGTAAAGGTATTGAGGAACATACTGCTTTTTGATAGTCATTCACTAGAAGAAAACTAAAATTCACTAGAAAAAAATCACATTGTAATTTTCTACAGCTTGAAAGATTTTGCTGGGATATCTAAGCTATGGAAGAAAAAAAAAAATCAAGTGTGGGGTTGGAGCTTTGCTCCTTCTGTCCATCAGCCATGTGTATGTGTGGGCATATGGAGAGCTTGTCTGGGTGTGTGTTGGAGCTTGTTCCATCCACCAGTTGTGTGTGTGTGTATGTATGTATGTGTGAAATGCTTGGAGCCTGCTTGATGCAGCTTTGCTCTAACCATTTTATGTGTGAATGTGTATATGTCTGTCTGTAGGTCTGTATGCATGTATGTATGCATGTGTGTATTTGTATGTATGAAATTATTGGACTTTGCTTTTTGTTTCTTCTCTCTCTCTCTCTTTCTCTCTCTCTCTCTCTCTCTCTCTCTGTGTGTGTGTGTGTGTGTGTGTGTGTGTGTGTGAATTTTCTCTCTTTCTTTATCTTTCTCACTGGCCCCAAGGAGTTAATAAATTCAGAGTTTTTCCGATGGCCACAGGAAGTGCCAGACCCAGCAAGTTAATCTTTGTTCCCTCAGAGAAAAGTCAGCTAAGTAATTTCTTTAATTGATGGCTGCCATTGGTAGCAGCCCCTGTCAGTGTCTGGAATGACCACTGTCAGCAGCTTTAAGCACTGATCTCTAATGCTGCCTGCCTCAGTTTACCCACATTGTGGATGCCAAGGCTGGCAATTGGCAATTTGGGTAGAATTGGAGGACACAAGAGAGCGGGAACATGAGCTTGAGCAAGAAGGTAGCACCCAGATGTACGGGCCCATGGATTCCTTGCAGGAGCCACACAGATACGAGAGACTAGCCTCTATTACAGATCTTACACCGCAGTGATTGTTCATGAGGATGTAGGTGAATGCTGGCCTGGGCCCCAAGGAGTAAGTTGTAAGAAGGGAACGTGCATGTTTTATGAGAAGGTAGAGGCTAGATGAGGTTTGGAAGTGGCATTAACTTCACAGAAAGACTGTGTGTGTGTGTGTGTGTGTGTGTGTGTGTGAGTGTGTGTGGTATGTGTGTGTATGTGTGTGCGTGTGTGTGTGAGTGTGTGTGGTATGTGTGTGTATGTGTGTGCGTGTGTGTGTATGTGTGTGCGTGTGTGTGTGAGTGTGTGTGTGGTATGTGTGTATGTGTGTGCGTGTGTGTGAGAGTGTGTGTGGTGTGTGTGTGTGAGTGTGTGTGTGGTGTGTGTG
>JADRCH010000050.1:11258345-11287583 GCA_019843965.1 Rhynchomys soricoides
CAGACACTGCTTTTCCTCTGCAGGGCAGCAATCCCTCCCTAGGCTGTTCTTGGTGCATCTTTCTTGCCTTTGAGTCTTAGGCAGAGTCTGCCATGTCCGCCTTCTAAATGTCTCTTCTGTCCATTGACACTCTATACCCTTTCCAGTGGCTGGCACCCCGTTTTCCTCTGGACCCTAGTGACAACTTCCATCCGTCAGCTTCATGTTTATTTACCTTACACAATGCATCTGATCATATTAATCCATGAGCTTCTCTCTCTCTCGCATGCACACACACAACACACACACACACAAAGAGAGAGAAAGAGAGAGAGAGAGAGAGAGAGAGAGAGAGAGAGAGAGAGAGAAGGCCATACACATTTACTTGTTGGTTGTATAGCCTGAGACACATTTCTCATCTCTCTTCACCAGGATAGGATCGATTAGTTCCCTAGAATCAGTTCAGATATTTCCTCCTCCAGGAAGGCTTTAGCAGATGCTTGCTCGATCCAATTATCCTCTCTTTTGCTCTTTTACCACTGTCTTAGTTAGGGTTTTTATTACTGTGAAGAGATACCATGACCATGACAACTTTTATAAAGGAAAACATTTAATTGGGGCTGGCTTACAGTTCAGAGGTTTAGACTACTGTTGTAAAGGCAGGAAGCATGGTGGCATGCAGGTAGAGATGGTGCTGGAGAGACAGCTGTGAGTTTTACACCTGGATCCACCCACAGCAGGATGTGAACCACGAACTACTAGGCCTGGTTTGAGCTTCTGAGACCTCAAAGCCCACCATCAGTGACACACTTCCTTCAACAAGGCCATACCTACTAATAGTGCCACTCCTTATGGATCTATGGGGGTTATTATTACTCACACCACAGCAAACACCATAGTATATACTCCAAAATTATTAGTTATCATTCCAGAAAACGAACTATTCAGTTCTCTCAGTAGATGGCAAAGTCTCAAGCAGCAAAGTCTGAGTCTACTTCATCTTTGTGTCTCCAGAATCTAATATGGTACTTGTCATATAATCTGTGTTCAACATATTTTTTCATTTTCATTGAACTGTTGTGTAGAGAGATAGAAAGGCTTACGGAGGAGGCAGTATAAGACATGGCTTAATATTGGTTGTTAAATTGGCATGACAGTCTAGCTTGCTGTCCTGGCCTATGAGCTTAAACACAAACATACTTTCTCTTCTTCAGTCCTTGACCACATACCCTGCCCCCTCCGGGTTGATTCCGATTTGTTTGTAGGCAGTGTCTGGCTTTCAGTATGTTTCATTGCTGCTACTGGTGCTGTAGAGACATTTACTGTCACCTTTTCAGCCAGGAATCTCTGCGTGGCTCCCAGAGGTTGCAGACAGCTCCAGAGCTCACAGTAGACAAACAGATAATCTGTGGACTGGGAATTGTGGAAGAATATTTGGACAGGAACTCAAGAAACCCCAATCAGACCGGCTTTCTGCCTGTTGAACACACTGTTTATTGTTCTGGCCTCTGGGTTCGGAAATGTCAGGTAAGCAGACTTTTTCAGGCCTCTTGGCTTCAGTACATGGTCCAGAAAACCACTGTGGCCACAGAGCGTGTTTGGAAGAGCCTCCATTCTTGGGCTGTCTCTGCAGTTTTGGGGCACCATAAGCCACTTGTTTTTCTGATCTCAGAAACATTGCCCGGGAGTCATAGAGAGGGCAAATCTAATTGGCAGGCTGCTGGGCAGAGCAGAGTCACACATACCCTGGAGCCTCTATGGTATGTGGGCTGGGTACCTGGCAGGTCTACTGAGGGGGAAAGACAGGGAGCCTTCTTCAGGGTATGGCCTTCAGTACTATCCTCTCCCGTAATCAAAACCTTACTCAATGGCTGGCTCCAGTTCAGACTCTGGAGGTCTGGAATCATGCTTCTCCTTTTTATGTATTCCCAAGTTGTGGTGGTCTCTTCCCTCAAGTATTCATAGTCAAGTTGGACAGAGAAAGAGAGAAAGAAAGAGAGACAGAGACAGACAGACAGAGAGAGAAAAGGATGAGTGGTTAGTACTCCAACCTAGCTCATAGAAGAGGGGCTTGTCTAGGTATGGACCATCTTTACAGCATCCTAAAGTAGAGGAGGGATTCAGCAGATGGTCAACCCCTCCATGGCAACATTAGATAATCAGCTGCTAGCTCCTCCCAACTATACCCTCCGTCCTCAAAAGATGGAAAGCTTCGGCTGGAGGTGGAGGGAGCCTAACATCTTTATATGAAAACCTCTTTCTTCCTCTTGACTACTTAACCTTCTAGAAGATTCCAGGCTGTCTAAAAGTTCACATTGGTCTTCTCTATAATCCTAAGTATTTGACAGGAAGCTGACAGATCCCACTCTCTGATACAAAAACAACAAAAAACAAACAGAAAAATCACAAACAAAAACAAACAAACAAAACCGACAAACCAACCATCCAAACAAACAAAACAATACCTCCCTATTTGCTCCTCCCAAATTCCAAAGTCAGGAACACTGTAGAGACAGAGATGAAGGGAGTTCAGCATCTTGACACCATTGTGGCATGGGGGAGGTGCTCTTTAATACAGGCTGCAACATACACAAGGGAGGGCTGGAAGCAGTGGCTGCAAACAGGCCCTTGTCATGAAGAAGCCAGCCGGGCTGTAATTAGCAGGTCCTGTAATTGTAGCATAAATAAGAGCCGAGGCGCTGACAAGTATTGTTATTGAAATGTCATGTTTTGAATGCAAAAATACAGTGAAAATGTAGGGAAGCTGGGTGATATTAATGTATGCAAATATACTTTAATTAAAGCTCAGCTACCACTGACTTTAAGTAAAGGGCTTGATTTAAAGACTTAAGCAAATATAATGACTCATATGACAGGCGGCCTAGATGGTTTGTGACACCGCAAACAAAACTAGGAAAAAAAAAACTCCCAGACCTCTGTGTGTGTGAGGTGTTGGACTTAGCAAAGCAGAAGGCCCTCCCAGACTGGAGATTTGCTATGCTGACCTCTGGGGTGTTTGGAGTTTGTGGGAGTCACTGAGTGTCATGGCCTTCAGTGAGAACGGGTGGAGGAATGACCTCATATGACCAAAATGTTCTGTGGACTGATAGCCTCTTTGGTTGTTTCTCTTCTCTGTGCCACCTAAGGCTGCAAGTCCTGCTGATTCAATGTCTAGATTCTCTGGTCTTGGCTCTGGGTTCTGAGTATGCTTAGTTCTCAATATATATATTTGTTGAGATGATTGTCTTTGCATTTGTGACTCAGGAATGATATTTACTGAGGAAATTCAACAGCTGCTGATGGATATCAAGGTCTGTGTCTTCTCCGACACATTGATAACACTACTTTGTAAATGCACACACAGTCTCAGTATGTATTCTGCCAGATTCCTAGCAGTCAACCTTCACACACAGAATGAGTCAGCATTACACCTTCCTGTGAAGGGTGACTGCTCATTATTGCAGGCTTTGTCATGTCAGTCAGCAAGGGCAGTGCTCGAGGACTTGGATTCTCACGCTGACATTCAGTATTGTGAAATTCAAACATGCCTATGGAAAGTCACACAGTTTTCTATACTATAGTAAGTAGGGATCTTTTCTTTTTTGTTTTGTTTTGTTTTTTGTTTTTTGTTTTTCAAGACAGAGATTCTCTGTGTAGCCCTGGCTATCCTGGAGCTCACTTTGTAGACCAGGCTGGCCTTGAACTCAGAAATCCGCCTGCCTCTGCCTCCCAAGTGCTGGGATTTTCAATGAAGGGAGAAGGAATCAGTCCAAATAAAGACGCATATGAAGTTGATTGAAGATGTGTAACAGGGCCTCAATCTAAAGCAGTTTACTAATTCCTAATGTCAAAAACATTGTAAATATACAGTCATAAGTAATATAAAATGTATAGCAATTTGATGTCACATTCTGAGACACCTCAAGAGAAACCATTCAGTTCTTCCTTTGATGATCCTTTTCTGGTCACAAATCTGCCATTTTCCTTTGTTTTGAAAATGTCTATTCCTCTTATTTTTTGTTTATTTATTTATTCACCATGTATATTTGCGTGTCTGTGAGTGCATTTTCATGTATATGCAGGTGCACATGCATGTGTTGCATGTGTGTGTGTAGACCAGGGAACTTGGTCACTACGGAAGACCGTAGGTGTCTTCCACCTTGGTTTTTGAGACAGGGTCTCTCACTCACCTACAATTCCCCAAGTAGGCCAAGTTATCTATGTAGTGAGCCCCAGGAATCTGCCCATCTCTGCCTTCTCAGAGCTGGGATTACAAGTGTTTATCACTGTGCTCAGCTCAGCTTTTTATTTTGTTGTACCTTCTGGGGATTAAACTCAGGTTCTCATGCTCATAAGCCAAGCACTTCACCAGCTGAGTCATCTCCTCAACCCTCAGCTTCACTGATGAAGAAGAATTTTGCTGGCTACATAATAGTATGGGAGAGCAGAGTGGTGACAGGGAACCCTCCTTTTAATACTTTGTCCTGAGCTGTTATCAATCATAAGTGGGGGAGATTGGCTTCATTCGGTTTATTTTTCCTCAAATTCCCTTACTGGTAAGGCAGGATTTGAACTAAGATGTCATGGTTTGGAAATTAAATGTCTCTGGCAGGCTCAGGCATTTGTATTCTTGATTCCCAGTTTCTGGCACTGTTCTAAGATACTGCAGAACCTTTGGAGGTAGGGCCTGGCTGGAGGAAGTGGGTGTCCAGAAGGTGGAACTTTACAGCCCTGTCTTTGTTCCAGTCTCCTCCCTTTTTGCCTGTTCTGAAGAGATGTGAGGAGGTACAGAGTTCTAGCCACATGCTGCCACAGAACCACCTGCTAACATGCCCTCCTGCCATGATGAACCATGTCCCCTCAAACCATGAGCCAAAATAAGTCTTTCCTTAAGTTGTGTTGGCTCACAGCAAAAAACCAAACAACAAAACAGCAGCAGCAGCATCAACAACAAAAGAACAACTTTAAAATGGACCAAAGAGGCATCAATTTTGCATGTAACACAACTTCCTTGGGTCCCCGAGCTCTTAAATAGGTGTCTCCCAAGCTAGAAAATTCAGCTTCACCCACTTCTTTCGTTGTAGCACGTTTTTTTCTGGTTCAGAGGAGGAAGTAGAGCCAACAGAATCCAGCAGCAGTTAGTTTATCTTTACAGGAGAGGGGAAAAAAAATCAATTCCATGATGATTTGCTTACTCAACAGTTGGCTGCTCTTCTAGATGGCAGCTCTTCTCTGCAATTTGCTCAGGGTTGAGCAAAGTTGTTGTGAGAAGCCTTGATTTGTTTGTATTTCATGTCTATGGCTAGAGGATGGGAGAAGCTGAGGGGGAAAATAAGGAGAAAGGAGAGAGCGGAACAACTGTAGGCTCAAATGCAAACCAAAGCAAACCTCCTTTCACATCTCATTCGTCAAAGAGCACGCAGCAGATGCACATGAGAGAAGTTAATCCCCCTCAAGGGAAATGGATTTAATTATAGAGCAATCTTGCCCCAAATATGAAAAATAATCTGTGTGTTGAGCTTCACACACACACACACACACACACACACACACACACACACACACACAAAACAAGGGCTTAGTGGAGACAGTAGACCTTTCAGTCAAAGAGCCCTGAATATTTATTTTCAAAGGCTCAGAAGTGTGTGTGTGTGTGTGTGTGTGTGTGTGTGTGTGTGTGTGTTTCCCCGTGCCTGTGTCTCCCCCACTTTTAAAATTCTACATGGACTAATTCTGAACTATGCAAATTTTACTGTTTCAATTAGCAAAGATTATTATTTGTTTTTCTTTCTTTCTAAGTGCTTTGGTAATCATTATGCCCATGATGACCGAGTTTTGTGGGCCACTTTCTCATTTGCAGGCACTCCCTGAACGAAATACAATAATAAGCCGTAATAAAATAAAGTTGGTTCATTGGAGAAGTCTGGCCTGCCCTAACAGACAGGCCATTAAAGGTGGGTTGTAGAAGGGGATCAGAGAGCAGCCATCATAAATGGATCATCAGGCAAATTAGCAAAGCATTTACTACTCAATGGTGGGAGAAGTCCTTTCCAATAACTCCCCTAATGCTACTGTAATTGGGGAAAGATCTACCATGGCACAGCTGTGCAGGCCATTATCTGAACAGCCACTCAGCTCAGCTAGCTGGGACAGGGCCTTCTACTGAGAGCCTTCTCTGCAAGTTAGAGGCCCTGATTAAGTAGGTGTGAGCACCCCAGGTGGCTGTGAACTCCCTCCATGGTGGATGCCTATAGAACAGCTACGATTTGAAACGGGGAATGGGAAAGCATGTGAGTAAGAGGAGCCCCCAGGAAGGACTGTTTCTATAGGGCCTTCAGAAACCAACCTGTTTGGTTCTCAGTGTCTTGATAAAAGGGGGCGTTTCTACTCCAACAACCAAGCCTTTAGGAATGAAGTTGGGGAACACATTTTTTAAAACTTGTAGATAGGAAATTATTACTACCTGCAGATAATCGCTCCTCTTTATAGTTTAAAAAGCAATCCCACGGATATCCATATGATCGTCATATCAACATTGTGGGCAGGTTTATTATTATTCTTCTCATTTTTACTGCAGAGGATGATCCCAGAGGAAGAAGAAAATCTTACCCGAAAGCTTTCAAAATTTTATCACTTCTACCACCACCACCATCATAATCATCATCATCATGATCATCATACAAGTTCTCACTATATGGTCCTGGCTGGCTTAGGACTTGATATGTGGACTAATCTGGCCTTGAACTCACAGATGTCTGCCTCCAGAGTGCTTGGATTAAAGGCATGCACCATCACATCTGGCCTAGAACCTGGAATTTGAACCCCGTTCTTCTCACCCGATGCCCACCATTTTTGCAGAATAAAGGTCTTTGTAAGTCATGTCCTTCTCCATAGCTCATGAACGCTTCCCACTGCACTGTTTCTCCTCTCCTGTACCACACCTAGTATCCTTGTCCTGTTCAAATTGCTGGATGTTTCACGAATCTAGGTTAACTGAAGATGAAAATATAGGATGGAAATCAGGGGTTGTCAGAATTAAGCATAGTGCTTAGTATGAGAAAAAAGTTCCATTGTCAACAAATGAGTGAATTAAACATTAAAAATCAGTTCTATGGTGTAAGTATGAAGTCAGAGCTATGGGAGGAGATACAAAGGGCAACTGACAGTCAAGGTCAGTATTAGCAAGGGGATTGTATTCGTTTCTTTACTTGTTGCTCTGACCAAGTATCTGACAAGAAGAACCTAGGGGAAGAAGGCTGTGTTAGCTCAGTGTTTGAAAGAATATTGCCTATAATTGTGGGAAAGGCCTGGTGACAAGAGTATGGGGTGGTTGGTTGGTCACACTGTATCCACAGTCAGGAAGGAGGAAGAAGCAAATATTGCTACTCAGCTCACTTTCTTTTACTTCATCTTTTAATGTGTCCAAGACTCCAGCCCAAGGCATGATACCACCCATATTCAGGGTGGGTCTTCCCTTCTCAGTTCAACCTTTCTGAAAACATACTCACAGACACAGAGGTATGTCTCCACAGTCAAGTTGACAGCAGAGATTCACCATACCGTGAATGATGTGACAGAGACAGAAACAGAAACAGAAGACCTCCGGGAGGAAGGTTTTAAGTGTGAGAGGAGTCCAGACTCCAAGCTTTCTAAGTGCAGGACTGAGGAAGCTGAACAATGAGTTCTTCAGTTAGGAGGGATATTTTACAGCCAGCCCTCCCATTCCCTAGTGTGGACTCCCAGGGTTTGGGATCTAGATTTCTTAGAAGTGATCTGTCAACTTCCTCTTATGCCCATGTCTTCAGCCTCCTATGTCTTGAAGTCACGAGTGCTCATTTTGTCTGTTGGTGTAGTGACAAACTTAAAATCAGGGGCATGTAGAAGTATATAGGTCACAAGGACTCTACTGGGATTTACCAAAGATTTAGTTCATCCGTTTTCTGTTTACATGGAGAAGTCAAAGATTGTGTCTCTAAATATTCTGTGCTTCTCTATTTATACAGGTAAGCTTTAAATCTTGGAAGCCCCCCACCCCCAGCTTTGGTAATTCTATTGGGAATATGTCATTCAGAGGTCCACTCATCCTTTCTATTGTTGTCTGGGCAGAAGTCCTATTGCAAAGTACAAGAACCTTATGCCAACATAGCACCAAGTCAAGAACGTTGACCACTACTACAAGCTCAGTCAGGCTTCCCGACTTAAAGAGTTTGTATCCCAGCATACTCTATCCAGCATGGCTCCTGTCCCTGTTTCCTTTGTCCCTGACAGCTTCTTTCCCGCTTTCTCACCAACCTCTGTGTGCTGCTTGCCCACTCCAATCTACCCAGTCTTTCCTATTGTTCACTCTGAAGCCATCAATCAACCAACCCCACTTTTCTCTTCTCTTAACACCTCTCTAAGGTCTCCACCCTCTGGCTTAACCCAGGCATGGTTCTTCCCCCAGTAGATGTTTCTCTTCTGCTTCTTGGGTTCCAGGGAGGCATTGGTTTTCTCTAAGTTTTGTTTTTATCTCTGGGCAGATCCTGGCAGATGCCTCTGTCCCTCGTGGCTTGTATATAAAGATGAAATCATTTTGCTTACTTGTTTTCATCTCAGATGTCACCACCACACACTGTATCTTCCTTCTTTTCCCCCTGTGTTAGTGATCTGGCAAATGGAGGCTTGATCCTGGGGCCACTGTACCTTGAGGACTATCTGATTCACAGAGGCAGCAAATGATTTCCCTGAGAGTATACCTCCCTTTGAAGTACAGACCAGTTAATCACCTGTAACTACCTCCTTTGTCAAACTCACACTTATGCTCAGGCTAATCTCAAATGCCGGTAGTCACGGTGACCAGAGAAAAAGATCTCTGGAAGATCTCACAGTCTCAGTGACTCGTTCCTACGCAGAAGCTACAGTCACCAGGCAATCATCACTTCCACACTCTTCTGAACAGGACTAGTCATACCCATTGGCATGTGTAAAATACCAGAAGAGGAGAGGCTATTGTGGCACAGATTGTGTGTCATAAAGCTGACTTGGCAAGCCCAGGTAGTTAAACCCTGGCTCCCTAGATAATACAGTCTAAATACTGATGGTGAGAGAGAAAAGGGAAGGTTCCTTCCATCAGAGCTGGCTTAGACTTTGATGATGGTAGGTTCAGGAAGCAGGGAAGCTGATGACCAAGTGTGACAAAATGAATCACAAAATGAGGCTGGTTAAGGGCCTGATTCATTGTCTCCTTCCTGTTCCTAACTCTCTTGCTTCAGGCCTTCCTCTCTGAATGTTTTCATCTCAAACACTGCTCTAAACAGTCTCTATGCTTTCTACTATAACGGCAGAGTCATCCACTCTTAAAGTTTATTAGCGAGGAATTATTAAGGCTTAAAGTGCTGTTCTAGGAATGTCTGCATTTTAATAACTTTGAAGTCTTTGAAAACTCAGTTAATAAATCTCCAGCAAGAGGACTTCAGGCCACATGTGAGGATACAGCTATTTAATGAGAACTCACTTTGCGCATCCCGTTTTAGACGAGGGCTGTAGCAATGAAGAACAAAATCTCCCAGAGTGGCCTGATTGTCTTGGGGGAGAGAGACAGGTGCTATTCGAATAAATGACCTCCAAAACACTTGTATGTATTTTTATTTGTGCTTTGAGAATTTCATAGATATATGAGATTTAATTTGACTATATCCACCCTCTACCTGCTCTTCCCCCTTTGGCTTCCCTAACATGTTTCCCTCCCAACTTTACATCCTGTTTTATAATTTCACTTAGTCAAATTAGCATTGTCTTTATAGGCACTGGTACATGGCCATTCACAGGGGCAGAACCAACCTGCCAGGAGCCACAACCCTGAAGAGAAATGATTCCTCTTCCCCCAGTAGCCATTGACTGCCAATCATTCTTCACTAGAAGTGAGGCCTGTGTGCCCCTCCCCCATGCACCCAGGAATGTTGACTGGCTTGATTCTGTGTAGGCCTTATGTAACCAGCCAGAGCTAATTATTGAGTGCCATGGAGAAAAATAAAACAAGATAAAGGGATTTGGTGGAGCTAGTGCACACGTGTGGGGGGGGGCAGGGGGAGGGGGAGGGAGGGTTAGATGGATGGTTAGAGGGATGGTGAGAGAGAGAGGGAGGGAGGGAAGGAGGGAGGGAGAGAGAACAAGAGCAAGAACAGTATAGGTATAGTCCATCTAGTGACATTGCCATGGCCCAAAGCTACAAAGTCTCTTTTGAGGAATTCCAGCTTGGTATTTCATGGATGAAAGCCTATAGATTACTGTATGTTTTCTCTCTGGTGTTTCTGGAAGCAATTTGTACAAATCACCTGAGGGACAGGGCTGGGACTGTCCTGGGAGCAGCTCTGGATACCTCGGGAAGGCCTCAGATCTTGGGTGTGGCTTTGTGCTGTTTCATTTCTTTTCCCTTCAGCACATACCTTGCTCCTGAAGGGACAGCTGACTAGTCTGAGGGGACAAGGTGGAAGTGGGTGCCCCATGCCTTCTCTCAGCAGCCTGGTCAGGCAGTCAGTTTCATTCACTCAAGAGGATGAAAAACAACATCAGAGTTTCTGCATCCCATAGCTCTGCATCTTCAGGAGTCCAGATCTCAGGACATGTTCCCTGGTTGCCTCTTCAACTTCAAATGAAAGCCAAACAAACAAGGCAGAGTCCTTATACACTGTTCTTCAGAGCTGGTCCCTTCCCTGGAGATATGCGCAGGCCTCTGAAGTTCTCCCCCTGCCTCCCTCCCCCCCCCCTCTGTCCACCTGAAGTCATTCATGAATCTTGACTTACAACAGAGCCAACAAGGAACGTCTTTTCTTTGCTGTCTGTACTTATTCTTTTGGGCTGGTGTCAAGGTTCGCTGCTCAAACAGTTAATATTTTTTTTCTTGCATAGCAGTGACTGTGTTTGGAATTCCAAATGTAAAGGATGTTCACTTCTCCATTTCTGAGGGAATCTTGGGATCTCAGCCAGGTCATTCGTCTGCCAGATCCTGAGCTTGCAGTAGTGCATTTGGGTAGGATAGGAGACAGGGAAGGGGGAGAAGAGATGGGAGGAGCACAGGGGAATAGGAGAGAAGTGTGCTAGAGTGACTTTGCAGGACAAAATCCACCAATAGAGAATGAGTTCTGATCTGCTGACAGGAGCAGCAAATGAGAGACAGGAGACTCTAGCTCTGCCCATCTCTGCTGCCAATGGCTGAATGACTTAGGTGAGTCTTACCTGCCATTTTTGCTTCTTTATGAACTTCTCTACCAAAACATAGTCTTGTGTATGGCTTAAATGCCAATTTAAATATAAGAAAAATGAGATTGCTCTTCCATCAGATTGGGAAAAATGTATTTTCCAGATATAAGGTGGTTTTATAATTGTTTTTGAGGAGTTTTACCATTAAAGTGCTAAGGGTCCAGATCTGCTAAGTATTAATTTTAGGAAGATGAGTGCTTCTATGGAGTGATAAAATAATAAGAAGTGAGAGGGTCATGGACCCCCTCCCATCCAGACCAGCATCCCCTTACAAATTCTCCCCAAGTTCTCCTAGCACTCAGCAGCACCTCTTTCGGAATGACTTGCATTTGTAAGTGTTTAACACCCACAGGCTGTGTCCCTCTCCTATTTTAATCCAATATTTCCCGGGACTAAATGAGAGCATTGAGTAGGCACACAATAAACATTCTCGAGAGTGAACAACATGACTGCACACACACCCCATAGCCGTTCCTTCAACGGGTTGAGAAGTACCAGTGGCAAATGTCGATGATGTGGTTGTTTTAGTCTTGGCTGCTCTAATGGTCAGAATGCTTTCTGTACTAGAGCTAGAATGGAACTTCCATGTGCCTTGGGGGCATCTGTGGAGTCTGCTAGAGCTCCAATGAAGACCCAGGACAACTCATTGTTTCCATCATTGTTCCCCCTGCCCCTCAACCATTTCTGCTTCCCACGTCTCTCTTCATGTTGCTCTTTTTCGTTTATTTTTTGAATAGACATGTGAATATTATTCTTAAACTGTGATATCTAGAATTATTCAAATACGATTTTGCTGGTACATGATTCAGAAGAAAATGGATACCAAAATTCATACTTACTAGGTCCTGGTACCTTGAGGGATCACCATGTTCATTAGTACATGTCTGTCTTAGTTTGGAACTTATTGCTGTGAAGAGACACCAGGACCAAGGCATCTCTTGTAAAGGAAAACATTTAATTGGTGCTGGCTTATAGTTTCAGACGATCAGTCTCTTATCATCATGGCAGGAAACATGGCAGCATCCAGGTAGACATGGGGCTGAAGGACTTGAGAGTTCTACATCTTGATCCAAAGGCAGCCAAGAGAAAATTGTCATATGCAGGCAGCCAGGAGGAGGCTCTGAATCACACTGGCCCGACGTGAGCATACATAAGACCTGAAAGCCCCACCTCCACAGTGACACACTTCTTCTAACAAGGTACGCATCCTCTAATAAAGCCACACCTCCTAACAGTGCCACTTGTCATGGGCCAAACGTATTCAAACCACCACAATTCCCTTTCATTAAAATCGAGAACCACCGTGTGAAATGAAGATCACCATCTCTGCTTTCCAAGGTACTGAAGCTCTACAAGTTCATTCACTGTGGCTGAAGTCTCATTGCTGGGATGGAAGAGCTGGGACCTGGTCTCAGATTTGTCAGGCAGACTCCCCTCTATCTAGCAAGTATGAGTTTTGTAACTACTGTATGCCATGCTTGTGGCTGTCCCTGTGATGAGGCGACCTCAGGAGTGAACCCTGCTAGTGCACCAAGCCACCATTTGTGTCTTATGATCATACAACCTGCCTGTGGTAAGCTGGGTTAGCACAAGCCCACCATTGTAGCAACATCATGTTGCAGTATGTGCTGTGTGCTGTTTCTGGGTGTCTATCTTGGCTCCCATATGCCTCCATCATGAGATGAGGTAGTAACTAGAATGCCTGGCCTGGCATAAACACTAAGCTAGGATATGTGCAATGCATGATGTTCTTATTCGTTACATTCAAAGTTATACCTTTCACGCCTAAAGGAGGAATATCAGAAGTCAGAAGAAGAGAATGACTTTCTATCCAAGTGAGATTGAGCCATTCCTGGTCATTGCTGGAGTAGCACAGTAGTTGACTGACACAACTTTGTGTCCAGTGGGACAGACTTTTCTGTCCTGGAAACCAACCATTGCTCATGAACATGTATCTGATGGTTTATCAACAACTTGGGCAGCTGCTATAATCTTTCTGATTTTCTGCCCCTCTGAAACACAAGATACTTTCCAGGTTCTGAATTTAGGGCTCTGTGACTGTGTTAAATCTCATTTATTATTTAAAAGTGAGTATGGGTTTTGTGCTTGTTTTCACTGATCTACCGCAAAGGATGTCAGGTACAAACCTGATTACCCTGCTTTCTGAGGGTTTCAAAATAAGTGGTAAATCTGTTGATAGACATGACCAATGACAGAGCTCCAGAATCCATGGTCAGAGGAAGGTTTTTAATGAGCTAATCAACATTTGTCTAAACAACACTCAAAATAACTAGGATTTGATCTGTCTGTATTACTACATTTTTAATGTGATGACAAAGGTATTGTAGGATTTATTGTCAAATTCTTACTATCATCCAGACTTTACAGGAGAAAATATGATAATGCTGCTTAGACACTTTGAAGAGAAGGAGGCTTTCTATCTAAGTCTTTATTAGGATCCAGAACTTGTCTTCAGTGAGCTACTTTGGACATCTACTGAGATTTGAGATAGAATTTTTATTTCTGAACTGCTTTTCCTCTTTTGGTAGAAGGGGGTTGGGAGCCGCCTGAGTCGCACCCACATTCGCCATTACAAGATGGCGCCTACATTCGGCCGAGGACAAGTTGTAAACAGGCTAGTGCGCATGCACCTGGTAATTTTCCACCTCAGAGTCTCAGCCTCTCTCGTGGCGGCATCTGGCCTGGTGTGCGGGAGCCAATGGGGAAGCTCCGCATCCCAGGCAAACGCTGTGACCCATATAAAGGGCGGGTGTTCTATTGTTCAGGGTCTCCACTCGTGGCAAGCTTATGCTCTCCCTCTCAAGATGCATTAAAGCTTTACTGCAGAAGGATCCTATGTGTGCCGCGTCGTTCTTGCTGGCGAGACCGTAGCGCGGGACAGAAGGGCATAATAACATTTCTCTGTTTCTATTACTGTTTTTTTTTCCCCTGGTAATTTAATGAAACTATAGACCCTTTATCTAACATTTTGCTTGTACTCTCAGGAACCCCAGGCCTCAAAATTCTTGATTAAGGACAGCAAAAAGAGACCTGGATATATCTTGCAGTTGAGAATGCTTACCACTCTTGCAGAGGACTCTGGTTCGTTTCTGTTTCTAGAACCCACATCAGGCAGTACACAACAACCAGTAACAACAGTTCTAGGGGATCCAATGCTGCCTTCTGGTCTGCACATAAATTAATGCAGGCACACATGCACATCCACATAAATAAAAAATAAAATAAGATCTTAAAAACAAAGAACATCTAAGATAATTATGGAAAGGATAAGGCAGATGATTTTAGTAAAGGAAGCACTTACTCTGCTCAGGACCTGAAGGTGTGCCCTGAATATTAGTATTAATACACAAATGGAAATCCCAGGAATGAATTAGAACAAGTTCTCCAAGTTCTTTTTTGGCTTTTTTGCCAGGCTCTCTCCAGAGAGAGTACAAGCAACAATAACCACCCTCACACTGCTAAGCCAACTTTGGTTTGGGCTGACTGTTGGC
The DNA here is from genome assembly GCA_019843965.1 of Rhynchomys soricoides. Lineage (NCBI taxonomy): Eukaryota > Metazoa > Chordata > Mammalia > Rodentia > Muridae > Rhynchomys > Rhynchomys soricoides. The sequence goes on from JADRCH010000050.1 coordinate 11,273,075, forward strand.
CTCAGAGGTGTCTCTATTTGGCCCTGAATTGAAATTTAGAGCATGTGGCATCATCTCATTGGTGATGCTATGGTCTTCTACTCCCCAGACCTTGGTTATTTTGTTTTGTAGCAGATGGAATGTATCTTCTTGCCCTAAAGGGCAAACTTGAGATTTGCCCATCTTCCTGTTTGAGTCAATGGGATAATAGTGATTATGATAAAGCAGAGAGTAGGCTCAGGCTTTCCCCTCTGCTGTGGCCACGAGGGAGACGTTCGTTCATAGAACAGCCTGTGGGTTCACAGGTCTAGAAGACATGTAGAATAAGGTGCCCAGTGGATTCCAAAGCCACCTGACCCAAGCTGATGCCAGAAGGGTGAGAAAGAAATCTCAGGGGTTATAGGCATAGTGTGTGTGTGAGAGAGGGGGGATTAATTTTCATTGTAAATCTGATTGGAGTGTGGAACACCTCTGGCTGTGTCTCTGCTGGCATTTTCAAAAAGGATTATGTCACAAGGGCTCTAAACTAAGGAATGAATCAAGTCCTTGACAGACTATGGTGGCATTATCCAAAGATGGTGAAGGGCAGGAGGTGAGGTAGAGGTGGAGGAAGCAGGTTACTGAGGGATAGGGCCTTGAGGTCTCTATCTTCCCTGGTTATTCCTGTTTTATATGTGCTCTGTTTCCTGTTGAAGTAAAGAATTGCCTTCCATTCATCATGTGCTCTGGCCATTAAAATGTAATTCCCAAGAGACCATGAACTAAACTCTCAGAAATCATAAGTCAAAATAAAATGTCCTTCCCTTTAAATTGTGTTTGTCATGTATTTAGTCAGAGCAAAAGTAATATATTGTTACATAGTTCTACCAGAGCAAGACAGAGCCTAATTTTTGATAGCCACCAGCCTGTTGCTGAACAAAATCTGTTGACTTGAATACGTGCTTGCAATCTCGTGACAGCTTCAGAGCAGGCTCTTGCTGATGGCCCCACTTGTAACATAATCTTTGAGCTGCATCCATAGCTCTGAGCTTCAGTTCTTCTGAGGCAGTTAAATATTTACATAAACCCATGCCCACACATATCTCTTTTCTGTCCATCAGAACCAAGCCTGCAGCTTCTTCTGCCTAGAAGGGCTGAGCTATTTTGGAACTGAACCAATTACCAATTAAGAGCAGCAAGGCCCTTAGGCTGATGGGAGACTTAGCAACCACAGATCCTTACAATGTACAATGCTGGAGTTAAATTGACATGTGTGAGAAAGGGTGAGCTCTTGATTGGGACAAAGCTATTTCCATGTTTCGCATGTAAGTACCTATATGGTATGCTTATCCACCAGAAGGTATTTGAATACTGTTATTAGTTATTATGGTTGAAAGGTGAGGTGAGCCCAGTGCTGCTTCATACATGATGGCAGCTGCTTACTATGCTAGAGAGCACAGTCCTGTTTAGTATTACAACAACAACGACAACCATACATAGCAGTAGTCCATCCATAAAACCTAACATCTCTATCAAATACATACTTCATCTTGTTCAATCTAAAGGATAACTCTCTCAGATTGATATAGTTATTGGCTATATTTTGTGGATGAAGAACTGAGGCTCAGAAAAGATAAATGATTTGCCTAAGGTTCCATGACTAATAAGTAAGGAAGCCTGAGATTGAGTCTCAGGCAGTCAGGAGAGGCAAACATGAAACTCACATCTTAATTAGCAGCTCAATTTACACATTTTATCATAAAGGATTTTTTAAAAAGTCACAATTGTCAGTCTAAAGGTTTTACATGGCAGACAGCAGTAAGGTAGAGAAACAGGGCATTCTGGTATTGAAATTTGTTTGCAGAGCTTCACTGGAAGAGTCTGTGGGTGATAAGTTGTGCAAAGGGATAAGACATTCCAGGAGAACAAAGGTGTGGGTCAGGATCCAGGAAGTACTGCTTAAAGGGTAAGGCTAAAAGGAGAAGACCTTGTACTGATGGTTTTCTCACACATGTCAACTTGACACATGCTAGGGTCATCAGAGAGGAAGGAATCTAAGTTGAGGAAATGCCTCCATAAGATCCAGCTGTAAATGCATTTTCTCAATTAGTGATCAGTGAGGCAGGGTAGCCCACTGTGGGTGGTTCCATTCCTAGGCTGGTGATCCTGAGTTTTGTAAGAAAGCAGTTTGAGCAAGCCATGGGGAGCAAGCCAGTAAGCAGCACCTCTCTGTGACCTTTGTATCAGCTCCTGCCTCCAGGTTCCTGTCCTGTTTGAGTTTTTGTCCTGGCTTCCTTTGATGGTAAACAATGATACGAAAGTGTAAGTCAAATCAACACTTTCCTCTCCAACTTGCTTTTTGGTCACAGAGTTTCATCACAGCAATAGAAACCCTAATTAAGACAGACCTGTTTGTGGTCCTCAGGGGAGCTCTACAGCTGGGCCATCTGCATTTCATTGGTGAGGTTGTGTTCTACCATGTGTGAAATGCCAAACTCTCTTTCTCTCCATAAGATATTCAGTAAAATCTACAAAACGACAAATATGCATATGCTGCTGGGGGTAATGGAGGATTTACAAAAAAGTGAAGAAGCTGAGGTCATGACTAGGGATTGCACAACTAGAACTATGTTCACAGTATGAGAACAGACTGCACTGACCAGCCTTGCATGCCTCTGTAGGAAGCAATGTGTTCCAGGCCTGACTCAGCCAGACAATGGTTGGCTAAGGACAGAGCCTTTGTGAATACAAAAGGATTCCTTCTTGGAGGTAGAGTTAGTTCTGGTCCAGGGATCAGGGCCAGCTTGTGGACTTGGGGCTGGACCCTTGTTGCTCGTTATATTTGGTCAAGTACAAACTTCCTTAAAGACTATAGGGTCCCAGTAATTTCTTTCCTAGCCTGTGGTAGAAAAGCTCATTCTGCCTGAGCAGACTGGAAAGCTCTTACATTTAAGCAAAGTCCTAGAAGATGAGTAGATTTTTTGTTTATTTATTTTTTTTATTTTTTTTATCAGACACATGGCAGAGTCAAGCTATTCCTGTCCTTAGAAAACAGGTATGAAACTTGAGATCCCCCAATGGCTGACAGTGGGATGGGCAGCAAACATGAACTTCCCATGGACACTCTCATAGGATCCCTTCGGTCACCTCAAATAAATACAGAATCAAGGCAGCTTCCATATGCCAGGCAGCACAGTTTCAAGGTGAGTCTTCTCATTTCCTTTCTAGCCACTCTGGAGCTTCTCTTGTGCAGACAAGGCCGTAGGACTCATAGGTGAAGAGCGGATAGCACTTTTCTGACTGGTGTATAAAGAGGGTGTGGGTGGAGCTTGGGGATTCTTATGAAAGAATGGGAGGAAGGATTGCAGGCTCTGAAGGGGATAGGAACTCCACAGGAAGACCAATAGAGTCAACTAGCCTGGACTCTTGGAGCTCTCAGAGACTGAACCACCAAAGAACACACACAGGCTGGACCTAGGCCTCCCTGCTCAAATGTAGCAGATGTGCAGCTTGACCTTCTTGTGGATCCTGAACTGGACAACTGGAGCAGGGGCTATCCCAAAAGCTGTTGCCTGCCATGTTACCCAAATATTATCTTAGAGAATGCTGTGAAAGATGGAAGGTCCTTATTGCATTGAAAGACTCATCTTCTTCAGCCAGAGGGCAGAAACTGCTGGAAAGACAGGAGCCTAGCATGGCTGTCCTTTGAGAGGCTCTACCACATCTGACTGAGATAGATGCAGATACTTATAGCCAACCACTGGATTGGAGTTGGATTCCCCAATGGAAGAGTTAGAGAAGGATTGAAGGAGCTGAGGAGCCTGGCAACCCCATAGGAAGACCAACGGTATCAACTAACCAGGACTCCTGGGAGCTCCCAGAGACTAAGCCACCAACCAAAGAGCACACATGCCCCTTGTCTGGAGACAAGTGGGAGAGAATGTGTTTAATCCTCTAGAGACTTGAAACTCTCAGGGAAGGGGGAGTACAGGGAGGGTGAGGTGGGTGTGGGTGGGTGACAGGGGTGGGTGGAGGGACACCCTCTCAGAGGCAAAGGGGAGGACGAATGGAGTGAAGAACTTTTGGAGGGGGGACGGGGAAGGAGGGTAACATTTGGCATGTAAATAAATAAAGCGATTTTTTAAAAAAGGGATGGGGCATCTGCTTGGAGAGAATTCTGGGAAGGATGCTTGACTGAAGAGTTATGAGGAAGGGAAGGCCAGGCTCTGTCACAAAGTCGATGGGGAAAGTCTATTCCTCAGCATCTGGTCTTACATCAGTTGGTGCATTTATTGGATGACCCATCTCCCATCTAGACACAGAGCAGAACACAGGACAGGTGAGCTCAGATGAAATGGCAGTGTAGCAAGGGTGTCTTTAAGGTAAAGCTAAGCAGAGGTAGAATGGAGTTTGGAAACAGTGATATGATGATGCTCTTAAGCACCTGCTACACAGATATATAATTGTTTTTTTCCCTCTGCCTCTAATGTCTTTCCTGGGTCTGGCCTAAAACACGTGGTGTGTCCATCATCACCTTGCCCATCTTAGCCATGTCAGGACTCAGGCTTCAGAATTCATAACTGTAGACAATAGACTGACAACTCTGTTTTCTTTCTGGGACCCTACAGGTCTGGAACAGGAGAGATCCCCATGTGAGCCTGTAGGTCAATGGGTAGGGAGAATCAGGCCAGACTAGGTAGGATTGACTCCAGCCAACTGAACAGAAACAACAGTGAGATTTGGTGATTGACAGCTGTGCATTAGCTCTAGACTCCCGGGGAAACCCAGTCTACCATGGAGCTGTAACATATATCATCTCTTCCCGAGTAAGAAGAAGCAGTTGGACCTCCGATCTATTAATCACATCTGCCATTAATCAGGGTAACTCACCATAATTGTGATTACAGTTGGGAATCAATTAATGTTCACCTTAAAATAACGTGTAGAGAGGAAAGCAATTAATGTAATAGAGCTAGAGCATCATAATGATACAAATGTTATTGACAGTTATGAATCAGAGCTTGCAGGGCAACGCCCGTGGCTTTCACAGAGAGGTTGCCAGTGAAAGGGAAGACACTATCAGGTAGGAACCAAGGACCGTTCCTCTTATCACCATCCACGAAAAAGTGTTGTGCCTGGCGTTTCCTGGCTACCTCCTCTCCACTTCATGGCTCAGCTGTAATCACGCAACCTCCAAAGTTGGAAAGAGATGGGCTGAAGAAGGACCACGGTTTCCTGTTCCTTACCACCAAAGACCTAGTTTATTATTATTTTTCTCAGATTTGGATCTGTTTGGCTGTTTGTTTGATAGGTGTCATTTGGAAGAGATTTTATGATATTAAATAGGTTTGATTTAAACCGAACACAAAGTAGCATTTTAAACTCATTCTGAACTCTCTCTCTCTCTCTCTCTCTCTCTCTCTCTCTCTCTCTCTGTGTGTGTGTGTGTGTGTGTGTGATCAGCTCCACATCCAGCTTTTGATGGAAACTGCACATTCCTAGAGTTGTTTATTTGGCTTATCTCTTAAGCTGCTTCTCTGAATATTTATGTATCTACCTTCGGAACAGCCATTGCAGTTGATCTTGAATTCTTCAACAGCTGAAGTTCTGGGGTTCACCCCCAGCCACTTTTATCCCATCTATAGGAGACTCTTTGTATCTATGTAGTGCCTGGAGGCTGAAACCTAGGGCTTCTTGGATAGAATGACACATAGTTCGTTTGAAAATGGCTGCAAGGACTCTGATGTTTTTCCTTCCGACTAAGGGCTTCTTCCATTCATCTGGTCATGCCCAAGGTCCGTAATGATCCCGTTTACTAGCCTTAGTGGGAAACGAGTTGGTACTCAAGACTGTTACCCACAATAAATGGGTATCAGTGATTTTGGTTCAGTTGCCAAATAAACTCCCATTGATGACCCACTGGTGTTTCATGTTTTTATTTTTTTTTTTTAATTTAATCGATGTCAAGGCATAGACATTGCGCAGGGGAATATCCAAGAGTGACTGATTCTTAATCCCTACCAGTGGGCCATCCTAAGATCTGTGCCCAATTAAGTATGGTTTCTCTTTAAAAATCGATGCACGCTTCTTGTCCGTTAGGAGTAAGGGCGGCAAAGGCCTCCAAATCCACTAGATGGCAGTAGTCGGTTAATCATGTAGGAAGGGGTTGCCTAGAGAAGCAATTCCCAGCAGAGCAGCCACGCTCCAGGATTTATAATCAAGTCCAGAATGTCTAAATATAAAGATACTTTCTCCCTTCCTGCATTCCCCAAAGATTACTTTCACTCTTTCTAATTATTATTTAAAAATAACAACTACTCTGGGCTAGACTATGCAAGACTATGGCAGAAAAGAAACAGTGGCATCCAAGCCCGAAGCAATGGCTGGAGAATTCGGGAGTCAGCATAGGGCCAGCTCGATTCAGCTGCCGCCTCCTTCTACAAGCAAATCGTTTCTTATGAGTAGGGCTGTTTCTAGCCACCGCTCTGCAAGCTTCCAGGCCTTCAAATCAGAGATCTCATCCAGACCATGAGCCCCAAACCACAATTTACCACATAACTACACTGAGCCAAATCCTAATATTAATTTATGGAACCACAAAGCCTTTACAAAGTAGTGTTCTATTTTCCTTATAGAAAGAAAGGGAAGAGGGGTGGGGGAAGGGCAGGGGGAGGGGTAAAAAAACAAAGTCACACCGAGGAGAGATTTGAACTGAAGTCTCTGTGGAACAGGGGTTTCAGGAAGTTCTCTCAATCTGACCTGAACCGAATGTATATTTCACAGCCCTGCTCCCCTGGTTTGAGCCATGGTTCTCTGTAACAACCTTGATTTCCCCTGAAGCTGCTTTCAATGCTATCCTGACCTCCAATACTGGAGTCTCAAAGTAGGGTTGTGGAATTGTGCCCTTGGTGTAGCCTTTTACACAGAGACACGCCAACTCTTATGAACACTCCTTATTAGGCCATTTTCTTTTTGGTCTTTGTCTTTTCTTTAGCAGCCAGAGAGTCTGGTGGTTGGATCTGAGATTTATGCAGGACACTTGGCTAAAATATAAACAGTGGTTTAGAGAAGGGGAATCTGCTTCCTGTCAAAAGTAAGACTAGGCTGGGAGCCTCCTGGAAAGCTGAATTGGATGCTTATCCACAGAACAACATTACTGTCACTAAGGATTCTGTTCCAGGCTAGCTGGCTGGGACCTGGCTGCAGAGCACAATCAGGTTCATACAGTGTCTCAGATCCATCCTTACCTGGATTAGCAGGGAGGGAGTCCAGCACTTGGTTCATAATCATTTGTGGCCAACAGTGTTTGGCTTTTTGCAAACCAATCACATTTTGGTGTCCACTTCATTTAACCTATTTAATTGAATAGCCCTCTGAGGGCCTTGAGCAGTGCAGCCAGGTGGAGTTTGTACAACTCTGGGGGAAGAGGGGCTATAAGTAAATGAAGTCAAGATTCCAAGGAGAGTATTGGACAACAAAGAAAAGATTGATTTAGAATGACACATACTCTCACAAAATGGCTCCTTCAGCCAGAGAAACTAGATCTCTTTCCTCTGAGTGGAGGACTAGGAAGGTATACTCCACTAGCTTCCAGATAAATCATTCTTCAGAGTGCCCTAGTGACTCTGAAGAGGCTCACATCCCTTGTCCAGGGACAGACTTCATGTGGGGTCCAACTCAATTGTGAAATCAAAATTTTTCAAAACTTTTGACTCCCATGGTGGTAGATACACTTGCCCTCCCAGCACCCAGCATAGAGGCTGTGTAGGATTGTGAACTCCAGGGTAGCCTGCTCCAGAGCTCTAGGATTATACTTTGAAACAATGCAGAGTTACTATGGGTTTGAGTTAAAAACTAGTCCTTTCCTTAGTCCTGAGACCAAGAAGAAACAAGGTGAAGGTGGAGGGGCTAATTCCCCCGGAGAGAAGCCGCCTAATTTATCCCAACTCTGTTTGGTAAGATGCATGCTCCATTCTTGTTTGTTTGTTTGTTTGTTTTGGGGGTGGTGTCACTCTCTGTAGCCTAGCTCAGCTTTGAAGCTGAAGCAATTCTAGGTGCTGAGATTATGACAACAGGTTTGCAGCACCATGCCCAGCTATAAGCTTCCAATTTGCCTGTCGCCCTGAACCCTTGAGGGGTTTGCTCTTCAGCAAAAAGATAGCTTCCTGGGGGAGAGACTCCATGAGAGGAGGACAGATCTTTCTGAGGCAGTGGGCTATCTGGGTCACTTCTGGACAGATCCTGGGGCCTCTAAATGTCAGAATGTCCATGCTCAGTTCCATAGGGAGTTTTGCTCCTGGAGGCCTTTCCGTGTCTCCTCTGAGTGCCCTTCTCCCCCCTCCACCACAGTCTCTCCTCTCCCCTGCTCCTCTTTGAGCAAGATCCTATTGTTAGTCATTTGTGTCTTAGGGTGAATTTAAGTTATTTAGTTTCTTCCTGCAGGGCTGAGCCGCAATTCCCCATTGAAGGAACAAAGCTCTAACCTTCAAAGGAATGGGAAGTTGGGGGCTGATAAGGGAGTGCCCTGAGTTGGAGGGCAGGGATGGGGGGACTGCCTACATTTTGGAAATGCTAGCACAGAAGCAGCTACTCCAATGTTCGCAGGGGAAGGAAAATAGAAATTTAAAAACGAACCAATGCCTGGCATTGGTCATACACCAGATCCTTAGGCAGATGATTTCAGAAATACTGTTTGTTCATAGGAATTCTGTAAGGTGGGTATACAGCTTTTAATAGATGATGTAATCAAGGTAAGAGACAGGTAGGTACAGAGAGACACAAATGTAGGGAGAACCATGTTCGGACAACTGCCTAGCTGTACCTGGAACATGGCTGTGCCTCCTTAGGAAACTATTCTATAGGCCTGCTGAGCATTCAGTATTAGGCCCATTTTTTTTTTTTTCAATAGGAAACCTGATACTTAGAGCTGTGAGGTAAGTCCCCTAAAGTCCCTGTCACTGCAGTGGCAGGTAGCTTGTAAGTTCTATACTAAGGAAGTGACTTCTGGGGTTTTAGAATAGAGTTCATTTGCCCTATTTGTTTTAAGCACACAGCAGGGGCAAGGAGAGAAGGGCCAGTAGGTTAACCCCTCAGGAAGGTGCAAGCAGGTGGCAGGACCACACTCCTTGAATTCTACTTTCCACAAACTCATCTATCTCCCTCCTGTCTGCTGCATCCTTGCTCTCTGCTGATGCAAGAAGGCCTAAAGCAGGCAAGGTCCCCAGGCAAGGATAGGGTTGGTCTCTGACAGGAGGGTTATCATTGTCAGAACAATGTCAGCTATCACCTGACAATTTCCTTTCTTGACATTCAGAGATGCTAGGTTGACTTCCTGTCCAGAGCATGTGGGGCCAAACAGACGATATGGATGCTCTCAATGGGTAGCTGATTTGGGGGTGACACGGTTTCAGCCCAGAGGTGATATGATCATTGTCTTCTCTACATTTGTTTCACCGTACGTTCTACTTGCTCTGTATTTCATTAGCATGCCTTGCAGATGACTAATTTATTATTTATAACTTGCATGCCTTCTGAGGTCTTCCTACAAATCACAAGCCACTTCCTTATCCATTATCTGCATTTCATACATCTCTCCTGCGTTTTGCTCATAAGTGACTTGCTTTCTCTCTTTGCTGCTTTAGCTATCTATCTACTGTTGGATAGCAAAATGGCTGAAAACTTCAAAGCTTAAAATAACAATTTACCCCCCAGCCCTCTGGCAATGGGCAAAGAGATACCTTGTTGCTGGTGGTATTCTTACATTAGTCAGGGGCAGAGCAGATGGCAGTCCTTTGTGTATCCTAGCCTGATGCCTGGTTTGGTGGCCAAAGCTGTTTTATGCCTAGGACTCATCAAATCAAATCAAGTCCAGGCAGTGCAGCATAGGAGGAGGAAGACAGACATTCCGACTTCCATGCCAGCCTCAGGCCTACCCTCCAGTGTGGCACAGGCCCATAGATAGCCACTTGAGGTCATGTCATATACTGAGGATGGAGGATGTCACCCAAGGGCCTGCAGCCACATGGCCAGCTTGCAGCAGAAGCCACCACAATGTGTAAGTATGTGGTGGTCAGATGGGAGAGAGAGAGAGAAGTGGAGCAGCTTGAGCATCATGAAGAGAGATGGAACTGGAGACTCCAGGGTAGAGAGGAGAAGCCTGTTGTGAGTGGTCAGCCCCAACACCTGGGGGCAAGGTGAGGGCCCAGCCTGAGCTCCACCTGAGGGAGGGCCATGTCTGGGTCCATGGCTATACAGTGTCAGGGGTTGGTATCAATGTCCTTGGCTCATATTACCACTAGAGAACATGGAAATGTTCCTGGTGGGGCAGCCTTTGGGGACCACTTGGATGTCCAGGGACTGTTCAGAAGTAGCTGTAGCCTCTATGGCTCTGGAGAGCTGGCCTCATCTCTCACCAGTGGAGAGTAGACCTTGCATCTCAAACAGGCAGCACACTGGAGCTGTCTCTGGTGGCAGTGGTGTGGGTGTGCCAACTTGAGGGCTTAAGTGTGGGAGAGCTGGCCCTGCCACCGATCTGCTGTGAGGTGGTTGCTGGGTGATGTCCTCCCCCACTCCTCTACACCTTTGGTAATTAAGGAAGAGCTGGGCCCTAGGTCATGAGTATGGGAGAGCTAGCCCTGCCCCCTCACTGGCTGCAGCACTTGGGAGAATGGGGCCTTGCATCTTGCCTCTGTAACACAGTGGAGCTGGCCCGATGGCAAAGGCAGGGGTAAACCATCCCTGAGCAGGGGAGCTAGCCTAGTCTCTCAAAGGCTGCAGCACTTGGGGGCATAGGTTCTGTATCTTGACTGGGCAGCACAGTGAAGCTGGCTCTGGAGGCATGGGTGTGGGTGAGCCAGTCCCAAGGGCCTGAGAGCAGGAGAGCTGATCTTGCCTCCTGCTAATGGCAGCCCTGGGTGGCCTAGCCAGAGCAATTTGCCCTGGTAATGAAGGTGAAGGAGAGCCAGTATGATGATCAGCTCAACCACCACCCAGACCCAGATCCAGGGCACTGAGGTGGCCCACTCCAAATCTGCAAATGGTTGGGACATGTGAAAAGGCCAACTCTGCTGATCCAAAGCTGCAGGATCTCCATGACACAGGGCAACAACAGGATAACTGGGAGGAGTCCCGGTGAGGATCCAATATTGGTGATGTCAAAGAAGCCAGAGATCTCAAGCCAGACCAACAACTTATTGCAATGAACGTTTGCAAGTGAAGATGTGTGGACAGAGGGATAGACTGTGGGACACATTGTGACACACTACAGCTTCCACGTTAAGAGGTTTTCTATACTTGGGTTTTGTTGTTGTTTGTGTGTGTGTGTGTGTGTTTATTTTGAGGGAGGTTGGTTGAGGGTCAAAGGGCTGATATGAGGGGACCGGCAGGTGAGCAGAACTGGGGTGCAGTTCTTTATTCACAAAGAATAAAAAGTTAAAAGAAAACCAACAAAAATGGTCATGTTTTGATGCATATATAATATTTAAATATATTCTTTGAGAATTTCATACAGGCAAACAATGTATTCCAATCACATTCCCCCCCACTTCCCCTTTCAATTCCCCATCTCCCCAAAGTCCTTCTAAACTTCAGGTTAGTTTTTGTAAAAATATCCCACTGAGCCCAATTGGTAAATAGGTGGAGGGACATCCTTTGGAGCATTGCCAACCTATTAAAAACCTTCTAGAAACCTATCCTTAGAAAAACAAAAACAAAAAGGTCTCTCCCTTTCCTAGCAGCCATCAATTGTTACTAGCTCCTCAGCTGGGAGTGGGGCTTTTGAAGTCCTCCCTCATCCATGCTAGACCAGCTTGATTTGCACAGGTCTTGAGTGGATGACCATAGTTGCCAATACTTTACATATTTAATCTCTCACAATTTCCGTGGGCCAGGAAGTTGGGAGCAGTTTGGTTGGGGTAGTCTGGCTTAGGGATCCTCAAGAAGTTACAGTCATCTGAACTTAGCTGGGTCTGGAGGAGGCACTGCCAAGATGTTATAGCCACAGTTGGGATGCTGGTCCTGATGGCAGAGATTCTCAGTTTCTTTGCACATAAGCTTCTCCATAGGGCAGAATGAGTGTCCTTATGAGGTGGCAGATATTTTCGCTCATCCAAGAGACAGCAGTGTCCTCTGTAACCTACCATTGGACATCACACATGATCACATAAGACAGCCCTGTCTGACATCAGATAGCATATATGATATAGGGGATTAGAAGACTAGGATCATTGGTGTCATCTTGAAGACTGACTTCCATAATGAATCCTGGATAACATGATAGTTATCTGTCCTTCTTAAGATTGTCATCCATCCAGTTTATTTCCATAATTCTGTAAAGAAATTGTCCATCCTAAAACCAATATGGCAACTTTGCACTACTTTATACTGTTGCTTGTATCCATCTCCAAATTTTTCCTTTTACCCAAGTTGCTTCCTTTGGATGCTCTAAGTTCTAGTGTTTTCAAAGGGTACAACAAAGCAATTATAACAGTGGTAATCATCACCATTGTGATCACTGAAGCAGGTTGCTTAATTAGAGAGTTATACAGGGCAGGGGAGATGGCCCTGTTGGTAAACAGCTTGCCGTAAAGGCATGAGGATCTGAATTCTGGCACCAGAACCCACATTAAAAAATAAGAGAAACAGTGGTGGGGACGCCAGTGGCATGTGCTTGTAATCCCAGAGGCAGAAGCAGGCAGATCCTCTGGGCTTACTGGCTAGCCTGGGAGGAAACTTAGAGATCTTCAGGTTGATGAGAACTGTGGCTCAAGAAAAAGGTATAAGATACATGAGAAGCAACACTAAAGTTGTCTTTTAGCTTCCACATACAGATTACACAAATGCGTACATTCATATATGCTTGAAAACTTGTATACATATGTGCACACACACAAACATACACACACACACAGACAGATACAGACACACACAGAGATACATACACACTCATATGCACAGACAGACAGACACACACACACACACACACACACACACACACACACACACACGAGCGCGCGCACGCGCGGAAGGGATTATGAATAAGATCTTCACAGAGCACCAGGGAGGAAGTCTGACCCAGCATCTCAGCTGGAGAAGGCAGGTTTTCCTTTACATTTCTCATGGCCTCTAAATGGCTTGTTTCTTTTATCCTCTGGGTATGAGAAGTGTAACTGAGCAGCATCTAGAAGTCTTTAATTCAAGGCATGAGTCACTATGGTGCTTCTGACACATAGTCGAGTAATAGCAATGAGTGTTTCAATCTCTTGTCTTCATGGATCTGGATCTCTCAAAGATCAGGATCATTTATGTCTATGATGTTGGTCTATGTGGTTTGGTTTGGTTTTGCTCCCATATTCACATACCATATCTTTTCTCATCAGTGGCATCTCTTGGGGTAGGAGGCATGCAGAAATAATACTACGAATTCATTCTTGGGTCTGCCCCATAACACCAATTGGCTGACATTATCAGAAAGATCAGTTGTTTAAAATTACTGTTTGATTATCTGTAACACAAGCAGGGTTCACTCAGGGTTTGATTGGCTTGGCTAAGACCTTCTAGGATTGCTTGACATTAGCCAATCTATATATTGGCTATTTCAATGTGTCCCATATTAGTATGGCATTTCTTTATGCCTTGCCAATGGAAGAAGGCCTGAGAGTCCTAGGGCTTGGGTTAGGATATGCAGAATTAGATTTTTACTTATTCATGACTTCTTTTAGGAGGAGAATGGAATGAGTCTCTTCAGAAGAGACATTCACTAGAAGCCTAATAGTTTATTCTTTAATTCCTTATATGGTATTAGAGTTAGACTGCTAAATGTCTCCCATAAGCTCAGGTGTTTGAACATTTGGTCAATGTTTTATGCTGGTGGTTTGGGAGAGGCTGTGAAATCTTTGGGAGGTGGGGCTTATCTAGAGTACCTAAGTCACCAGGACAGGTTACTTGGAAGGCTATACCCACAGCTGCTTCTGAGATCTGCTGCCTGCTGAACTGAAATCCCTGGACACTATGAGAGTCAAATGAACTCTTCTTCACTTAAGGTGTGTCAGGACCTTTGTCAGAGCTATGGAAAACAAAATTAGTACACATAACTAACTAAAGAGCACAATGCTTATAGGAACTATGGTGCTTTGAGCTTCATTGTTTACTGGAGATAGCTAATTAATATTGTTTTTCCTACTGTGACAGCTAATAGTATATGCTGGCTTGACTGGCCACAAAATGCTTAGATGCTGGTTCATATGTACATTATTCTGCATATGACTCTGACAGCTGTTTTTGATGAGCTTTATGTTTAAGTTGGGAGACCATGTAAGCTGATCGGTCTCTCTAAAATCAATCTTATCAAATCAGTTAAAGGGCTGATCAGAACAAACAGGTGATCCTTCAGTAAGTGAAGAGAATTCTTCCTATCTGGTGACCTTCAAATTGGAACACTTGCCTCAACTTTTAGTGTTCTGCTTAGACTATATCCTGTCTTGGCTAAAATACTCTTGACCATCCCACAGGTGACTGTGTATAAGTGGACATGTTGACCATCCCGCAGGTGACT
>JADRCH010000050.1:11287593-11314457 GCA_019843965.1 Rhynchomys soricoides
TAAGTGGACGTGTTGACCATCCCGCAGGTGACTGTGTATAGGTGGACATGGTATATCTGGGTCATGGTATCTCCCTAGAAATATTTCCCACTTCCACGGATGGTGGCACACTTCCCCAGTGAGCACAGATGTGCTTCCAGGGTGTGCGGTTATAACTGCCTCCCTCTTATTGCTTGCTGTGAATGAAGAAGCCACAAGCCCTGGATTGATTATAACTTGACATGATCCAAATACTGAATAGAGATTGTGTTACCCAGGCATACATAGCCTGAGACCTTTCTATATGAGTGTGTGAGACAGATTCTAGTGCGTTGTCCTTTTAGTAGAATGGGCTGGTGGTACTACATGGGAATTACCAAGAATGACTTCCTGTCTATTCTCTGCATCTCTGTGATGGTTTAAAGATAATGGCCTCAGCCGGGCAGTGGTGGCCCGGGCCTTTAATCCCAGCACTGGGGAGGCAGAGGCAGGCAGATTTCTGAGTTCAAGGCCAGCCTGGTCTACAGAGTGAGTTCCAGGACAGCTTGGGCTATACAGAGAAACCCTGTCTCAAAAAAACAAAAAACAAAAACAACCAACCAAACAAACAAAAAGGATAATGGCCTCATCTACTAGACTTCTTAGTGGGAAGACATTTTCATTTAAACTGAACCATAGAGAGAGATGGGGGTCAGCATCTAAATGCTGTTAATCATTAGGAAGTCTCCTCCTCTTACCATTTTCTCATAGATGCCAGAGCTCTAGTTACCTCATCTTCAATCTCAGTCTTGCCCCTCAAGGACACAAGAGGAACAGTGGTAATAACTGGTAGGGAGTCCCTTTCACCTTCCCATTCTGTTGTGCAAACAGCTCTTTGGGTGTGTGTGCCAGCTGATAGTAATGTGGGCTCCCTTTAAGTCCCTTCTGTATGCCCATAGCAGCTAGAGGTGTTGTCTGTTGACTCTATGGAACTATTTTTCTCATGTATATTATATTTGTAAACTATATTATACTGACCACAGAGGATGCTTGGTCAAAGTTACATTGCCTTTGTATTTATTTGCTTGTTTGTTCACGTGGTAGCTGCCTGCCCACTTTGTTATTGTAGATAATGATACCCCATAGAACCATGATGCTTTTGCCAATCCTGAACTTGAGACTTCCTTTTCATGTGTGTATATGTTTGTGTGTGTGAATGTGAGTGTGTATATGTGTGTATGTGTATGTGTGTGTGAGAGTGTGTATGAATGTGTGTGTGTGTTGTATGTATGTATGTATGTGTGTATGTATGTGTGTGTTTGTGTGAGTATATACGTGTGTGAGGATCTGCATGTGTTTGTGTGAGTGGTGTGTATGTGTATGTATTTTTGTGTGTGTGTTACTGTGTGTTGAGTATGTGAGAGTGTGTTATTGTGTGGTTGTGTATGGTGTGTATGTGTGTGAGTGTGTGTGTGAATGTCTGTGTGAGTGTATTGTTTTGTGATTGTATGTGGTATATGAGTATATGTGTGTTTGTGTGTGTGTGTGTGTATGTGTGTGATTGAGTATGTGTGTGTAAGTGTGTGTATGTGTGATTGAGTATGTGTGTATGTGACAGTGTGTGAGTGTATTAGTGTGTGTGTGTGAAGGTCATAAGATAATGTCAGTCATCTTCCTCCTTTTGTTTGAGACAGAATCTCTGATTGGTTTGGAACTTCACCAAGCAGGCAAGACTAGCTGGCCAGAGACTGTCTAGAGATCTGTCTGTGTCCACCTCACAGCTCTCTCTCAGCAGGATTAAAAGGCACACACCACCAGCCTGCCTTTCACGTGGTACTGTGGAGCAGACTCAGATCCTCATACTCACAAAGCCTCATACTCACAAAGTCAGTGCTTTACAGACTGATTCAACTCCCCAGTCCTCAGTGGACTTTTTGCCCCACCTTTGTAAACCAAGGTTCCCAGAAAGAATTTTCTCCTTCCATTGAGTCTTCTGCAGGGCAGATTAACTGATTAGAACTTCAAAGATTGTAGAGAGGTTGGAATGTTGCAGGTCCTGAATCTAATTACAATTTGTCTTGGGCTATCTTTAGCTCCCTAAATAACTATTCCTTACCTACCACTATGTCTGGCCTTACACATTGTGACTAACAGATTAATCCTTTGGAATATATTAACTTGACAAAACCTAGTTTCCACCAACCCAAAGGCCAAGAGTGTCATCAGACAGCATCCTAGTCCTGTCGCTGAGATTTCTCTATTTTTCTGTAGCCACCTACTTAATGTTTCCACTAATATGTTTGGAAAGTACCTTGATTTATGACTTTCCTTGTTACTATAAGAATTTCATGAAACTGTTACCACATTGGAATTTGGGCTAACCTGAATCTGTGTTCCCAAACCATGGCCACTCATACTTGGATACAGAATAAATTCTCTCTCATCTCCTTTGAAGAGAAGGTTGTGCTTGTTTTGTTGACATCTACTACTCTTGGGACTATTATTACTACAAGACTTTCAAAAGCCAGCTGGGCCCTCTTCTTTGCCTTACCTTTCTTCCCGTCTCTCTACTATATATTGCTCAATTATCACATCTTCTGAACGGCTTCTTTAACCACCGAGAGGGGCAGAATCTGGGTCACACTGTGGAAGATTTGGCTGGGCTCATATTTTTGTGATTGATTCCTGTTAGCATCTACAGCTACAATGTGCCAGTAGCTGATTGGTAACAATCTCGGGTCTATGTATACCATCCTTAGTTCCCTATATAGTATATGGTGTGACAATTTCTGCTTTTTCCTTTTAAGGAAACATATCTTTCCACTTTGCACTCTGCTGAGAATTCTGTTCTTTGTCTTTGAACAAGAGTGTGTATATATTTATTTTTCTACTATTTTAAAACACATTATTATTTTTGTTATTTTTACTGTTTCTCTGTGTTCAGCAAAGAGAGAGATTATATATTCTGTCTGCCCTCATGAGTAAGAAGCTTGACTCTCTCTTTCAAACCCAGCTCCTCTTTTCATTGTATAGATTGTGGTATCTTCATATTCCCTACCCTGCTTGGCTCCGAAGCCCTGTTTATACATGCAAAGATTCATTGATATGTCCTACTAAATAGTAGGCTATATATCCCAGCATTCCTCTTTAGCAGTCTAGAATAATTGGCAAGCACTTTGAAATTTCCATTTTTTCTTCATCTTCTTCCATTAATCTCAGCCAGGGGAAGAGAGCCATAGAGAAAATTCTACAGTTTTTTAATATGGATTCTATATTTTTGAAAAGGCAAGCATAATGCTTTAAAGGAACATACTCCCTCTAGTGTAATTATAAATATCATTTGTGAAGCACTTGTCTATCAAGTATTGCACTAAATAAATGATAAACACAAACTCACTTAACTTTTTGCAGTATCCCAAGCGTAGATATTTCATCTACATGTGCAAGTGAGAAAACCAGGAGGACCAGAGGATAAGCAAGGGAGGCTTGGGAGATGACTCAACAGCTAAGAGCTCTGACTGTCCTTGGAGAGGACCTGGATTAGGTTCCCAGCACCCATATTAAGTAGCTTGCCACCAACATCAGCCCCAGGGGATCTCATACTTTCCTCTGGCCTCAGAGGGGACCCACACCTAAGTTACATACACATGAATGCATGCATACATTTAAGAAAATAAAGACAGATGAGGGTTAAGTGGTTGTCTATAGCTGCTTAGCTATTGATGGACAATCATAGCATTCAAATTCAGGTTGTATAATTTTAAACTCTTTCCATAATTCATAATGGCAACAATTTTAGATTTTGTAGGCCATATAAGATTTTGGATCTTTCTTGGATATGAAAGTTAAAAAGGTGAATTCACTTAGTAGGCTACAGAAATCAAACCGTGGACTGCATTTGACCTGACGGCCACAGTTTGCCAATTCCCTGCTCTAGAATATCTGCTTCATCCACCACAGCCACAGGGATCTCCAGGCAGTGTGGCTTGCCATGTGCACATGAGCACCATGAATATCAGATGTATTATGGCCAGTTATGGTTTAAAGGAGATTTTTTCCACCATGTATCCACTCTGTAGTTTCTGCATCGGGAATTAGAACAAAAAGATTTTTTGCCTTTGAATATTTTTGGCATTTGTCACACTGGGCTTCTGGGAACCTTGGTGAAGAGCTAATGAGTTCTGTGACATTTTCTCATCCAAAGCTTTAGGTGACAGCTGCTTTGCCAGTCACTTCTCACTGACATGCATTTTTCCCCACGAGAAGAGGAAACGGAGCCAGGGCCTTCTTCCCTCACCGCCCTCCATCGATAGTCATTTGACATGGAACGCTGGGCAAAGCCAAGTTGGTAGGCTGGTCATAGGTTCAAGCTCAGAGATGATGAAGGTCTAGGGAGAAAGAGGGTGTCAGTGGGTGGGGCAGTGGGTGGGGCAGTGGGTGGGACAGGGTAGGCTTAAAGAATTGATGCTATGAAGGAGATTAAGAGCGGGCAGAACCTAGGCTGAGTCAGAGCGGCCATGCCTACATGGTGGTGGATGATAGTTTATGAATACATGGAATTCAGCAGCAGACTCATTTTCAAGGGAGGGGACATGTCAAATTCAGCAGCAAATGAGTTCATTCTGCGGTTTCTGCAGTCTTCCCCTGAAGATGGATGTCTATCAGGACAGCAGTTTAAAATATAAGTTCATTACAGAAGCAACAGTGAGACTAGAGAGGTTGAATTTAGCCCCGGGATAACTTGGATCTATTGAAAAATTGCACAGAGTTGAGTCTTCACAAAATTCTTATTTAGAAGAGAGATTTTGGAGGAGGAAGAGAGAGAGGCTCTGCAAACCATGATGCTACCGTTTCCAAGGATCCTGGCTGTGATACGACAGAGGCTGTGGGCCAGCTGCAGAGAGAACATGATAGACAGATGCTAAAGATACTTTGCCTGGAGAATCAGACACACTTAGAATGTTTTTTTTTTTTTTTTTAAAAAAAGAAAAACAGTTTTTTCTTTTTTTAAGTGCAGTATTTTCCCCAATATTTTATTTTGAAAAATAGTAAAAAATGGCCTTGGGAAAAGAGTATAGTAAATAAACACTCATATAACTTTCATACAAATTGACCAGTAAATATTTTTGCCACATTTACTATGGATATTCTTCTAAATAATTACATTTTAATTATCATACTCAGTAGATTTAAGGAAGACATCATAGTTTTTCAAATATCTAACTTATGTTCAGGTTTCTGTGATTACTTTAATGATATATTTTTTAAAAGTGTTTATTCAATGGTCAAGAATTATACAGAGGTCCTATTAGGCATATTTAGTGTTTAACTTAGAGCCATTGTCATTGATCAATAGATAATTATTTAACATTTGTTATGAAACATTATGTTAAATAATTATCTATTGATCAATGGATAATTATCCATTAATCTATTGGAGAAAGACTCTCCAATAATCTATTGGAGAAAGACTATTTAGGAGGTTGAGGCAGAAACGCAGAAAGAGCACAAGTTCAAGGCTCACCTGGGCTACAGAATGATTTGAAGGCCAGCCTGGGCAAATCAGTGAGACTAAGCATCAAAGTAAAAGTACAGAAGGATTGGAGATATAAGAGCACGTTCCGTCTGATGCTTTATAACTTCTTATTTGCTGACTGCTATCGTCATTTATTTAATTAGTCTCTTGCACATGAACAATTGGATCATCTCCAATGGTGTTTTTAATTACATACAGCACCATGAAGTAAAGCCCCATGAACGTTTTCATTCTGCAGTCATCAGAGGAATATCATCAGGGTGACTGAGAAAATGGGGTTGCAGAATTAAGGGACAATGTGCTTGTCACTTCATTCGACATGGCCATGCTCCTTCCA
This sequence comes from Rhynchomys soricoides, assembly GCA_019843965.1. Taxonomy (NCBI): domain Eukaryota; kingdom Metazoa; phylum Chordata; class Mammalia; order Rodentia; family Muridae; genus Rhynchomys; species Rhynchomys soricoides. The sequence continues at coordinate 11,293,425 of JADRCH010000050.1, forward strand.
TAGGAACTGGACCATATTTGCTTTCATACTGGAAGTATAAGAGAAGATCTTGTCCCTACTGCACCACTAAAAGAAATGATTGCCAAGATTTTGGAATTTAAAAAGCTTTATTATTGTTATTACTGTATTATACATTGTTGTTGTTATGATGATGATGTATTTGTGTGTGTGTGCTCGCGCGTGTGAGGGAGAACACAAGCTACAGAGTGAATGTGCAGGTTAGATAATATTACAGAGTCAATTCTCTTCAGCTCTGGCAGGCTCACACACGTTACCCACCAAGCCATTCCGCTGGCCTGACTTTGAAATTTTTGCTAATTTCTTTTTTTTCTTCTAATTTCTTAACTGAGAAACTGGTCTATTTTTAATTTGCAATTCACCATTATTAGTGAAATTAAACATCTTTCAGTATCTTTAAGGAACATTGCATTTTCTGAGGACTTATTCATTGAGACAGAGTCTCACTTTATAGCACTGGCTGGCCTGGAACTCTTACGTAGACCAGACTGGTCTTGAACTCACAGAGATTCACCTACCACTGCCTCCTAAGTGCTGGGATTAGAGGAAAGGACCGTGCCCAGTGTTATTTGAAAGCTATTTGTATTAGTTGCTTTCCTCTTTGCTGTGACCAAATGTCTGACAAGAGGCATCTTAAGCAGGAGAAGGATTTATTGTGCCTGGTGGTTTAAGGAAGTACGTTTTATCATGGTGGGAAGGTGACCGGGAGCACAGAGCTCAAACTCCTGACTTTCTCATAGCTAGACGGAATAACACAGAATAGACAGGAAGCCAGGCAGTGCTATGAGGTTTTTGTTTTTTGTTTTGTTTTGTTTTGTTTTTTTGGCAGGGTTTCTCTGTGTAGCCCTGGCTGTCCTGGAACTCACTCTGTAGACCAGGCTGGCCTCGAACTCAGAAATCCACCTGCCTCTGCCTCCCAAGTGCTGGGATTAAAGGTGTGAGCCATCACTGCCTGGCACAGTGCTATGAGTTTTAAGACCCACCCCTTGTGATCCACTTCCTCCAGCTAGATTCCATATCCTAATGGCTCCATCATCTTCCAAAACACCACCAGCACCCAGGGACCTAGTGCTCAAACATGCGAGTCTATAGGGGCCATATCACATGCATATCTTGCATAACACTGCTTTTAATTCTATCAGATTTTAAACTATTACTATCAGTAGGAAGGATAGCCCCTTTGTGGAATGTTATACTTCCCTCTCCTGTCTATCACTTGCCCTTGTGTATGTGTGTGTACATGTATGTTTGTGTATGTATACAGGCCAGAAGACAATGCTGTATCATTCCTCAAGCACAGAACATCTTTTAAAAGATAATGTCTTTCATTGGACCTTGCCAGGTGAGCCCCAGGTGTATGCTTGTCCCCATCTCCTCAGGTGAGTACCACTTCTCCCGCCCTTTTCTTCTTCTTTACCATAGGGTCTGGGGATCCATCCAGGTCCCTGTTCTCACAAAGCAAGCAGCTTATAGACTGAGCTATCTGCCTTTTGATGTGTTGATTTTGCTCTATTAAGGAATGTTTATTGTTTGTTTGTTTGTCTGTTGTTTTGAGACAAGGTCTCCATATGTATCTATGGTCAGCCTACAGTTCTCTATGTAGACCACACTGGCCTCAAATTTATAGAGACCAGCCTGCCTCTGCCTCCCAAGTGCTGGGATTAAAAGCATGTGCCCACCATACTCTGTTATTAAGAACTTTAAATAAATGATCAGATTCTTTTCTTTAGCATATCTGCCAAATGAATTCCCTCACACGGTTCCTATATGGTTACATCATTACAGCTAGGCTTTTATACGTTTAGATAATACGCTGACTGTATAACAAAATCCCATTGTGCTATTACTATTTTAAAGATTGAGTTGTTTACTCTCTGCATATATATGTGCACTGCATGGATGCAGTGTCCACAGGGGACAAAAAAGGGATCCAGATCCTCTGGAGCTGGAATTACAGGTGGCTCTGACTGCGTAAAATGTGGGTACTGGGAACGGAACTTAAAAACACCTTTTGATCTCTTGCCTGCTTTAAAGCTTTCCTTTGCGTCCCTTGTTAGCCTTCACTTAATTTTGTTCTCCCTTGGACATCTTTAGTTTTCCCATGTTAGATGATTTTACCTTCCCCGCAACTGATTTTCCAAGTTTAATCAATTCTTTCACATCCTTTTGTGGTTTATTTTTATCTACTTTGTTATCAGATTAGTGTTTAAATGTAAACTTATCAGTGTTTAGATTTATAACTTGAATTGTTTTCATACGTGCAGACGAATGTTTAATCCAGGGTAGGGCATAATGTTATAGTTTTCCTCAACTTCATGGGGTGTATTGCATTTTTACCAACTGAAAATTTTCATATTTCATTTTAAAGTTATTTTTATAATAACTTTGTATGATAGTGTCAGTCATTTTCTGTTCATTTTGAAACACTTATTTTCATAGACTAGCAGGAAGGGTTGTATAGAGCTAGGGATGGCGGAGACTTACAATGATTTTATTTTTAGTTCAGGAGTGTTCCCTTACTGAACTATGAAATGGAATTTTATTTATCGTGTGGTGCCTTCGGCAGGCAAAGAACGATGTACCTTCTGCACTGAAGAGTTCCCTTTGTTTCTGAAGGGCCATTTAATGCCCATTTTCAGCTCCTGGTGTCAATTTTTATCCTTCTTTATTTTGGCCAGAAAAACTCAAAATTGTGCCCCTTTGAAGTCCCTTCCTCTCCCTCAGAACCATTCTAGTCTCTAGACAGTCACGTTTGTGCTCTGTGCCTTCCAGCCCTTTCTAATAGATTCCCAGCTCTGCAGTACTCAGAAGCACCAAGTGTTGTTCTCATTTCCTACTGAGGGTGGCACTTTCCTCTGCCCATCCTCCTGGTCTTTACGCCGTTTGTCTTCTGCTATACACTCTCCAGATGGCCTTGCTGTGGGCTTGCTTTACTTCCTGACTTTGCACAATTTTAACTTCAAAATATACTTGCCTTCCTACCTGTGGCCCAGTCCTTGGGTATGACTAGCTTTATTTACTCTTGTTGTATTATTATTATTATGTTATGAATTTTGTTCTCATTTGAAGATGTGTGAATAGATTTGGAGTTAAATAACTATTGTTATTCTGCTGGAAGCTGGAGCACTCATAAATTTGAAATTTGAAATGCATGGTAGAGATTATTTAGTAGAAACCCTTCTATTTACAAATGAGAAACTTAAAGCGGCAGGAACCCATTTGTCCAGCGTTATACAGGACTGGACTAAGGACCATTGCTCTACATCCTTCTCATAGTGAAGTAACAAAATCATCCTTCAGAGCAAGGTTCATTACACTAGAGGAGGAAATCCTAAAAGCCAGAAGTCTGGGTGTTTCCATGCCCTCATTTAAAACCCAGAGTCTATAAAAGTAGAAATTTCCCAGCCTTTTGAATCACTGGATACTGAATCCCAAGAATTATCTCTGGTCCTATTTAGCTGTAAGGTCCTACATGAACTTATCCCCTCATTTATCTATGATGCTGGTGACTGGAAACATCAAGGTTCTGGAACTTTATCTAAGCTAGAGTTTTGCTTACGTATAGGAGGGGAGGAAAATAGAAAATAAAGAATTTTCTCTGATTTCCTTTTACTCAGGGGAGAGGGGAGGATCCTAGTGGTGGAGTCATGATGTGCTAGACACTCTGCTGACTTTGGGGGCAACCGTGAGACATAAAGCGAAGTCCTTGCCCACAAAGAGTCCATTGTCTTACTGACTGAGTTTGCAAGCATTATGCAACCTGTGGGTAAGTACTGTCAGATGGGGAAATAGCTAACAACAGGGGCAGGGAGTTGGAAACAGCAATGTGGCCTTGGACAGAAGTCTTTGCTAATGAGGTAGCCTTTGAGTTTAATTTGAAAGAATGAATGTGGGTTTGGTGGTCAGAAAACCAAGGGAAGTATTTAATATTTGGTGAGCAGGATAGTTGGGAATGGTTAGAGGATTAGCCTTGGCTCTGCACCAGAGGGTACTCTCCAGAACCTTAGTTTATTTAGAATGTTTTCTGGAAGTCCATAGGCAGTGGTAAAAGGCCCTAAGTAACTAAGTAAGGATCTTGTGATTCAGAATGTGGAGTGGACCATAGGATCATGTCTGGAAGCAGAAACATAAATCAAGAATATTTTGTTAATATGACAGAAAGTTAATAAAGGCCTCTAAATTCACTCTTTGCTGTGATGGCTAACTATGGTCTGTTGGAAGTCAGACTCAACTTGTCTGAACATAAACCATCCTTTTTTCTCTTTAATATTCACTACCTACTGAAGTTGTTGAGTCCAATGTCACAAACTAGATACCAAGAGATGGGTTTCCCCAACTTAAACATTTTATAATTACCAACACTTTAAAAATGAGTGTTTTTAATCTCTCTTCTTGGGCTGGAGAGATGGCTTAGGGGTTAAGGGCCCATAGTGCTCCTTCAGAGAACCCTAGTTCATTCCCTGCACCTCTATCAGGTGCCTTACAATCACCTAGAACTCCAGCTCTAGGGAATAGGACACTTCTGACATCTACAGGCACACAGTCATGCACACACAAACACACACACACAGTCATACGCACATACGCATATACACGAACATATAATGAAAACCAAAATAAATCTTCAAAAAGATTTTTTCCCTCAACCCCAACTTCTACTACCTCAGTGAAGGTGCAAGGAAAACACCATCAAATAAAAACTGTTCAAAGTATCATTGCATTAGAGGTCTCAGTGAAGCGATAGAAACTTGGGAATGGAAGAAACCAGGCCATGCTGGGAAGGGAAGACGTTATAGTGAGTGGATATGACATTGGAAGCTGAGAGTTGAAAGGAAGTTCAATTGTGGTTGATGCTAAAGTTTTGGTACCAATAAGGACAGTGTTACTGTTTTCTCATTGCTACAACAAAATACTAGGATAAAGCAAGGTGAGGGAGGAATGCTTTAGCTCATGGGATTTAGTTCACCGTGGAATGAATAGCATGGTAGTAGCAGCAGTTCTGTCTACTATAGCAGGAACATGGAGCAACATCAGTTCTTCAGAAGCCCAGTGCCTGGAGGGAACAAAACATGACTTGGACCCAAAACAGTTTAACCTTTGAAGCCATCCAGTGGCCCATTGCAGCTACCATGTCCTAAAGATACCACATCTCCCCAGAGTCCCAACAGCCAGAGATCGCTATCAAACACACAAACCTATAGGGGACAATTCACAATCAAACAGTAACAGGGTCTGAGGTGTGAGAAGGATATTACCAGCAATTAGGAAGATAAGAGGTTGAGGGTCTGTGGTGTTGAGGGAATCACCAGTAGAAATACCGAAGTCTTTAAAACTAATGGCAGAGCTTAGTAGGAATAGTAGTTACTGTAGTCCAAACTGTCACAACAGAGAGATGTTCAGATACTCAGACCACCACTAAATAAATAGAAGTACCAAAAAAGCAACAATCAGAGTCAAAGGGCAAGAATCATACCATTATATCAAATTATATCAAATATTAAAACATCAATATCATAACCCAAGGGTATCCCCAATGTCCTGACTGGGTATGGAGTCACATTAGTCCTGCCTTTCTTAATTTAGCTATTCTTCTAGGTCCCTGGCATGTTATCTATTCTCCAGATCCAACTCCAATTTTCCATGTTGAAAGCTTCTAAGTAAGAGGAAATGTTGGCAGGAGATGGGCAAAACCACGAGCCTTATTACAAATTTAAATAGTACAGTCCGGATTATCTGAAACTTTTCCTTTGCCAAATCAGTTTCCTTGCTCTCTTCTCCAAAAAATCATGGACAGAAAACTCTTTGGAAGTTGTGAGAAATAGGAAGATTTCCTCCCTTCCATTCTGTGGCCAATAGATCATAAGAAAACTTAGGAACTTCCTTGAGTCCTAGGTGCTCCTTACATTTATTTCTTGTTTGGACCATAATCCTTTTATAATCATCCCCTTCCTCCGATTCAGGAAGGACAGAGTCAAGTGTGAGCACTCTACAGTATGAACTCAGCATGGTATATTAGGGATATGTACCTGTGCTAGTGCATGCCCATCATTGGAGTGATGGGTGGTGGAAGAAGGTGTGGCCGAGTAGGTAGGAGACATAGAAAAGGAACCTGGGGAGGGAGAGTTTAGAGTCAGAGAGATACCAGAGAGCATTCCAAATCAACTGGAATTGGGAGAAACGTTACATGGTCAACTGACAAAACATTGACATCTATTTAGCTTAGAGCTCAATCCACAGCTCACTCCTGTGAAAGTAACTATTGAAACCTATTGCAGATGAACTTTCTGAATTAAGAGTTCAGATGGAGATCGAAGAACTGAGTAGTGAGGTCTAAACTTGAGGAAGCTCCCACACTTGGAAAGGAGGAAGAAGCAGAACTCTGGTCAAAGAGTCTGAAGGAGAATCGGTATATTGTTTCCAAGGTCATGTATTAGGATGGAAACGTTGTGGCGATGGTATGAAGGGACACCAAGGGCTGTGGGAGTTGTTGGTCAGGGGAGCCTGTGTAGTATCTGCCATAGCAGAATGGATGCTGGGCAGCCAGGTACAGGCAGGGAGTGTTTAGAGTAGACATGAACCCAGTAGTTATGCTCAAAGTGTAGAACTGCATACAAAGGGAGACATGAGGTGCTGTTAAAGGGACACATCCAGCAAATGATGATCTTTTGAGAATGTTGGTTTTTCAAAAATTAATATTTATGGGCCAGAAGGAAGGCTCAGGGGTTAATAGTAATTGCTGTTCTTGGGGAGGACTGGAGTTTGGTTCCAGCATGTACATCAGGCAGGGCTCACAACCACCTGCAGTTCCATCTAGGGGATTCAATGACCTCTTCTGACCTCTCTGGGCACCTGCATGCATGTACGTATACACACACACACACACACACACACACACACACACAAATAATAACATCTTTTTAAAATAGAAATAAAATTAAAATCTAAAGAAATCGTGCTTATATTTTATTTGCTCTGGGCAAAGGGGAGGAGCTAAGGAAAGGTGTGGATTTCTAGACAAGGTGAGAGCTCTAAGTGTTCACAATCCAATCTTCTTGATCTTGGCTGATAGGAGATGTAAAGACACAGGGAGGTAACCCTAAGAACACTGGCTCAGATTTTCCAGGGATTGTCATATAAAAAAGGGCAAACCGCAGCTTTCTAAGATCAGTGGTTGAAATCTCAGTTTCTCGCCTACTGGTCATTTAGAGAAGGAAGTCAAGTTCTACCTACTCTGCCAGCCTCATGGTGAGCTCTTAAGTCATCTGTCCCAGCATCTCTATACAGGCCTTTCACTGATGTGCTGAGCTACCTGTTGGATCATTCAGTGCTTCCTGTTCTCCAGCCAGAACAAAATGCTGATTTTTGGAATATCTGATGAATAAGCAAAGGCCTATGCCACCTCAGCTGCTATTACTTTTTAATATGAGTTACTTCAATAGAAAGACTTAAATGTTTCTTTCTACTGCTCTGCTACAGTACTTCCAAGGTCATAAATTCTTCTCCTCCCTGTCTGTATTACAGGCATTTCAATCTTTTCTAGATCCGAGAGCACTGAAATCGAAAGAAAACACAACTGGGGCTTTATACATTTTTAATTAGTTGAAATCCTCACTTTGAAGTTGAGGGAAACAATGCTCCTGGCAGAGTGTTGTGGCCACCAAGAAAGCCTGCAGATGAGTGGGTTTTGGGGAAGCTATGCAAGCAATCTGAGGCATCATTCTGAATGAATCTACTTTGTGAAGCTCCCAGATGTCTGTATGTGTGCTTTGTGAACACACACGTGCATTTGTATGTATGAATGTTCATGTGTGTGCAGATGACCTTACATGTTGTCATGCAGAAGCAAACCCCTGCTTTCATTTCTAAAATAATACTCATCCTTCTTTTCTGAAATTGACTCTTTTGTTAGCTCAGAACTCACCAAGTGGGCTGGATTTCCAGCTTGCTTCAGGAGTCCACCTGTCTCCATCTTCCCAATGCTGGGATTATAAATGCATGTCACCAGGCCCATTTGGATTTTGTTTGTTTGTTTCATTTTGTTTTTTAATGTGATTCCTGGGGACTAACTCAGATCCTCATGCTTGCAAGGCAATCATTTTACCAACTAGGCTCTCTCCCCAGCCCTGTGTGTGCCTCTTAGGAATTATAATCAGGCTGTAAATTTACCCCAGACATTCCCTTCTCTCCCCAATCCCTTTGAGGACATGGAAGAACTAACTAGCATAGGCCAGTTGACACTTGCAGCTTTGTTGAGAAACCTGTGCCTCATTTAATTTTAATTCTCTGGACTCCAAGGTGCTATGCATCGGTAGTTGTATGAAAAGGAGAGGCTGTGTCTCTATTCTTAAAATCTCTCTCTCAAGTCATGCATTTCAGTGCTTACTTCTGGGGTCTCAAAATCCTGGGAGTCAGTGTGCTCTCGCTAGTCTCTAGCTCTCAATCCACTCTTGTGAAAAGGGCCTCCTCCCTTGAGGTGGAAAGAAGTGCAGCTTGGCATAAGGCCCAAGAAAGAATGAAGTAAAATGTCCCTTTAGGCATGGCCAAGAGGCATGATTAAGCACCTCTGCTCATCAGCATCAAATATCTTCAATTATGAGGGATTAAGAAGATTGTAAAGGCAAAACTCTAAAGTAGATGAAATATGAGCAGATTAGTGGAAAATGGTACCCAGGATAGCACCCCAGGATGGCACCCCGGGATGGCAGAGGCAAAGCTGCCTCAAGGTGTCCATCAGATGCTAGGGGGTTACAGCTTGTATTTTGATCCCTCTATTCACAGTGTGGGGGCATCTATGCTGTCTTGAGGGGTTGGGGAGTGGAGTACAAGCTGCCTTCTTGCTCATTCTGGCAAAGACAGCATGTTGTAAAATCTTTTGCTTTTCCCTCAGCAACTGACTTAAGATACACAAAGGGGCTTTAATGGGAGCTGGTCACTGATGTTCCATGGGAAAGCTATTTCCTGCAGGTATATATGGATTAGGCAGACAGGAACAAGGTGAGGCTTGCTGTGATGGCATGGAGTGGGTGAGGTATTGCCTTGTTTAGATATCAGTCCACCTAGCAAAAGGCAGGTATTATAAAGAAGTGCAAGAACCACCCTTTAGGATACAAAGAAGAAACACCAGCTTCATGACTATAGTGTTTACCTGTTTGGCTATCTGACCAGCAACCAATTAGCTGACTCAATGTTTGGTGCATTGTCTATTTGCCCAGCTGGTAACTTTCAAGTATTCAGTCAGGAAAGAAGCATTGGGTTGAACCTGAACAATGCTGGGGAGCGCTAGGTTTATAAAGGACAGATACTAGCAAACAGTATGGAGACACTGGAGATCCATAAGGTGCTAAGGTGGCAGGATTCCTAGATATAGAACAAGATAGTCTAAGGTCAGAGAAAAGTGTGAGAGAAGAGTGTTATAGTTGAGAGGGCTTGGGGTTGGTTGGTTCGCACACCCACTCACTAGCTTTCCAACTTGAATTAACCTTCTTTTGTTTCCTCATTTTCTGTAGACACTGGTCACAATTGCTTCCATGTTATGAAGTCATTGTGAGAGTGGTGTTCATTGTGTTTGAAACTTCTTACTCAGAGCCTGACATATAGTAAGCACTTCTCCTCCTCCTCTTCCTCTTCCTCCTCCTCCTCCTCCTCGTCTCTCCTCTTCCCTCCTCCTCTTCCTCCTCCCTCCTCTTCCTCCCTCCTCCTCCCTCCTCCTCCTCCTCCCTCCTCCCTCCTCCTCCTCCTTTTCTTCTTCTTTGCCTTCACCTTCTCCTCCTCCTTCTCCTTCTTTCTTCTTCTTCCTCCCTCTCCACCACCTCCTCCTCTTCTCCTTCTTCCTCTTCCTCTTCTCTTTATTATCATCATTGTCTTTAGAGCCAAAAAATGTAACTGGAGAATAAGAGACATAGACATCCAGCATGGTGACAGAAGCAGAGGACAGGGGACCTGATGAGTTTTCAGTAATGTCTGACCTGAAGTTGCTTGCCTTGCACCAGGGACATAATGCTATTCATGCTGTAGGGGTCTTTGGGGCCTATACAGCCTCTAACAACAAAGAAGAAAAATGGAAACAATAACAATTTAAAAGCATGATCTGAGAGTTCCATTTGATGCCCAGGGATGGGTTAAGTTGGATTCATGGTCCATGAGAAGGGCCAGGGTGTGTATTGGGCATGAAGATGATAGCTTAAGAAACACCGATTGGTCAACCTGATGCTTCCCACCTATGCAGCATGGAAGATGAGAGTGTTGATCTTGAAGTGACCTTGCTGTTTCCTAGACAGATTCATGCAATTAGAAGGGTTTGTAGAAGAACTGCTGGAGGCAGGTTTTCAGAGAAGGCTCAGCCATCTCTGCTTTCCATCCTCGTTTAGAAATAACTTTGAAACACAAGAGGACCTCACAGCAGAAAAGGCAGCATGGTCCCTTCTCTCCTCTTCAAGTCTGGATTCTAGACTCTTAAGCAAAGTGAAGTGTTCACATGTGTCCTATTCCAACCCATTTGTTCATTCACCCATTTGACAAATATGCCAAGCAGTCTTCAGGAAACTCCCAGGGGCATATGTCAGGCTAGTTAATGAACATCATGGTCAAGGAGGAAAGAAGCAGCCATGGAAAGATAAAGGAATGAGCCAAGCTATGCCAACAGATGTGTGACCAATGCTCAGCACAGGGATGGTAGCAAAGTGAGAAAATGGAGCCAGGGTCCTTTGCTCTCTGAGGTTTGAAAGTGACATTGTGACTAATAAGCTAAAATAAACAGAACAAAACATAGGAACTACTGGGGTACAATACAGACTGGTCCCCAAGTCTCTAGATCATATAAGCTTCTAGCCCTCGGACCAGCATCCAGACTAGTTGCTTTCCAGGTATGAGTGACTTGGTCGAAGGCAGATGGGAGACATATCCTCTGTCCTCTCCTTTTGGAGCACATTCATCTAGGTTGTAAGTCCCCCACAATTCGCATGTCTACAGAAATAGTGTTTGTGGTAACACAATTCTTCTACATCCAGCAAAAGAGGAAACCACTCTTTTCTGTTAAGGTCATGTTACCCTATCTATTAGGGCAACTGTATATCAATAAATCACAGGCAACACCAAAGGCCAAGCTGGCTTCCGGCGGTGGGTGAGGGGTGTCTGTTCTTGAATATTGAAAAGGTGAATGGATTATTGCATATGCATGCACCATACTCTCCCAGCTCCAAGGGCTGATTTGGTTTCCATGGCCAGGAGCCAGATGCCCACTGGGAGGTCTTCCAAATCACCCGGCTTGATCTTTTCTTAACTGCTCTCAGGGGATCCAGAGAGTGAGTCTGGTATCTGGCACCAGTGGCATGGCACTGTGCCCTGAGAACTCCAGAGCCTTGCTCATTTTGGCCTCAGGCCTGCTTTCTCACTAAGCAAGGCCCTTCTACCAGATGGTATAGACTCAGAGACCAGTCTACATTGAAAGGACAGGTCTTGCCAGCTCCCATTTCTGAGGGGATGGTCTGTGTAGCTCACATGCCAATATGTACAGGGGTTTGCCAACCAAAAGGTAGTGAGTGCTCTTGTCCCATTGGCACCCCCTAAAACAGGCAGCAGATGGGAAACTAGGGCAGGGGTGAAAAACAGCTGGATGCCATTTGGTGCCTAGGAGTTCTTCAGGGATCTGGAAATCATTGTTTAATTTCCCTTCCTGCCCTCACATGTAAACAAATGTCCTAAATCAGGGGCATGAAAATCAGAACTTTTAGTGGTTGGCATTCATCTTCACTATCTCATCAGCCTTCTTCCCAGATGCCACAATGCACACATGCTTGCACATTTACATGTGCACATGCACACATGAGCACCTGTGCACATCCACATGCTCACTTAAACCAACAGCCCAATCTTTCTAACTAAAAATCAAAGCCCAATTTTGTTCACTGTGTATCTAAGGCCTGGCCAGGAACCCAGGCTCCTTTCCCTCTGAAGTCTCTTGGAGAAGTTAAAAATGGTTGTGTGGGACCGTGGTAGAAGAATGAACTGGAGACATGGTAGTTGTAGATATTTATACATTCCCATCATTTGCTCAGTTGAGCTGCTTGCAGCTGTGGCTTGTTAGGGATATCACCCAAAGGAATAGCAGAAAATACACATGTTCTGTATAATTTCTTCCTCCATTTCTTTCCCAGGTTCCAAATAGGCACTTGAAGGGAGGGGGAATTACCATAGGATCTGGGCACAAGATACCGTTATCCCCAGAGCAGTAGGGAAGGACATTTGTGGGTCCTCGGGTGGATGGGGCATGGCAGAGAAAGGAGCCACTAGATTCTAGTCCCGAAGGTCACACAGAAGTGAGGAGGATGTCTTGTCTGACAGTCCTTCCCTGATGAATTTATGACCAACGTCCAACTTTAAATATTTTAGCTGCTGGCTGAGAGGCCATGTGGTCTGGGTAGTCCAATTCTGATGCTCTGCATGGTTTCCAGAGTCTCTTTGGGTCCAAGGAAGGTCTAGACTGTGGCCTTGACACAGATGTCACGGGAGTGTTTCTCTTTTCAGACAAGGGCAAGTGGTTACCTATGGTTGGTTTCCATAAACACCCTTTGGCTGCAGTCCCCAACAGTCTGTAGATCTAAATGCTCAAGGCTGTGGTTCTGTTTGCCTTTGTTTCTGTGAACAGGATCGCAGGCACCTAAGGAGTCGGTGTGTACACAGGATTCTTTAGTCTTTTCTCAATCCAGACAGGGACATAATTGCCCTTTCCTCTAGAAAATAGAGAGGAGGAAGAAGGGGACAAAAAGACAAGAATGTCTTTTCTTTAAAAGCTGGCTCCTCCCTTACGAGCGCTACCCACTCCAACTCACCAATGTGATGAAACCTCCCCAAGCTAACCCATCCAATTATGGAAACTCAGCAGAAAAATTACAGCTGCTGTAGAGGTCACTTGACCCCGATGCATCAAGTCCTGGAGGGAGGCCAACCCTCCACTTAAAATGACAATCTTGCACAAAGTGGCACAATAACATGTTAAAATATATAGAGATGGGTAGAGATGTAGCATGAAAATATGTATTTCTCCTGCTCTCACCCTTAGAAGCAGGCATGTTAAAGGTATTAAACAGCATTCCACTGAGGAGGGATCCTCTAGCTATGGGCTTTGGAGCCTAGACAGGAAGTGTGAATCATGCGGCAATGGGAAATTAATCCAGACAAAATGAAAAGAGAAAGGATGGAGCCTAGGTATCTGGTCCAGGAGGGCCCAGAAGAGTGGGGGCTGTCTCACCCACCTGCCATGACCTCCCCAGCTCTCTGTGGGAGAGGGGAGCCTTTGTCTGCTGGAGGTGGTTGCTGTGGGACCCGGGGAGATTGGACAGCAGAATGAGTTGGCAATCCTTTCACTTCTGAGGGATGAAAAATCCAAGGAGGAAATCTCCGTGCACTGGCCTAGACCCTGAGGGCACATGGAGAGTGGGGGGGGGGGAGGAGCTTGGCAGGTGCACACGGGAGGCACAAATGTGGCACTGAGATCGTGTCTACCTGTTTTCAGCAGAGCCACGCCTTTCCCAGGGAGACCCAAATGTCCTAGACAAGACTCCTTTGGGGATGGGAAAAACATAAACAGCCTTGCCCTTGTTTCTGGTTTTTAATTTCCTACAAGCTGTCCCCCAGGGTAATTCCTAAATCTGTTTTCTCCACTTACCCTCAGTTCAGACAGGAGGGGAAATCTTTCTGCTTCTTAAGAGCACGTGACTTTTCGACAAAGATGGAACATTTATTTTTAAAGCCCGTGAGCTACTTGTTCTGGCCCTATGTGGTGGAACATTCTTGGTCCTAACTTGTTACGCTGTGAACAGAAATTCCAGAGTGAGAGAGTAATTTGCAAGCACACTGTTGTGTCTTCAGCTCCTCCAGGACTGAGTGGCATCTGTAGTGTAACACTGTCTACGCCATCATTTACTCTTCCTTCTTTGCATTTTTAAATTTTGTCTTTGGACTGCTGATCTCTGCCTTTGTCTATCTTTTAAATATAACCTGGCTGGAGGAAAGGTTGAATCTATCTTCCACATGCAGCTTAGTGACTGTGTCCATGTGAATGAACCCTAAGATCAAGCAGAAGCAATGTCTAGCTAGCAGCCTCTCCTCAGTCCACACTTCCTGTTTCCTTCCCAGGAATGATCTCTTCTCTTAAGTCCGTACTGTAGGCAAGACTTGTTATAGCTTTTTTGATGTCTGGCTTTTTACATTTAAATTCATATCTTAAAGATTTATCCATGTACCAAAGTGGTTGTATCCATTGACTTTCCCATCAATGATGTATAAGTGATCCAGCTGTTCCATATCTTTTCCAGTTCTTAGTATTATCTCAATCTGTACTTGGAGCTGTTTCCATAAGTTGCTAATATGCTGCTTATGTGGGGACCCCTTTCTTCAAGCCACACCCGAAGTTCCCCTAAAACAATATTATGCAGGGATTAGGGTGAACAACTTTAGACTCTACCGGCATGAAAACAGAAAGACATTAGTGCCAGGCACACTGGGATATTTGGTCACTCTAACTGTAGTGTAGTGGAAAGAAGAGAGGCTTTGGCAAGAACCTGACCTGGTTTGAACCCTCATTTACCCACTATTTAGCTGTGCAAACTCAGACAGAGGAAAAAGTGCTGACAGCCAGGGACACATGACAGGGAAAATATGCAGTAACACATTAACGGTAGAAGCCAGTTGCTAGGTATATAGTGTTAACTGTTGAGTTCTTCCTACTCTGTTGTATATTTGGAAATGCTGATGCTAAAACGTAGGGAGGGAAACACAGTAATACTTCTTGGCTGCAAGGACCTCACATCTCAGAACGCACGAGTGATTTTTTTCCACGATGTGGAGCAGCTGAAGACAGCAAATGTCCTCATTCTCTTGGTAATCACCCTCAGCTGCCCTACTTGGTCCCTCTCTTTTCTAAACACCTTTCAGGAGAGTGAGGCAAAAGGTCAAATAGCAAATAAGAGAAAATGGGAAGTACTTGTCTTTAGATTCTGGCAGCCACAACTTTGTTCAGTCTTCTTGGCAACAGAGCCGGGAGTGGAGGGTCACATCTCCTGACCTCTTTGACCTTGGTTGGTTGAAGGTAGGATAGGCTGAACTATTAACCATGACCTAATGTTTTCTGAGCCATCTTCTCTAGCCTCTCTGTCTTCTAACTTTGCTGTCATCACTTGCAAAGCCGACTTACTTTTATCATTTTTCAAAGCCATCTCTTGTTCCCATGGCAACTTACTGGGGGTCTTCTGTCACCATGGGAACATGGCTTCTGGGTTTAAATACACCTTATCACCACAGCATTAAAAATGTGGGGAGAGAGGGAGACTGGTTGTCAAGGAAACAGGATTCGGGTCTTCTTTAGGAGTGATGGGCTGGGGAAAAGGGAAGGAAGTGCAGTTGGGAGTTGAAAATTAATGCCACACCCAAACGGGGCCATGCTGACAACTGCAGGTAGATTTTGTGAGTGGTCTAGGACACATTCATGTACATGCACGCATGATCATGTGCGCGCGCTTGCGCGCGCACACACACACACACACACACACACACACACACTTGTTCTCTCTTTCTTTGTGTGTGGGCCTGGGTTCTTGTACGTGTACATGTATGCATGTATGTGTATGTGTGCATGTGTGTGTGTGCATGTGTAATTGCCTTTTCATCTTGTTTGTCTGAAGAACCTCCTAAAAATGCACCTTGGGAATTTAAAGGTGTCAGAGGAACTTGCCCACACTGTAGTCTGAGAGAGGGATGTAGCATGCTGACCCTCTCCCTTTGAGAAGGTCATCATGAACTTCTTCCTTATCATTATAGAAAGGACAGCAATCCATGACAAGTGGCCTGGAAAAATCAAACCAGAAGAGAACTAAGTAGCTTGGGACAAAAAGCCATGCAAGAGTTATCAACAATGAGAAATACAAATTCCATGCAGAATGTTAAAAAAAAAAAAAAAAAAAAAAGCAGTTCATCTTAAAATGGCTAGCGGTACTTCTGAACCATCTGTTCTCAAGGCAAATGGGATGGTCAATCAGTCAGATACTCTGTCAGAGGCAGAGTTAGTAAGTTTGGGAGGAGGGTCACTAATCATGCTAAGCAGAGGAGAGAGCTCAAGAGACAAGGAGAGGCACAAAGAATAAGCACACGGAAGGTATGTGGTGAGCCTAGATCATAGGCTTCCTAGGAAACTCAGGGCTGGGCACTTGAGGTCCCAAGATCCAATCCATGCCTGTATAAGGAGAGTCAAACAAACCAAACAAATTCCATCTAGTTCAATTATGCTATTACTCCTCAAGTCCTTAGACCTCCATGCACACCTGGAAATTTTACTGCCTTGCAGACTCCACCTCAGGAAAAATCTGAATGCACTTGTCTCAGGTCCAGCAGACAGTTCTTCTTCCTTCTCAGTGACTCTAGGATCTGGATCACCAGATTGTCACCCTGTTGCTCACATCCATCTATGGTGTCATCCTGCTTAGTGGTGCCCCTTCTAAGGACCATAGCCATTTCCCTTTTGCTATGTCAAACTACCTCCCCCCCCCCCGCATTGTCCAGGAGTAAGATGAAAGACAAAAGAAATAAATGTTCTTAGAAAATTCTGCTTGAATAGAAACCTCACCACTTCCCAGCTCTATGGCCTTGGAGACATGTCTAACTTAAGTTTCTAATTATAAAATAAGATTCACAAGATGCTTCGAGGATTAAAGGGGATAATGGATGTCAAAGGGCTTTGCGAACTCTGGGTGCTGTGCCTCTGGGGTGGAACATCCCCATCTGCCTGGGGAGGCTGAGAGCACAGAAATGACACTGATGAAGGCCAGGCCAGTCTAGTTTTATTCAGAGTCATAGATAAGGCTGTTTCTGCAATTAGTCAACAGTGATGGCAGAAACCAAATCTTTCTTCCTTGGTTGCCTTGCAGAGCCCAGGCTAGCTTCACTCAACAATGGATCGACAGGCTTGACTCTGTTGATACTTTCATGGCTGCCATACCACATGAGACAGGCAAGGCATCTACAGCATAAGACCCAAGGAGCCCAGGTCCAGACTTAATTGAGGGAGCTATTTGGAGCAGCTGCGGAGGATGCCCACAAGGGCTGTGAATTGCTATTCTCTTCTGCCTGCCTTGATTCATGGTCTGACTGCCAGGAGAGGACCTCTCTGATGCTCTCAACTCCATTATCTTGAGCTCTCCCTACCTTGGCCACTGCCCCATTTTCTCCTCTTAACACTTGTCCATTTGGCAGGCCAGCTTGGTAATAGCTCCAGGAAAGACAGATTATCAATCCTTCTCCAGAAAGGACCAATTATTCATGGCCTCACCTAGTGTTTTATGAAAGAAAAAAATGACAAGAGGAAAGTTACCTCTTGTTGCCACC
The DNA here is from genome assembly GCA_019843965.1 of Rhynchomys soricoides. Taxonomy (NCBI): domain Eukaryota; kingdom Metazoa; phylum Chordata; class Mammalia; order Rodentia; family Muridae; genus Rhynchomys; species Rhynchomys soricoides. Next base: position 11,310,816 of record JADRCH010000050.1, read on the forward strand.
TGGGGGCTTTGCCTGGGAGTGGAAAGCAGATCTGGGTGAACTAGAGCAGGGCAAAGGACAGGATGCTAATGGAAAGAGATTTGGATAACAGGATATAAAGGTGGAGATTGTTCAGCACGAGGTTCCCATGCCAGGCTGCATGTATTGCCAGGGCCACTTGGCAGTATGCCTGGGGCAAAACCACCAAATATACATAAACTGTACTATGCTAAGTAATTCAAAGCATCATTTTTTGCCATAAAATGAGAAAGATATATTTTGATGCAAAGTGCATGAATTTTGCATGAATTTTTAAGGAAATCAAGACTTTTAGTGTTTTTCTTGTCTTCCTATCAGTTTATTTCTCTGGAGACTTAGAAGTATAAATTTCATTTCTATTGTCATTAGGGTATTTTATTCAATCGTTCACATACTCACTTACTCAAATATTTATTGAGTAGCAGCTATGTGCCAGGCTGCAAAATACACATGGACCTTGATCTCCTGGTGGTTGAACCATGGGGAAAATTCTTAAAAGTTAATGAATCAAAATCCCTTATTTGGGAAATAGTGACCTTCTCACCACAGAATTGATGGGAACACAGACAGCAGCAGTTCCTTGTCGAATGGATGAGCAAACAATACTGGCTTTCTACTTTGGATGATACATTTACGTTGGATACATTATCTAATGGTTTTCTACATGGGATAGTACAGACAGATTTCTACAATGCTTTCCAACCAATGGCTCCATGCCTTTTCTTTTCTTTTAAAGATTCATTTTATTTTCAGATATGTGTGTATGTATATGTCTCTGTGTGTAAGAGTACAGGCACCCACATAGGAGTCTCCTGTAACTGCAGTTACAGATGTTTGTGAACATCTGATAAATGGCTTCTGGGAGCTGAACTCAGGTTTTCTGTAAGAGAAGCAAGTACTCTTAACCACTGAGCCCTCTCTTCAGATTTCACACATAACACTTTGAACCCATAGAATGACTCATTAAAAACAGGCAACACTGATCATTTAAGAAATGATAATTTTTTTTCCCCAGAGGATAAAACAAGTTCTTTGACTCTGGATTCAGGGCTCTACGAATTCCTTTAGTTTTCACACAACATATGAGTTTAGAGAGTCCTCTGGGAAGAAGAGGACCTTGGGAGAAAATTTACTGGTAAGGTGGCTCAGGATGAGACCCTGGTGGCAGCCTTGGAGTGCTGATGGTACTGGCAGCCTTGGGAGAGTAGGTAAAGCAGGCACTGCAGACATTAGAGTACTATATCTTAAACAGTGTCCTTTGTATCTCCTGATTGCTGAGTAATGTCACATCCTGGCCACCAGCTTATGCTGGTTTCCAAGGTTGCTGGGTGACATCTCTGAGACATTTTGTGACCAGGCAAATGCAGAGAAAGTCCCTTAACACTGGTGGAACAGAAAAGTACCCTCTTCCCATAGCAGAGCTCCAGGGCCAAAGAAACCACATCCAATACTAGTGAGTCAGGATTCCACACTCTAGCTGTCTGGGTGACTTATTGCCTAGACCCAGGTTTAAGGTACAGGGTATTTGACTCAGAGATGGCTCTTCTAGGGAAACAGGGAGAACGTCCATCCGTTCTTACAAGCCACATCTCAATTTGACTGAAGGAAACAATGAACACAGACGTGAGATGGGGAAGGAGGTGAAGCAGAAGGAAAAAGTCAGTAAACACAGAGAGACTCTCCTGAGAGACTGTGATTGCTGCGTGAGGACCTAGATCCGTGGGAAGCCATGTTGAACTTTCCTCTTATCTCAAAGTATAGCAGTTCTCCAGCATTTTCAGTGAAATGCCCACCAATTCAGAGATGTATGATTCAGATGCCCAGTCCCCACGCTGAGGGAGGTCAGCTTTTTGGAAACAAGAAACAAACAAAGGTCTTATAGCATCTGTGGGTTTCTGCAGCTGAGCCTGGAGCAGAAATGCAGAACTGTTTGTTCTGGGCCCTGAAAGAACTCTGAGAGCAGAGTGGAGGGAGGGGAGAGCCCTTTCCTGGCAGCAGAGCTGCCCTTAGCATCAGGTGACAGAAGGTGCATGTGGCCCTTGCTTTTCCAGAGCTCAGTACTTACCTCAGTTTCCCTCAGGTTTATTGGTGCTCCACTCTATCACGAGGATTGGCCATCATTTTGCTATCTTTTACAATGAGCGTAATTACTTTGCCCCTATGAATTAAGCAGCCAGCTGTATTTTTTTCTTTCTTTGAAATGATAGAGAGAGAGGACCCAGACAAATAGGGACAAATGAACTTGTCTTTAAGCTAAAAGGGCAGAGAGGCACCAACTGTCTCAATAATGGAGGAAAAAGGTCTTTTAATAAAGTGTTGAGAAAAGCAAAATTGATGCGAAAATACTCAATAAACAGATATCTACCAGGTCGGACATGATGCCTCCAATGTCTGCACCCAGGAGGCTGAGGCAGGAGAATGAGTTTCAGGCAATCCTGGTGTGAGACACTGTCTCAAAAACTTTCAAAACTTCAATAAAGACAGAATTAATGCTACATTCTCCTTTTGCCTCAAGCTCCAATGTGACCTTGACACTGCACGGCACTGGGTGCTATCCTCGCCCCAGCAGGCTCGGCGGAAACGTGGCAAACACACTATCATTTAAAGAACTTCCAGTTGGGTAGATGAGTGAGACAGGTGAAGTAGCCACTGAAAACTGACCTTGAGATTGGTGGGATAAGCTAAGCTGCTGGTGGAGAAGGTTTTTGTGGAATAGAGTTGCTTATCTTGGCATGGGATGTTTCTGCCAAGGACAAGTAGGTGTTCAAGTATATCCCCCCCACAAAAATTCATATTCTGAAGCCCTAAGTTCTCTTATCCCAGAAATATGTCCTTATTTGGAAACAGAATTGTTGCTGATGCAATTAAGATGAGGTCTTGTTTGGGTAGAGTGAGTTCCCTTCTCACATGACTGATGATCTTACAAACAGAAAAAATGTAGCTCCTGGCATCCACATGCATGTAGAGAGGATCTGTATGGTAAAACTATGATGCTTCTATAAGCCGAGAGACATTAAGTGACTGTCAACAAAATACCAGAAGCTTAAGAAAACACATGGAACTGACTAGTTCACTGCTTTCTGGAGAAAGCAACCCTAATGGCGCCTTTTTCCTGATATTTTGGGGTTTTTTTTGAGACAAGGTCTCAGTATATAGTCCACACTACCCTGGAACTCACTTTGTAGCCTGCTTTGTAATTGTCCTTCCTCAGACTCTCAAGTGCTGGGATTAGAGGCATATGCCACTAGGGTAGGCCCACTTAACTCTTGTTGGACTCTTACCCTTCATAACTGAGATAATATTTTTTTTTTTTGTTGAAGCCACTCCACTTATGGTACCTTGTTTGTCCATCTCTAGCCTTGCACGGCCAGCCAGAATATGTAATACTATAAACAAAAGTTCCTAGGTGAGTAAGTGTGTGTGTGTGTGTGTGTGAATATATATGAGAAAAGATATATACATGAATGATGTATAAGGTGATGTGAGCAAGAGCAAGTCCATCTAAAAGATGTTCTAAAAGAATTGTGAATTCTAAGGATGAGGAGACTTACAAGTTTCCTGTGCTCCACTGACCTCACAGCACCACTGACCTCACAGCTCCACTGACCTCACAGCACCACTGAC
>JADRCH010000050.1:11314467-11326766 GCA_019843965.1 Rhynchomys soricoides
TGACCTCACAGCACCACTGACCTCACAGCTCCACTGACCTCACAGCATCACTGACTCACAGCATCACTGACCTCACAGCTCCACTGGCCTCACATCACCACTGACCTCACAGCATCACTGACTCACAGCACCACTGACCTCACAGCTCCACTGACCTCACAGCTCTACTGACCTCACAGCATCACTGACTCACAGCATCACTGACTCACAGCATCACTGACCTCACAGCTCCACTACCCTACCCAAGCAATTTCTAATATAGTTGATTAAAACCTACTGTGTTGATAGAACAATGCATTAAAATTGAGCACACACACACTCACACATGCACACACTCACATACTCTACACACATACATATATACAAACAACAATAAACAAAGGCAAAACCAACCAAACAACCAAAACAAACAAACAAACAACAACAACAACAGAAAAACGTGCCTATGAACTCTAAGTTCCTAGTGGACAATTCTGGATGTCCCTGGATTATGTTTTATAAGATCAACTTCTGCCAATTTAATAATTGATTAATCACAATGAATGATAAGGATTTTCAACCAAGATTGTACTTTTAAAACACAATGGCACAAAGTATACAAGCCACTTCAAGAGAGAAGAATGAGACATAGATAGGAGGAAGAAGACCAAAGCAACATCAAACTCAGAACTGAAAATAATAAGACCCATAGCCTCATGTCTAGCATCTGGGCCATAGTGTCCAAGGCGCTGGAGCAGTCCTGTCTCTATGGTTTTAATATCTGCAGTCCACATGGCTTCCGCCCTAGGATAACTCTGTTCACTACCTATGGATTTTCTTGGCAGACACCCCATGTTCTTGGCACCCCAATATTCTTCTCATTACCATCTCAGGGATATCTTGAAGCCACCATACATTGACTGACCTCCCAGTTCTTCCTCTGAAATCTTGATGAAAGCCTCCACGATAGTGCATTTTTTACATCTGTCCTGCTTGCAAAAATGGCCACCCAATGAACTATACCAATGTCTTCCAGCTGCTGGAGTAGCTAGTAATCTCACATCTTTGGCTAACAGCTGTGCTGACCTCTGCATGTCTGGGAAGCTAAGGATCACAATAAATCGTGGGACTATAGCCATCTAGGCATCCCTGTTCACGTAGGGTATTTGAGTCCTTCTTTTATAAGGAGGTTTCCAAATGTGCTTACCCTTCCACAGCCCTTGATGCTTCTGTGGTTGAAACTGGCATTTTATAAATGGGACCAATCTCTTTACCAACCACACTCTCCTTATTCGAAGGTTCAGATACTCCTCTTGGCTGGCCTGAAGTGCATGTTTCTCAGATCTTTCACCTTCTGCTTTTGGCTCTTGATTCTCACTGCAAAGCTGACCGGAAGCATCCAGAGATAACCAAGCCACAGCCATGCTGCTACTTTTCAAGATTTCTGCCACCAAATGAACTGGCACATTCTTTTCAGTTTGATTTAAGTCAGGACATTGGCAGAATACAGACAAATTCTTTGCCAGAATGGCAAAGAATATATATCAGGAATGGCTTCTAGTCCACTTCCCAGAACAGTTCTCGCTGTCCTCTGAAACTGAGCTGCTGGCTTCCGTACTCACATTTCTCTCTGAATTCTGCTCTCCCCAACACTTACCAGAACCAGCCATTCACCTTTATTTAGAACATGCCACACTTTTTCTGGTCCATATGTCCAAACTTTCCCAAGTCCCTCTCAGAAACCATCGTCAAATATCTAAGAACCACGTGGTCATGTTTAGTCACCGCAATGATACCACTTCTGTGGTACTAATTTTCTGAATTAGTGTTTTTTCTTGTTATGGTGACTAGACACAGGCATTGTTTCAGAGGGTCGAGTCTATGATTGCTTGGTTCTTTATGCTTAGATGGAATACCATGGCAACAGCAGTATATGGTGGGAAGAGGTTCTCACATCTTCCTGAACAGGAAGCAGAGAGGGATGTTATGGGAGGAAACCAAGGCCTAACCTCAAGAACACATCCAGTGGTTTACTTCCCACATCCCCACTTTCTTCCTTTTCTAATAATTCTTCCTCCTAATAATGCTAAAATATTATGAACCTATTAAGAAATTAGTTCAGAGTCTTCTTCAATCTAATTGCTTTTAGGAATACTGTCTCAGACACACCCACACTTATGCTTTACTAATCTCTTATCTGTCAGTCTAATTGGACTGGCAATCAAAATCAACTATCACCAACAGCTAAGAGGGTAAGAGAGCCAGGCAGGGTTTGATAAGCCGTATCTTCTCTCCCTTTGAGAGTCAAGTGCACAAGAGCAGAATAATTGGCAGAAAGGAAAGTTCTCAGCTTTCTGAATGCTAATACTCTTGCTGCCTGCTAGGATGCTATCCTCAGCATCAGCTTCTGGGCCCCAGTAGAAGGTTTGTATCAGCCTGTAGGAATGACAGATGTGTTCTCAAAGTACAAGGTCAGCAAGATAGTCAAATGTGTCTTCCAGGGTGTAAGTCAACTCAGAAGGTAATCTAACCGTGCAAGATCCGCAAGTATCAACTTCATGTTCATTGTAAGAGGACACTTTCTTACCCATGGCACTCATGTCCCAAGGCAAGCTTGCCTTGTATTCTCTTAGATCTGCATCATCTCTTGTTCTCATCATTTATACGATTATGGAAGTCTGGACAGGACATTCAAGACTTTATTCCTGTCAGAACCAATCTCTCTTACCACCATGAGGGGGTTGGAGAGTGACAGGTCAGGAGTTGGCTACAGCAATCCGTCTGGCTGATGGAACCTGCTTCTTCAGTCTCCATGTGAGCCATCTGGGGTAACAACATAGCCTTACTCAGGTCTGTGATTACTCCTACTGCCTCAGGAAAGAGATCTGACAAAGAGCAGGGGCTTACAACAGGAGGTCTTTTCTGTCCATAATCAAACACAGCTTTCCTCCCCCCAGCTGTTTCATAGCTATTTTCTGGGATCATAGAATCATCGCATTTTTAAAAATCTCCTCATTGTGACATGAACTACTGATCCCCCAGGAAGGCCCTGCTCCTCTGTGCACCGAATCTCCTAGGCAGCTGCACCCATGGGGGCATTATGAGCTATAGTTGTGCACAGTTGGGAGTGGAGAGCAGAAGTCATCTGCTTTCCATGCTGAAGAACAGGATAGAAGTTTTTAAAAATCTCCCATGAAGTAACTTCAACATATTGTTGAGTAAACAGAAACAAATGAGAACACGAAGGTATTAGAGCCTCTTCCCACTTCTCCTCAGTAAGCAGTGCCCAAATTTGGAAGTATCAACTGTAATTTATTCCACTTAACTCTTCCTTGTTGCTACTTGGAACAAATTCCATTATAATAAAGTCCATTTGTTTTCCAAATTCTTTTACAAAAGTGGGATTTTACTAGGACAAATATAAGATTATAAATCCCAATTTATGACCTTGGCCTAAGGTTAATTATCATTTTTTCACTTCTGTAATTCACCAACAATGGAATTTAAGTCAAGTCATTCAACTGTCTCATCCTTTGTTTGATGTATCATAAATTGGAGGTGTTAACTAGAGCTGTCCTAATTCTTCATTGGTTTGTTGAACTAATGACCTCATTTTGTGGTGCTCCTGGTTCCACCTCTTCAGCGTGTCCTGCTGGCATGTGCCATCAGCAGCAGCAAGATTATTTCCTGCAAGTATACAGTAAAATGACCAAACTCATCTAAACAGTGGTTTGTTTTGTTGGCGGGAAATTAATCACAATAGTAGGTGTTTGGGGGTTCCCAGCTTGTGTGGTGGTAGTTGTTTGAAATCCAATGTTCACAGGAGAATTCATCTTCCTCTTTGTTTTCCAGTGTCAGATATGCCACACTTCTGTAACCTTGCATTTCTTTCCTTATTGGACAGGGAAACCAGAGCTGGCCCACTTTCCCTCAACTCTTGAATCATTTTGCTTTTACATTTTCCCGCTTGACATGTATGGCTTGTGCAGTTTTGGTGGCCTTCTGATTTATTGGTGCCTGGCAGAGAGGTGAGCTCAAGCAATATGCTCAGTGCCAAGTAGGAGGTTGGGAGAAACTCAGCTCTATTCAAGAGCTCCCACTATGCCTATGTGGGTTGTCTGAGTGCATCAGGAGATGCTGAGGACTCACATGGGTAGGTAGGCCTGCCAAGGCTGAATTAGAGATTCATAAATAAATTCCTTTAATGATGATATTCTGATATGATTTGAATATGTATCCTTTGAAAATCACCAATGTGACACTATTAGGAGGGATACCTCTGGAGGGTGATTAGGTCATGACAAAAGTGTGGAATGGAATGGAATCTGTAGTGCAACGATTAACTTAGATTTATGCTGTCAGAATATTGAACAGTATTATGGACCTTAACGTTCAGTGTTTCACCTGTACATATTTCTAGAGAAACACAAACTGTAGAGACATGCTAAAGAACAATTAGGCCCAACCTAATTAAATCTACAAACCCTCTTGCCCAGTTGTTCCAATGCAAAGGATACACCGCAAAGGGGTCTTATAAAAATGTGCTTCCCCAGAAGCTGAATGAAATCTGGCATGCATTCCTGAGAGAATTTCACAACAAAATGTGGCAGGGGTATTTTATGACAGCCCCCACAACAGTTAGAAGTCACTGATCAAATGAAAACACAACATGCTAAATGGATGGCTCTTCAGAGCATAGCTAGTGTGTCTGCTGCAGAGGAGTGGAGTGTGATCTAGAGTACACCAATTTAAGTTTCAAGTGCACGCAAGCGCAGTGTTCTGTCCTTGCAACAACATACACAAGCATGCAAATGCTCCTTGAACTTTCAGAACAATGGATTGTGCTTGGGAGCCAGGGCACAAGAAAATATGAGAGAGAAAATGAATAAGTTCATAAAAATAAGAGATGTACCTACTGTTAGCATTCCTTCTAGGCTCCACCCCACAGTTACCTGGCAACAGCCAGGTATGCCCGAGCCACTCTCTTCCTCTCCTGCTCTCTTATTCTTACCTCTGTCCCTCCTCTCTCCATTCCCCTGCCCCCCCCCCCCCGTTCCTGGCCCCTCCCCCCCCCCCCTCCCCCCCCCCCCCCCCCCCCCCCACGTGTTCCTGGCCAGTCTCTCCTCTCTCTCTCTCTCTCTCTCTCTCTCTCTCTCTCTCTCTGTCTCTACTCCCTCCTCAACTCCCCTCCCCATGCCCTAAATAAACGCTATCCTATACTATATCTGGCACCTCAGTATGGGCCCACAGAGGCACCTCCCTATCTACCTCACCATACCTTGCCTCTACCAAACGTATCCTGGTTCTTTCTTTTTTAAAAAAACACAACACCTACCTCATAGGGAAAAATATAGAAATAAAATGTATTTAAGGTTCAAAATAAATAAACAAAAAATATGGACTTTCCTACATTTCTGGGTTGGTCTGAATTCTGTAGTTTGTACACTCTTTAGCAATTTGGTGGCTCCTACACAAACTGAAGATTAGTTTTGGTTGAATTAAAAGCAAAAAAGAAAAGCCATGACAACCTGTTGAGCACTGATCCTTTAACTGTCTTCTGTGGAGCCCGATGGTTCTCAGAGTTGCCCAATGATTCTTATAGTTTTTCTTGGATGCTTATAATACGTCCCTCTTCTGTTCTTCCATAAACTTGACTCTCTAAGACTCAATTCTTTCTTCTTCCCAACTCTTTTTACATAAACTCACCACCACTGCCTGGAGACCAATATCATCAATCTTAGATATGCTCCTTGTTTTCAAGCAGGAAAAACTAACTTTGCTGTCCTCAGCAACTCAAAGCCTTTTGTAAGGATGTGAGAGCCAAAAGAACTCACAGGAGACTGAAGGAGCAAGCTTAGAAAATGAGAAGAACCCAACAAGTTACTGGAGATCAGCATCAGCATGTATCCACCCTGATGCTTCCATGACCACAGCTTCTGACTTCTATAGGACATTGGTGCTGGGGAGTTGAATGCTATGGCCTGTATGTTAGCTTCTGTGTGGAGGGGGGGGGGGACAGTTGGAACACAGTGAGGTGAAGCAAGGACATTCATCTGCTATCTCTGTGGGCGATACACAAAGAACATTCCTCTTTAAGAGGAAGATTCTTGAAATTTGGATAGTCAAAATGCAGCAGCATTATTTCATTGAATCTGAATTCATACATCTCTATCATCCTATTTGACTTCCTCCCTCTGAACCCCCAGTAATGCTGAATCCTTCCTTCTCTGCAAAGCTAACCTTGAGCTGTACTTGGCTTCTTGGCATCTTCTCTACTAGGTTCAGGTCTTCCACTCAGTAGACACACCCACCACCTTTATTTCGTGAGCCAGGAGGAGCACAGCCTACCTAGCAGAAGGGTGTGGGGTGGAAAGGAAAGTATGACTGAGTGACCAAGAAGCTAAGGCTGGGCTGGAGGATGGGGCGGTGGTTCCTGTCAGACTGACATACTGATGGCAGAACTTTCACGGATGCCTTGCCCATCCCCACCATTCTAATGCTAAGCAATCAGCATTGTAGAAAAGGCCTTAGAAGCAGAGGTGGGGCTCAGAGTATGCAGCTGGTGGCTGTCTTGTTTGTGTACCCAGAAGCAGTAGGAGCATTTCTTCTTCCTTCCCCCTTCTCCTTTTCTTCTTTCTTTTCAGACCCTTCTTTCTGAACTGGAGATTCAAGGGCAAGCCATTTATTTGAGAAACACACAGGAGGGAAGGGGAGTCACAAAGGCTGACTTTTTAAGCCACTAGCACAGCAGATGACCAGAGCTTAATCCCAGGAGCAAACACTTGGAAAAGGTACAAAGCCCCAGTGGCTCAAAATTATCCCACCTGTGGGGCAAAAGAGCTGGGATATTTATGTAGCAACTCTGTAGAGTCTTTGGTGGGGGTCTGCTTCTGGGGGCGGGGTTATTTCCCAGCACTTCCAGTCTGCTGCACATGTGGGCATAATGACCTTCTATGGATGTAAACTGTCTAAGTAACGCAGGCAGAACCTGCAGGGTTAATGAGTATTGCTTTTTACCTTCTCCCTCTCTTCCCCTACCATTGGTTTAGAAAACCCTAAGCATAGGAGGCATTCTCTATTTCGTTTCAAATCTTACACAGCATCTACTACAATATTTTGTACATAGTAATGATCAATAAATATTTATGCTCTGCTTAATTAATGACACCACAAGACAGCTTTTTTTCCCTGATGGTCTATGGGTATTACATCTGTCTATCTCCAATTTCCTGGGACAGAATGAATTTCATGTCATTATATTTTTATCCACTAAGTATGTAAGAGAAGATAGTCTGATGTTTATATTTTGCAATACTGCTCATTCGATTGCATTCATAAATAAATAAAAAGGCTCCATTAAACCACAGGCCCTATATTTGTATCTCTCTTTCAACTTTGTCTAAGAAGCTGGCTCCAAATTGAGGGGATTTGGAGGCTCCTGGTGTGCAGATTCTTATTAGCTTCCCCGCCTGACTCAGCATAGTCCTGTGCCAGCAATAATAGCTCGTTCCCTGTGCACTGTACACTCAGGCTTTTCCAGTCCTTGAGAATCAGGATTTGTGTTTGATTAGAACTTCCCATCTCTGAGGAGAGCTTGGAAGATCTGGTAGAAGTCTGTGGCCATCATTCCACTCAGCAGGCCAGACCACCTAGGTTCAGCAAGGAATGATCAGGGGTAGAAAAGCAATCAGCTCTTGGATCTTTCTCTCCTGTCACTGTCCATGGGGCCAGTTTCCTCCCAGGGTCTCAGTCCTGGAGCTTTGCCCCAATCCTAGGTCAGTAATCGTAGGTACCATGTTTTCCTATTGGTTGCTGATTTCTGCTTTATACCCTAACGCCTGTCTTAACTCTGAAACAATCCACAGCATCAACCATCTTTCTGAAAATGATCTCTGCCTGGATACCAACAGCATGGTATTTATCTGTTCCATTAGATTAACTTCCTCAACCAGGATGAGGGAAATTGTTATCTCTTTACAATTGGGAACTAGGTGATGTTGATCCATGCACTTAACCCTCAGGTAAGATTACCTTTGCCAACTTTAGGTAATCCTACATTCAACAGCTCTATCCTCTTTGTAGTGACTTCTGTAGTCACTACAAAGAGCTGTGGAGATATTTGCAATTATGTTAATAGGCAAATTGCCTTGATTTCCTAGATTTGGATTTCCACTTGCTGCTTTTATCCATGATGGCATCTTAGTGTCCAGCAGAAGGCTCTGGGGAAAACCAAGCATTAGTGCCTTGTTTACACCATAAGGTATTCAGATTTCTCCAATCACAGATGTTTCTGTTGTGCTGTGCCCTTGATGGCTTCCTTGATAATGTCATTACTGAAGAATGTCATTTCCATTTGAGACTATTGGTCAATATATTGGCAAATATAGGCAGGGGCTACACTTGTACGTCCTGGGACTCAATATGTATCAATATTCTCCTACTATTTTCGTTAGAACTTTCAGATATTGCCCATTTTTATAACTAATCCCTCAAAAGATATTTTCTTCTTTCCTCTCTCTCCTTTTATCTTTAGAGGTTGTAGTGGTTACTCTTGATGCCATCGTGATGACATTTAGAATAAACATGGAAATGATCTTTAGGCATGTTTATAGGATGTTTCTAGATTAGATTAAATGAGACAGAAATATCGTCCCTAAATGTGGGCAGTACCCTTCTGTGGTCTGGGGTCCCCAGTTGACAGAAGAGGAGAGAGTGAGCTAAGTAGGAACAGTCGTTGCTCTCTGCTTCCTGGCTGTGAATCGGTGTGACCAGGTGCCTCAACTCCTGTAGATGTGATGGGACCTGTCACCTCATGCTCCTGTTGCTGCACCTCCCCTTCCACAAAGGACTGTACCTCAAACTTAGAGCCAAAGCCATCCTTCCCATTTTTCAGTCCCTTTCATCAGATACATTATCATAGCAACAAGGCAAGTCACTAAATGTGGAGGCTGGCTCTTCTTCCAGGCTTTTCTTTCCCATGATCTTAGTACCTGCAGCAAAATCTCCTTGCTGAATTCAGCTCTTACTATTTCCAGGAGAGTTGGATTAACCTGGACTTTTCCTTTATTTCCTGAAGTTTACACATATTTCTTGAGAAGCTTTCCAAGCATTTAGCAATGGCTACAAAAGCCCAGAAATTGTGTGTTGGGTAGATTCTTTGCCAAGTCATAATCTTGGAGTCCAGAATCTTAAAAACCATGTACCTGGAGTTGCCTGGTACACAACTAACCTAGATACATGAGTTCTTGAAAAAAATCCCAACAAGTGTCTTCCTTGGAGCCTGGAAAGGGAGTAAAGGAGAAAGGGTCATACCACTTCCATTTAAATTGAGAATCTGGAAACCCAGTCGCTTCTCTGCTGGCCCCCTGCTGTTTGTTACGTTACTTGCAGACTTTTCAGAGGATGACACGCTTGCTTCTTCCCTAAACATATCATTGCATCTCTTCCAGCAATTCTCTCTTCTAGGAATGTCACAAATGAATTACCATGAGGTGTTGGCACCGGGCTTCAACCAGCAGGAGCCAATTATTTTTTAAAAAATTCCAAGCAAATCGGATCAGTGTTTCACAAGTTACTGGCCAAGAATCTCCAGAAAGTTGCACAGCCTTCCTTTGCTGTGTATACATCACTGGCCTAAATGCATACAAACTATATCTTTCCTAGGTCCTTGCACCTAGCTTTGTTCTGTTAGGACGGCAGCAGCTCCCACCCATTTGCAGGAATCTAACTGGATCACTTCACTTCCTCAAACTGTAAAGGGATGTTTGATCAGCCCAGATCATTAAATTTCTTAATGAGGTAGCATAGACTCCCCTCTTGCCAGATGGATGGAGCTGCACCTATTTGTGATACAACTTAATCACACTTTGCTTTGCTGTCAAGGCCGTGTTTCGGGAGGAAATATGTTCTCTTGGCTAGATGTAACATACGTGGTCCAAATCTGGCATCTCCAACTGAGAGAAAAGAGGCTTTGTTGAAACGGAACATGTAAGAATATATGTGCTGGTTAAAATACATTAGCAATCTGCACAGGGGAAGATTCTGCTGGATCTGATTTGCATCCTTAACAAAATTCTTTGTTTATGGAAAGCACGGGTCTCTGCCTTCCTTACTGTGCACATCAAATGACTATTCGGGAACATTTTTGCCTGCGGGATAAAAGAGGGAATACAAGCATTGTTGCTTATGTTTGAACTGTCAGGTTGTGGGAGATGGCCTGCTCCTGAGGGGATGGGTGGGTTTTGTCATTTGGACAACTACCCTAGGACTTAACATGTTCCCATTAGGCCTTTCTCCTACCGCTGAGAGCAAATCTTCCCATAAAGTCCCATTTTCTTTCATTTTTTCTTTTTTATTAAGAGAGGCACAGCTCTCTTGGCCAACCCTATCGATCTGTGATAGTGAGTTTTGTTTGTTTGTTTTTTGTTTTGTTTTTAACTACTGGCAAATATATGAGTTCATTGAAATATTGAGCACTCAGTAGAAAATGGTTTTGAAAGTTACAGGGAAAATGCTCGAGAAGTTTCAGGCTGGGCTTTGTCTAAACAGAGCTGTTCTCTTGGCGTTTATGGATGTCACCTCAGAGCAGGATCTGAGTGAAAGGGTTCTTTCACTCAGGAGATGACAGGAGTCAGATCCCCAGGCATGCTTTTCTCACCATAGTGAGAGGGGGTTTTGCTGATGTTGTTGTTTGCTTGCTTCTATTTTCCTTTGAGAGGTAAAAATATTCCTTCTCATTGAGATACTAATCTTGGTTCTTTTCAGTTTTTTCTAAGCCTCTGAGTAGAAGGCATCACATTGACATTAAAATGTATGCGATGATACCCCTTACATATTCACATCTCCCGTGCATGAATAGCGTGTACTCTCTGCCTCCAGGTTTTGGGTTATTCTGCCTCACAAGCACCAGGGATTGGTCATGGCCATCCCTTGGTGTTATGCCAGCTTGACCAGGATTCCTGAGCAGCTAAGGACTGAAGTTCCTTCTGTGACTATCCTGGCTGTTGTTTGTTAACTTATACAAGCTATAGTTTCTGAGAAGAGGGAGACATAAATGAGAAAAGGCTTCCAAAAGATTAGGAGCATGTGCTTTGCCGGTGATTAATGTGGGAGTACTTATTTACCACTTTGTGGGTGCTACCACCCCTGGATAGGTGCTGGGGGGGGGTGGTGGTACAAGAAATCAGGCTGAGCAAGCCAGGAGGAGTGAGAAGTAAGACTCACCCTTTCACGGCTTCGGCATCAGCTCTTTTCTCCAGGTTCCTGCCTTGAGTTTTTGCCCTGACTTGCCTGGACGCTGAACAATAAACTGTAAGATGAAATAAACCCTTTCCTCCCCAAGTTGATTTTGGTCATGGTGTTTCATTACAGCAATAGCAACCTTATGACTCTGACTGTCTACAATCATGGCTTCCTGGTGCAGAGCTCTGGGACCTCAATGCTGCAGGGCTGTGAGTCTGAGAAGATTCCATCTGGGACCCCCAAACAGTGATGCTTTTAAAGAAAGGAGAACAGAGCAATTCTCTCTCCATTTCCCCCTAGTTAGGGCTTTAGTGGGAGGCAGAGCTAAACACAGGGTGAATTTTTTGGATCCCCTCCCCCTTCTTTTTTTAAAATAATTTCTTTTTAGAAACCATCGATACAGCTATCTTCTCATCCCTGAGCCCTTTCACGGCTGTGTAGAACAAGCCATTGTCCATCTCAGTTAGCTGGGATGGAGTCTTTTTACTCCACCTTGGGGGTAGCCCTACAGGAGATTCATAGAAGTCAGAGGATGCCCTTTGGTGCTACCAAGCCGCAGCCACTCCACAGTCTGAAATGAGGTGAGCTGTTAGTCCATGGGGAGGGAGCTTCAGTTCAGATGGACACCATGTCCCAGCTAGTGGCTCAGATCCCAAAATCTTATGAAGATATGTGAATCGGTCCTTTCAGTCACACACTGCCCCTTTTCTCCTCGAGGACACACACAACACCATGGTGGCCGGCCTGGGCTGGCTTCCCACGACAGCTGCAAGCTGCATCTGGAGCCACCAAGTCCCCTCCTTCCTTCAGTTTCAAACCTAGGTCTGGCTCACAGCGACAGAGTCCTGTCTTCTGGGAGACATCATCTGCCCCTGCATCTAACTTCTAGTGGGAGTCTCCCAGTGCTTTGGCTATCTTTGAGCCTCTCTTATCTCAGGTGGGAACTGCACCAGTTGCTAGTTTCAAGAGAGGGAAGGGAAAGGACACTGGTGGCTCCAACACCTGACATACTGAGTATACATATACTGAGTATACAGCATACATGTACAGCACACAGATACTGAGTATACAGCATACAT
>JADRCH010000050.1:11326776-11363996 GCA_019843965.1 Rhynchomys soricoides
ACTGAGTATACAGCATACATATACAGCACACAGACACTGAGTATACAGCATACATATACAGCACACAGACACTGAGTATACAGCACACATATACAGCACCAGATACTGAGTATACAGCATACATACACAGCACACAGATACTGAGTATACAGCATACATATACAGTATACATATACTGAGTATACAGCATACATATACAGCACAGACACTGAGTATACAGCATACATAGACAGCACACAGATACTGAGTATACAGTATACATAGACAGCACACAGATACTGAGTATACAGTATATATAGACAGCACACAGATACTGAGTATACAGCACACATAGACAGCATACATATACTGTATACATATACTGAGTATACAGCACCATCACAAAGCAAAGGTTTCTTCTCCCACCTTATAGAGGGATCCACAGGCTACCAGGCTTAAATTATGTCTATATTTCTCTCAAAGGCCACAGAGCAGTACAAATGGCATATGCTCTACATTGTCAGCATTCAAATATGTAAGTAGCTATGGGGGTTGAATGGCAAATACATAACGACTTGCACATGTCTAATGTACATAGTCTAATAACTTTTAATGTATATACATACTTGTGAAAACTATTTCCACAAACCAAGATAATGACTGTATTCCCCCAATTATCTCTGTGACTTTTATTCCTTTTTCTATAGTTTAATCTGGCTTCTCTTATTCTGCATCATTATTTTATTTCCAAATGACACCTCAGTAATTTTACACACTTGGGGATGGAATGTTAAATTTTGGCACATGTACACATTGTATGAAGATAAAATGGTGTATGAATATCATATCCATCACTTTGGACATTTATCATTTCTTGGGGGGGGGAGGGGAAACAGTAAAAATCTTTCCTTCCAGGTACTTGGAAATACATTGTAACAAGTTCTTGCTAATTGCAGTCATGCTAAGGTGCTCCAGAGAACTCCTCCTAAGTTCTCCCAACGAGTGTGAAGCCAGTTTCCTTGTCTTCCCTTCTCCTCCACCCTCGCCTGCCTCTCATAACCACTGTTCATCTTCCTACTTCTAGGTCACCAACTGTTTGGTATCCACATGTGAGTGAGAACATGTGGTTATTTCTTTTCATGCCTATACGATTCCACTTAACATAATGTCCTCCAGTTCTATCCATATTGCCACAAATAATTCTTTCTCATGGGGTAATATTCATTGTGAATATATAGTCTGCATTTAAATAATTATTGACAAACCTTTATGTTGATTCCAGGTTGGCCATTGTGAATAGGGCTGCACAGATGGTTGGAGTTTAGATGTCCCTTTGATACCCCAGTTTCCTCGTCACTGGCTGCAGCCCTAGGAGCGGGATCTCTCTTTCATACAATATTTCTATTTTCTATTTTAAGGAACCTGTATGGTATTTTCCATGAAGACTTCACATTTCTGTCAAGAGTGTAGAAGACTTTTCCTTCTCATCGCTTCTGCTACACTCCCTTCTACTTTATATTATTTTGCATTTGTTTGTTTGTTAGTTGTGTATATGTGTGTGGGTATGCACATGTCATAGCACATATATGGAAGTCAGTGGACAGCTTGAGGAGTCAATTCTCTCCTTCTCTCTGGTGGGCTCTGGAGGCTGGACTCAGGCTGCGAAGCTTAAGCAGTTGAGGACTTTTACCTGCTGAGCAATCTCTCAGATCCTAGTTTGTCTTTTTTGAAAGTAGCCATTCTGACTAGGATGAGATGATATCTCCTCAAGATGTGGGTGTGCGTTTCCATGATAATCTGTGTTGGTTGTGTTTTCTTGTCTGTTTACAAGGTTTCTTTGAGAAGTGTCTATTTAGACATTTTGCCCACTTAAAAAATTAGAGTTCTGAGCCTGGCAGTGGTGGTGCACGCCTTTAATCCCAGCACTTGGGAGGCAGAGGCAGGCAGATTTCTGAATTCGAAGCCAGCCTGGGCTACAGAGTGAGTTCCAGGACAGCCAGGGCTACACAGAGAAACCCTGTCTTGAAAAACCAAAAAAAAAAAAAATTAGAGTTCTGATTATGTGTGTGTGTGTGTGTGTGTGTGTGTGTGCGCGCACACGCATATTGAGTAATTTGAGTTCCTGATATATCTTGGATATTAATTCTATGTTGTATGGATAGTTTGCAAATATTTCTCTCCCATCCTGTGAGTGTGCTGTGCTGTCCTGTCTCTTCACTCTGGCAATTGTTTATTTTCCTTTTCAGAAGTGTGTTAGTTTATTTTTTGTTTTGTCTTCATACCTTGGCCTTTAAGGTCATCTCCAAAAGCATTTCTGCCCTTACACATGCCATAAAGTGTTTCTCCTGTATGTTTTTTTTTTTCTGGTACTTTCATAGTTTCTGCTTTTACACTTAAGTCTGGTTTATTTTGAAGTGATTTTTGTTACGCGGTCAGAGAAGGATGTCTAGTTTCATTCTTTGGTGTATAGATACCCAGCATCCTCAGCTCCTTCTAGTGCAGAGTCCATCATTTCCCGGTGTCTACTCTTAGCACTTTCACTAAAATTCAGTTTGTTACAGACACACCCTCTATTCTGCCACATTGGTCTGAGCATCTGATTCCACAGGCTGCATCTTAGTCACTACAGTTTTGGATATTTTAAAGTTGGATAGTGTGATGTGTCTGTCCAGCGTCATCCTTTTTCTTCAGTATTACTTTGGCTGCTGGGAGTATTTTGCAACTCTGTACATAGTTTGGGATTAGTTTGTCTATTTTAAAAACACTGTCATTGTTGACTTCATTGGGATTGCCTAGGAACTATGGATGGCTTTGAGAAGAAATTGTATTTCAGAAATATTAGTTCTTCTAATTCACATGCATCAAATGTATCTCAGAGTGTTCTCTAAAATTTCTCGCATTTTTGTTTCATATGGATCTTTCATTTCTTTATTTAACTTTACTCATGTGTATTTTATTTTATTTTTTATCTTGGTAGCTATTGTAAATAGGATTGCTTTCCTGATTCTTTTTTAAATAGTTCTGGCACACGGCAATGCTGTTGAATTTTGTATGCTGGTGCATGTATTCTGCCACTGTACTGAAAGTGTTTATTAGTCCAAAACCCGCAGGGACAAACCTGGTGTGATACTCCTGTGGCTTCCACCATATAAGACTGCAGATGATGCCCTATGTCAACTATTAGATACATGGGTGGTGAGAACTCCGGATGCTCTCCAGGATCCACCCAGCTAAGACATCCCAACTTGTCTGCTGGACATCATGAAGGAAAGAAAAGCCAGTGTCACTGTGCTCTGTATGAGCTCCTGACTTGCAACATCCATGAAGAGAAAATGCTTTATTAAAAAAGAGCATTGAGCATTAAAGAAAACTGTTACACAGCAGTAAACAGAGGAACATACAGTTAGAAACACATTGAAAAGCTCGTCACACTAAAAGTCTTAAACCCAGCATCACAGATCCAACTACAAAATCATATGTATCTGTATCATAGGCATCACAGATATATCTTACATGTAAACTAGGAGAAAGACAACAAAATTCTGTAAAACACCGATATCATGGATATACTTATGGGTATATGTCTATTAAATAAACTATACAATATGTCATAGGGCCATGAACTTGTTTAGAGATCTGATGGTGTAAAGCAGCAATATGGACAGGGCTGACTGCCAAGCACCCTCCCCTCAGGCGGTCCAACTCTCATATGCCCAACAGCATTTCCGGTGATATTAAAAAATTGTCAAAAGAACTTCTGCTTCTGTTCTAGGTAGAGTAAGCAAAGTCAAAATTGACAAAATTATTCCTAGACTAAATGCTGCTCTGATGCTATCTAAGAAATCTTGAAGGCAAGATGAAAAGGAACCCATGAGTTTCCAACTCTCTGAACTTAGTTTCTGAAAAAGAATCAAGCATATTTTTATGAAGACATAAATATAAATCCCGACAGTACTCATCAAGGTACTTCATCATGTTTGGCACCGATAAAAAAACCAATATGAATTCAAAGAAACCAAAAAATAGGGCTCCTAATGAGGAGGAAAATCAATCAATTGAAAGGAAACAAGAGGGTATGCAGATGTTAGTCTAGCAGAAATGGAGATTAAAACAGCTCAGAGCTTATTTCCATATGTTGAAAAAGTTAAGTAAAGGCATGGAAATAATTTCACAAACGAAATGTTGAAGTCTAAAATTTAAAACAAACAAACAAACAAACAAAAACAATTCGCTGATCAGATTAGCTTTGAACTAAATAAGATGAATGGTGTATTGGTGGAAAAAAAATTAGTAAGCAAAAGGGCTTTTAGTAAAGAAACCTGTCAGTTGTTGCAAAATGAAATAAAACTGGAGGTAGAAGAGAAATTCTTGATAACAACATATGTTAAAACCTATAGCTAACAACAGATTTCCAAAATGAAACACATAGAAAAACACATGGGGAGACTTTTGTGAGGTGTGGGAAAACAGGAAAGCTAATATTAATGTAACTGGAGTCCCTGAAGGAAGAAGAGAGGGGAAAAAAAAAACATGGAAAGAAAAAGTGATCAATTTTTAATTTTTTTGATAAAAAACATAGATCCACGAATATAAGAAGATCAATAAGCCCTAAGCAGAACAAACATGAACTTTCTATCAGAGCTCATAGTAATCAAGCTGCTTTAAAAAACCTTCAAAGCAAACCAGGGGTGTTCATGGAGTGAAATGTTTTTCATGAGCAGCAACTAAGTCACAGTACCTCTCAGCTCAATCAAGGCCAGCAAGAAGAGAGTAGATTGGACTCTTAAAAGTAGTAAAGGGCACAAAAAACTAAGCAATGAAGCAAGGTAGTCTCACTAAAGAAGCAGCAGGTAAGCTGCATAGTATGTCTCCATGGAACATCCCTAAGAGCAGACTACGAATGGTCAGCAAACATAAATAAATAAATAAATAGATAGATAAATAAATAAATAAATAAATATCATTAGTTTTAGTAGTCATCAGGGAACTAAGTAAAAACTGTGATGAAATTAATTCACACCAATCAGAATGACCATTACTAAGCAAATGAACAAACAAATAGAAAACAAATGTTGGCAAGATATGGTAAGAAGGAACTAATGGGCGATGTTTGGGAAGGGTGAGTGCCACTTAAGTCAACCATATAGAAAGCAGCGGAGAGTGTCCTTAGATACACAATTAGACCTTTTGTTTGATTGAATTATTCTTCCCTAGGATGTTTTTTTCTCAAAGCAAGTAAAGTCAGCACACCAAAGAGATGTCTGTACACACACACTTATCGTAACACTATTCACAATAATAACTAAGCTTGAAAGCAATCCATAAGTAATGGATAAGAAAATATGTCTATATACCCAGTGGAGCATTATTCAATCAAAAAGAAGAACTAAACCTGTCACCTGTAAAAGCATGATGGAACTGGAGAAATAATTTATAATAACACTTGTTTAAAAATACAACTAACATCATATATATTAAGAGGTAGAATTATGACTGTCTTAAAGAAAGGAGCAGAACAAAAAAGCTCTCTGTTACTTGTGACAGTTCTTCACTGGAAGCTCTAGCTATTGCAATAAGTGAAGAAAAAGAAAAGGCATTCATAGTGGAGAAGAGATAATACTGTCCTTCTTTGTAGGTGGTATGATTGTCTCTACAGAAAACATGATGCTCTTTTAACTTACAACAATTAATTGGAAATATTACAGTAATATTATTTGCTGCAGCAAAAGAAAATTAGATAAATGCTCAGACATAAATGTAACTGAAGATGTCAAAGCCAGTCTATCAAAAACTAGATTACTGAGCAAAGTTAAAGACTGGGATACATAGAAATCAATGCTATGGTTCTAAGACAAATGACTAAGTTTTTCCTTTTGTTGAAGATAGTTTTTTTCACATATAATATCCTGATTATTGTCCCCCTCCCTCTAATCTTTCCAGTACCTCCCATCTCCCATCCCATCCAGATCTACTCCTTTTCTGTCTCTTATTAGAAAACAAACCTATTTCTAAGGAATAATAATAAAATATATAACAAAATAAAATATAATAATATTATAATGTTATATTATATATATTATAATAATATAAAACAAAAACTATCACATGGGGGTTGGACAAATAAACAGAAGGAAAAGATCACCAGAGAAGTCACAAGAATCAGAGACCCATTCCTCCACCCACTCAGGAGTCCCATACAAGCATGAAACTAGAAGCCATACTATAGATGCAGGGAACCTGGTGCAGACTGGTGCATGCTGCTCCAGAGCCTCTGTGTGCCTATGAGCTTTGATAATGTTACCTTAGAAGGCCTTGTTTTCTTACTGGCCTCTATTCCCTCTGGCTCTTACATTATTCTGCAGGTTCTCTGAGCCCTGAAGGAAGGAATAATGGAGATATCTCATTTAGAACTGAGTGTTGCAAGGTCTCTTTCTCTGTGTGTACTATCTAGCTGTGGGTACTTGTCTCCATCTACTATAGGAGGCAGCTTCACTGAGGATGGCTGAGCAAGGCACTGCTTATGAGAATAGCAGAATCTGACACAATACTTTATCGATGCTAGCTCCTACCAAATTTACATACCAATTTATGTAATCCTAATGATATCTCAATAAGTTGATTTAAAAAGTTCTAACAAAAATGCTAGGGACCTAACAATGCCAGAAAAACCGTGGAAAAGAGAAATGGAGAGAAAGGACTGATACCACTGAACCTCAAGATCAAGACCTATTAGATAGATTAAACTACAGTGGTCAAGATGGCTGGATATTGATAGCCAGGGAAAACCAAATAGTTAAGAGGCATCCTAGAGACAGACATGCTGCTATGTGGACATCTGGCTTTCTATCTAAGTTTAAAGACATTCAGGAAGAGAGAGAATAATCTTTACCATAAAAGGTGCTAGAGTATTTCCAAGGTTTATATGTGAGGAGAAGTAGGAAGAGGCAGAGTATTGAGAACACTGGCCAGACCTCACTCCACAGCTTGCCCATTAAAATAACTAATTCACAGTAGACTATAGATGAATACATGCATTTATTTATTTGGTGTGTATGTGCATATGAGTGCATCTGGGAGTCACTTCTCTACTTTCACCATGTGAGTCCCAGGGATCCTCAGGGTTGGTGGCAAGCACCTTTACTTGCTGAGCCATCTTGTTGTCCCTATAATCCTGAATATAAAACCCTGGAGAAAATAACACAGGTAAAAAATTTTGTGACCTCAGGTGGGTATTGTTCTTAACATGACGTGACAGGGGGAGTATGGTCTAAAGTGGAGGAAGACAAAAGAAACTAGACTTCACTATAGCTTTGAAGCTTCTTAAAAGAAGAAAGCTTTGAAGAAAGAACCAACCTAGATGAAACAGCTCACACAGTGCTCAGCTGCAGAGCTCACTGCAGTACAGCTTAGCACTTTGGGCTTAATTTTGGAGATTATCATCCCCATCTAGAGTGTTTATTCAAACGACAAGTATGCATTTGAATCGATAAGTTCCTCACCAAAAAAATGGAATCATATAAGGTGAACTGGAGACTGAAGAGATGGTTCAGTGGTTAAGAGCACTTCCTACTCTTATGGAAGACCTAAGCTTGGTTCCCAGCATGTATATGGCAGCTCACAACTATCCCTAACTCTAGTTCTAGGGCATCTGATGTTCTAATCTGTGGGCACCAGGAATGTATGTGGTGCACATATATACATACAGGCAAAACACTCATATACATAATAAAAATTAAACGTTTTTAAAAGGTCAACTAAATCTAAGTTTATTCAAATGTCTTCTTTTAAGCCTAATATGATCCAAGATTTAGAAATACCAATCACAAAGCTAGCAAGTTGAGGGGTTTTTCTTCATTTGTGGCAGCACACATTCCTCATGAATATTCCTCCAGGCCCTAATAAACTGACAACTTTATTTTCCTCCAAAAAAGGATAACATGTGAATTAATTTCTTTAAAGAGTTTCAGCCTATGGACTAATTGCTGCAGGTCTTGGTCTTTTTAATATTAAAAAATATAGACCTTTGTTGAGTTTCTTTCCAAGCTATAGAAAAAGGCTTGGAAGGGAAGTTGCAATAATGGATCTTGTCTTGTTATAAATTATGCAAAATTTGGAGTTGGGATATGCTATTGTGCTAAAAATAGAGCATGGAACCTATTAACAAACCTTTGCTTGGTTTTCAACTCAAGAGTTTGTCATTGTTTTAAAGCATTCAACATCTCCTCCTGTAGGGTATAGCACTAGTAAGAAAGAACTTGGGATTAAGGTTAGTTGATGCCTGAGCCAGAGTCCCACTACTATCAGACAAAATGCCTGATACAATGGACTTAAAAAGAAGAAATATTTGATGCAGTCTTGGAAGGCTTAGAACCTAGTCAACTGTCTCTGTTGCTGTGACTCTCTGGCAAAGAGCATATCATGGCAGGGACTGCATATTATAGCAAAGCTGCTCACCTCACTGTGTCCAGAAAACAAAAAGAGAATATTGGCATCCCCAAATTTCCTTCAAAGGCATGTCTACTGGTTAGCTAAAACCTCTCATTGGGGTTCACCTCGAAAAAGTGTTGCAATGCTCTCCAATGGTGAAACAATTTGGGGGAATACACTTCAAATGTTCTTTGGGGCCCCATTCAGATCCAAATCTAGTAAGTGAAGGCTACTGGCCTGCACTGGGATTAAATTCCAGGACACTGATGATCTTCTCCAACTCATTTACTGTACCACAGTGCAGGCATGGAGGTCAGATAACCTGCTGGAGGGACTCTCTTCTCCTTCTGCCTTATGGGACCCAGGGATCGAACTTAGGTTATCAAGCTTTTAACAGCAACCTTTTCCTGCTGTACCATCTTGCTGGCTCAACTTTATTCATTCTTAAGGAAAGGGATGGCCCATGATAAAAGAGGCATGCACATTTAGGAGGAATGAGAGAGAGCACCAATGAGAGGAGGAGATAAGTCATTAAGAGCCTTCAGCTAAGGATAAGAACTCTCACTGAGCAAACACATATCTGTGAGTTTACTGGCATTGAGGAGGAAGATGTGATGGATTTATTTAAAAACAGAGCACACTCACTTCTCAAGGAGGCTAATCTGCTTCCCTAAGATTTAATCCAAGGAGGAGCTCAATAAATAACAAGGGAAAGAATATCTTCAAAGAGAACCATACAAAAAAGCAGATGTCTTCATTCTCATTCTTCTCATACTTGAACTAAATTAATAAAGTTAAATACTATTTCTGGGAGATGATTCTACCAAGAAGCTAGGTGATATTTCCTCTGACTGAGAGCCTCTCTTTAGCCTCATTCAAAGAAAGGCCCATCCACAACTAGAGGTGAGCCTGGTCAACTCTAAAGACCATTCTCTTTGGGGAACAGGAACTATGAGAGCAAGCACTGTTGGGCAGTATTTTGGAAGAGGCTGAGGAAAGTCAAGAAGCAAGGTTGGGGATCCTGCCAGCTGCATGTAGCTTGGGGGTTCTTCCAATATGGTAGGGAAAAAAAAAGATCATGACAGGATTAATTGCTTAATCTGGAAGGAGTTTTTCAGTCAAATGTCCCTGAAGGAAGGAGATTCTGACTAAAGTACAAGCTTGGTGGGGTGCCATGGCTTGAGAATACCGGCATAAATCCAGATGCCTCTGGATTTTTATCTTGTAGGAGATCTGCCTACAGGAAACAGGATCAGATATATTATAACACCTGTACCAACTTCCACTGATCAGTGATGGCTTCATCAAATACTGCATGTAGCTTTTGATGGCCCACCCAGGTCCAATGGAAAAGAGCATCATTATTCCACAGCAATTTTTGCCATAGACATTGATCAGAGTAACTAGCACTGTTAATTCCTAAAATTAGCATTAATTAACATTAATATAATCAGCATTCATATATTAATCGGCATGAATACACTGAATATAATTAACATTGTTTGCCATCCTTAATATTGGGTGCTAACAATTGCACACAAACCTAGCTAGTGTTGCATCAAGCAACCAAGGTGGGTAACATCACATCAAGCACTAGGGGAAAAGGAAGAGATATCACTCTCCAGAAGCCCTCTTGTGCTTACCTCTGCATATGTCTCAGAGAAAAGAAACTGGATATCCTGAAGTCTTGTTTATTAATTTGACTAGTGACTGTAATATCCTGGGGTGTTTCCTAACAGCCTCATGCTCCAATATTTCTGGGTAACAATTAAAACAAAGGTGAAGGCTCAGGGACACTTGCAGGTATTCTCAGAGGCCAGATAGGGAATGAATGAAGCTAACACAATGGCAATAAGACTCAGTACAGACTTTGTCACAAAGACCTCACTTAAACACGTTCAACACTGTTGGAGATTGGTTCTAATGCTTTGAATCAATCGGGAATCTGTGTGTCCAAATGTTAAAGGTCTTTGTCCTCAGTTGTTTTTTGATTGATTAGTAAAGATGCCAGAGGTCAATGGACTGGCATGGGGCAGGACCCTTAGAGTTGCCTGGGCTAGGATGCAGCGGTGCAGGGAGACGTAGGATCGCCATGACTCAGGGAAGAAGGATGGGACACAAGAGCAACAAGAGATAAAGCCCCCCCATCCATATGAGATTTCGGGTAAATGGCCACTGGACACTTCCCCGATTGGGCCTGGGGTAGCAGGGGAAGGTTTAGGAGCACCCAGCCTTTGAGAGAGCCAAAGCATTTTAAAAATAAGCTAATGTGTATGCGTCTTTCATTCCCAGATCCAAAGATAGCTCCTGGGTGGGTGCACATGTGCAATCTGCTTAGAGTACAAAGCAGTGTAGCAAACACTCACCTCTACACAACACTACAATTTTGAAAACTAGGTTCTGTGGGGTGGATATGTATGCTCATTCACACATGGGTCGTAGGAAAGACCCTCACACACATCTGTGACCAAATCCAGCCAGTTGGCAACCAATGTGTCATGACTGAATGGAGGACAGAGTGTCTGGGCATGCAGTGGCCTCATGTTTTGCCAGTTGCAGCTGCATACACAAACCTTTGCTTTGACTGTTAAAAGGAGAAACAGGAAAGGGATGTTGAGTGATGAGCATAAAGGCCAAAACTGTCATCGGAGGTCAGCCTGTTCTCTTAAGGAGGCACAAGACTCCAAGAGATCCACACGCAGGGCCACATTGGTTCTCAAGGACCCTCTTTGCACGTGTTTGTAAGCTTAGTCAGGTTTCCAATGGCAATCAAAGCATTCTAACAGTCAAACCTAACAGAGATGACGAGACCCTGACTTGAAAGGTTTGGAATTCCTGTTTGGCTTTTTTTGCCCCCATAGCCTTTCACCCTCTGTTTTGAGACAGGGTTTCACTCTATAGCCCAGGCTGGTCTAGAACTCACTGTGTATATTAGTCTTGCCTCCAACTCACAGCAATCCTCCTACAAAAGCCTCCTGAATTCCGAGGTTACAGGTGTGAGACAGCACACCCTTTTTTATTTTAATATTCTCACTGAATATACTGAAATTCAGCCAGGACCAGTTCTCAGCCCAAGGATGAGCAGGCTGTACAAAGACTGTAGATAACAAGATGCATTGTCCCGTCTGATGGGGATATTCAAAGCTTATCCATCTGGATGCCAAAGAGCCTGTGCTAGCTGAATCAACACAATTGATATGGTGCTGTTCTTTCAGAGAGTAATTGGCCACCTGGTTCATGGCCACCCCTGTGATCTTAGTAAGATGGCACCCTCCCTACATTCAAAGCTATTTGTTTCCCAGTCTAGCAGCCTGCATTCTGAGTACGTACAAGGCCAGCTACACACAGTAGGTGTTGAATGTAGAACAATGTAGCAGTATCCTACCCTGCCCTGGATCATCCAGGGTTAAGTTTTTCTCAGGGACAGCCTCCTCTCCACCCAGAATTTTTTCACTTAGCACTGTGGCCTTTGAGAAAGTGACACCCCTCTCATTTTCCTAAGTGAACCAGAAGGGCAGAGTTAGCTGTGAGAGAAATATCTCCTGCATGTATAGAATCCGCCAGAGGGAATCATGAAGCCAAAAGTGCTTCCGAACATTATTTTAAAGGGGGGAGTTCAAGATTACATCAGATGAAAGTTTGTTTAATTCTCAATTAGTAATTGTTTTTATGCAATGTTGGTGGCATTGAGACTTTTATGAGCAGTTCCATTGATTGAATGATGCCCTCATTGGATGTTGATTGAGTGATCTTTTGATTCCATCCCTATTAACATGCTAATGGTGAGGGATACAGCCCCTCTCGAAGGCTCCTGCTATTCCAAGGATGGATGTCTCTGACCTGTACATTTCTCCTAAGAGCCTGGAGGAGGGGGGAGGGGTATCTGGGGCTCTTCAATGGTTTCATTAGCATATTGTAGCTCAACTCCCAAGGGTGATACATTTAAAGAACATGGAACACAATTAGGAAGATTTTTAAAATGTTACAAATGATGGGCGGGTTCTGAGACTGTCTGGATCTACATGCCAAGGGCATCTAAGTCAGTCCCAAGAACAGCTGGAGCCCAAAGGCCAGCGCCTTTCTGTGCACTGAATTTACATAAGCTTTGAAGATATTTTTAGCTTCCCGTGCTCTTCTTAATATTCTCCTGCTTCTCTGCCTCACAAAAAATGGAAGACTGCAAAGCTTAGGAGTCTGAGCCTTTGGTCTTTAGAAGTCCTGATGTTGTTTTCCTTTTTAGATCTTCTGGGGAATGTGTGGAGGTAGAAACTGATGAAGCAGCCATTGGCCTGCAGCATTTTGAAACCTTTATATATGGGCACCAGGGGCCTGTGGGTCTGCTCTATTCTAGAAATGTCTGCTCATTTTGTATTGCTCATTTTAAGATAAGATTAGCTGAGATGATATACCTTTTAAAGTCCCAATAGTGGTGTACATACAGGAAGTCATTGACTATACTTTCTTTTCTTCCTTGTCTGTTGTTCCATGTGGAAACAAAGCATCAGAGACTTTAAATCAAGTTGTGGCTCAGACCATGGGAACCCGGGAAAACATTCATCAGCATTCACCATCTGTTTAATTACTTATTTCTTCATTTGTTTATTTAATAAGCCGTCATTTATCATTATTATTATAATTATTATTATTGAATAAGCCTTTATATTGAGCAACATAATGTGCCAAGGATTGAGTTGCTGAAGTTTGTAGTGCAAACATGAGGGTTTGCATTTCATTCCTAGAACCAACTTTAATAATGGCACATACATGTAACCTCAGTACTGGGAAGGCAGAATCAAGCAGATTTCTGGTACTTGCTGGCCAGTTAGCCTAGACTAATTGAGGAGCTCCAGACTAATGAGAGATGTCGTCTCAAAAAACCAAGGTGAATGGCTCATGAGAAAGGATAACCAATGCTGACTTTTGGCTTCCACATGTGTTGATTTATACATCATCCATGTGGGTCTGTATACATGTTCATCTACATGAACACTGGGTGTGGGTGCATGCATACGTACGTGTGTGTGTGTGTGTGTGTGTGTGTGTGTGAGTGTGTGTTGGGGGATACAGGAACCTGTGCAGACTTATTTCATCCCAGTAACAAGTTGGTTCACAGATTTTACTTGTCTTCCATGAAGATATAAGCAGAGCTAGAGAGTCTTGGTGCTTAGAGGGAACTGCTATGTTACAGGGGGCCCAGGTCAGGTACTGGTCTTGCCTCTTAGCATCTGTGTAGTCCTGGTAAGTTGCCAAATCCCAAGTATTTGGACTCAGCAAGCTGGCAGTGGAGAGAAAGTAAGAGAAAGCATACTATACATAAATACCTCTTGGTGTTCCTTTTGTGGGTTTGACCATGTAAGTTGAGGGAGAATTCTGCCGGGGGCTGTGAGTTGTGACCTTGGAGAGATGGCCACAAGTTATTAATTAATTATTTATTTCACAAACATTTAATAATTCAAGGAGACAAAACTATCTGGTACTCAGCTTTGTGTTCTCAGTGGGGTTGCTTTGCCACAGACAATAATTGCATGTGTAAAATAACATCACAACATGAACATTTAGAAAAATAGGGATTTTTATTTCTTGTGACAATGAATCATAGGCACTTTGAGAAAGTATTTGGTGGAGCATAAAGTTAAAAGGGGAGACTGAGC
Organism: Rhynchomys soricoides; assembly: GCA_019843965.1. NCBI lineage: Eukaryota > Metazoa > Chordata > Mammalia > Rodentia > Muridae > Rhynchomys > Rhynchomys soricoides. The sequence continues at coordinate 11,340,834 of JADRCH010000050.1, forward strand.
TACTTTGAGCTACTGATTGGATCCATCTCTGGAACTAATGCAGAACCTTCAGGGCGTCTAATAAGTAGGCTTTCCATCTCTGCAGAGTTGAGTACAGACATTCATCTGGTTCATCTCTCTTGCTAAATCTGTGTAGTTATTGGCTGTGCAAACACTGCATCAAACCCAGATCCTTTCAAGTGGAAGACAAATGTGGAAGTTTGCACTAAACCCCTAGATCCCTCTTTTTTCTAATCAGGGGAGTCAGACCTCCAAGATCCTTTAAATAAGGCTTTCCCCAAAGACCCTTGATTACTAAAAAAGATGCCTGAGCATATACATGCACACAGACACACACACACACACACACACACACACACACACACACAAATGCATGCGGATTGTGAGTACATAATACATGCATACAATGTGCATGTGCCTGTATGTATGTGTGCATGTAGAGACTAGAGTATTATTCAGAATGTCATTTGCCTGGTGCTGTCTACCTTTTGGAGACAGGATCTCTCACTGGGCTGGAACTCTTCAAGAACCTCAAAGGTCAGCCTGTTTCCATCTCCAAAGCACTGGGATTACAAGTACACACTTCTATGACTGCTTCTGTTTGTCTTTTCATGAGTTGTTCTGGACAATATATATGTCCTCACATTTGCAAAGCAAACATTGAGCTATCTTCTCAGCTCCACCATCAACTCTTTTGTACTATATCTCCAGAAACTTGTGTCAACACAGACACAGTATATATACATTTACAATGATTGCTAGGTAACTGAATGGATTCTGGAACTAGATGACTGAACACAAGGAGTGCTAAGGAGATGTCTGTGCTGGGACTTAGATTAAGTCACCAGAAGGCCTCTTCTACCATGTGGACTTTGACCTAATCATCCCATGAATTGATGTTCTCTATAATGGCAGCAAGCCATTACTTTGACCCAGCTTGGCACTGTTCCCGATCCATTCCCCCCTCACCTACAACTTCTTTCATTCCATATCCTCAATCAGAAGAACTACAGAACCCAGGTCCCTGATGAGGAAAATCCATTTCACAACTCCATCGCAGTCCTCTGTTCCAGTTCCCTGATAATGCTTGGCAGCTACAGTTTCTTGGAGAACCTGGGCCTCTTTGATCTTATCTGATAATTCTTTTCTTCTTCTTCTTCTTCTTCTTCTTCTTCTTCTTCTTCTTCTTCTTCTTCTTCTTCTTCTTCTTCTTCTTCTTCTTCTTCTTCTTCTTCTTCTTCTTCCCTTCTTCTCCTTCTCCTCCTCCTCCTCCTCCTCCTCCTCCTCCTCCTCCTCCTCCTCCTCCTCCTCTTCTTCTTCTTCTTCTTCTTCTTCTTCTTCTTCTCCTTCTCCTCCTTCTCCTCCTCCTCTTCTTTTTTCCTCTTTCATTTTTTCCTCCTCCACCTCTTCCTCTTTAAAATGATTTCATGTGTATGGGTATTTTGCCTGCATGCGTGTCTGTGCAGTACATGCATGGCTAATGCCTGCAGCAGCTAGGAGAGAGCATTGATTGCTCTTTAACTGGAGTTATGCTGGAAACTGAATCAGATCTTTTGAGAGAGCAGTCAGTCCTCTTAACTGCTGAGCTACCTCTCTAGCCCTGTGCCTGATGGTTTTTTCGTCCTCAGTATCTGAAATAGTAACATCTTTCTTTGTGTCCTATTGCCTAGCACAGGCTACAAACAGCTAGAAAAATCTTAATAAAACATGGAACAAATGAATAAATGAATGAATGAGTGCATGACTGCATGGGTGCCTTTCTTCCATCGTCTTCATTTGAGTTTCTTCACTGTAGGTCACTAGTCCAAAAGGACCCTGCATTGTCCAACTGGAGCAAAAGCATGGGAAAATAACTGCCATATGCCCTTCTTTATAGCCACAGGAAACAAGAATACTCAAGAGAATCTCACCTCCATTGACTTCTCTTTTTGACCCTGAAGTGAGACTCCACTGCTGGTCTTTTGTGTTGGGCTGAGTGGTGGCACAGAGGCAATAACCTTTTGGAGGTCACACATTCCTCCCCATTCTTATCCTGTCTACGCCCCTCTCTTCCACCCCTAGAGCAGATGCAGAATCCTCAGCCTCCAGCTCACATGATAAGATTGTCATCTGAGTCACTCCCATCTCTGCCTGATGACTGGAGAGATCGTTTCAAACACTCTGAACTCAATTTGCAGTGCCCAGCAGGGAGTGCCCATTCATTCAGTCACTATATAACCTTGCTCTTTCCTGTGTTTGCTGGAGAAGACCAATTAAGCTCTTGCTCTGGAAGCTGCAGAACTATTCACACACAGAAAGGGTCTGTCAGAACTTTGCAGATACCTCCTCCAGCGGGGGCAGGCGGATCTCTCTCTGCCTCAGAAGGGTTAAAAGATCTCTAGGAAGTTCTTCAGTACACCCGCTTGCCCCAACCTCCCTCAGCTTCCCAAGCTTGGTCTCTGGTCTCTTTATATCCCAGTATGTTTATTTTTTCTTGTCTCTAATACAGATCCTTCATGTCACTGCTGTTTTTATTTAGAGTCTCTTACAAAAGTCACTAGGACAGGGCTTATCCTAGACCAAAGTATACACTAGGACTTTAGACTCAAAAACTCTCCCATCCCCCTTCCTTCTGAGTCATTGCCCTCAGTCCTGTCCCATCCTCGTACACAAAATGCTCTTGTGTTACCCAGGCTCTATTTAGGAGGAGAGAGATTAGCTTACCCTGTACATTACCGAGTTGATACTTACCAAGCACCTAGGGACCTACATATTCTGTAGATGGGAGCAGAAGGGTAATGCATATGCATGGTTCAAATGCTCACATCGCTAAGGGTGGGATATAAGACACAGGGTGCATGAAAGGTAATTTGGAACCATGTAGATGACTGTCAACTCTACCTGGAGTTTTGGGTCAAAGTCTTAGAATGATGACACTGATAGGAAAGAATGAGGCCACCTAGCCTCACATCTTCTTGTCACAGGTGAGGAAAGCGAGGATGAAAGCAGTGTTCACCTGGTCACTTCTAGAGTTGGCATTAAGATCATCTTTGAGCTGGGCTTGGCAACACACACCTGCAATCCCAGGATCCAGGAGACACAAGCTTGTACTGTGCTAATGCTTGACCATACTAAGCACTTTCCTGAGAGTATACCAAGAATCACCCTAAATTTTTACAAGCATGTACTCATTTATTTAACTTTTACCCCTCTGTGGGGTAGGCATTATTTTTATTCCCATCTTACGGAAGAGGTAGCTGAGGCCCAGGGAGACTCAAAGACTCCTAAGACTAGGAGCAAGCAAGAGACAGAGCATTTGCCTTGTGTTGCGCTGTTTCCACACGGACTCCCCAAGTATTTCCTGGACTCGTTACCTGTTGCGCTGTTTCCACACGGCCTCCCCAAGTATTTCCTGAACTCCTTTGAAGCCTTATTGTCAGAGCCATGTTCTACCATTTTTCATTCTTTGCCTTCTCACTACTAGACATGCACCCCACATTGCCCACTCAGCCTGCACTAAAGGCCACCAAGACCTCATAGGAAACTGTTATTCTAAGCAGGAGGAGCCACTCTTGCCTGATAGACCAGCCTGCCTGCACCAGACTCATGAGGTTGGCTGCCAGCAGAGCTGTTATTGAAGCTAGACATGGGATTCTCAAGCTCCATAGCCTTCCTTCAGTCCCTACATGTCTGTGATATCACAGAGAATCCCTGCTCTTTATGACATCATCCTCACTTCCTAGCATCCCTGTTTCACCAAATTCTTAGCAGCTCTAAACAGCAGCCATAGACTATTTCACCTGCCAGGAAAAAAAGAAATTATATGTGAGATATAAGAGAATAAAATTATTCTCTAGTTCACAGAGTCAAAGCTATCTTTCCCCGTCTTCCCTGCATTGCCCCCCAAAACAATCCGTTCTGAGGGCACATTATCATGTTTCACAAGGAATAAAGTAGGAATTTCACAAACTCTCTCTCCTCACCACACATCCATTGCTTCTTCATGGAACCATAGCCAAGTTTCTTCCAAACTAAAAACTCCACGTGCACATAGTGTCTCAGCTCAGCTATGTTTTGGTGCGTGCGTGCGTGTGTGTGTGTGTGTGTGTGTGTGTGTGTATTATAGGGAAACTTGAGTTCATCCATTACTAGGAACTTAGTTTAAAATAGTCTAAACGCAGGCTCAGGCTGGATGCTAGCACCAGATTCAGATAGGCTGCTCTGTCTCCCTATACCCAGAACAATGAGGCTCTTGGAGTGGCCCAGGCTTCAAGAATGGGGAATGCATGGTCATGGGCCCAATGCTGACTTCTGTATAAAATATTCCTGCTGGCCTGATTGTATTTTGCAGAACAGGCATTCAAATCTAGATCTGGCCGGAAAATCACATAGAACTTACTGTTCCTCAGTTTTTCCTCATTACATGAAGATCCACAGCATTTATCAAGTGTTGCTTTGTCTAGACACCATGCTTGTTACTGAGCTTACACAAAGGAAGAGGAATCCTCAGATTCAAACCCTTTACAGCACTGATGCAAGACCAATAAACTCTATTATTTATAGATAGTTTGGTATTCCACCCCCTGCCCTGAAACAGAAGGATTGGAAAAAGTAGTTCATGTCCAATCTGGTGTACAGCTTGATCTCATCCCATAGGGCAGTCCTCCTTTTCTAAAATGCCAGTCTCCCAGGCAGAAGATGCTCAGGCTTACATTATTCATATGTCCTCTTATTCCTCTTCAAAGACAGATGGAGGGAGTGGGCTCTCTGAGACCCCTTGGTAGAGGAGGGCACCTCAGGTCTTTCATGCTTCTTTTCTGCTTTCCAGAGCCTCGCTGTTTGTCTCATGGCTGTTTTCTGTTCTTTTACCATCTTAAGCAAAGTCTGTTCCTTGTGTAATTTTTGATCTACGTAGTGTATTTCTTTGAGGTTGGCTGCAGACCATGTATTCCACTGGTCACGATAGACTCAGTCGTACGTTGGTTTTGCTGATGCTATAGACCTCTTAAAATCAAGACATGACTTCTAATGTGCTCCGTGTGAGTGGCAGCATCCATAGCTTCCACCTTGCCTATGCTGACCTGCCATAGAAAATTCCACGGAAGAATCCTTAGCTACTTCTACATCCTGACCTTACCTTACAGGAACTTAGGATGACTCAGGGAAGTATAGCCTCAGGCCTTCTATCTGCTTGTTCATTCTGGCTTGCTCCAGCTTGCCAAATTGTTCCTATGTCTGCCTTAACCAATATCAATGGTTTCTTAAAGGTCCAGAATGATATATTATTGAACTATTTATTAGCGGAAACTCTGTAAAAATCAAAAAAACTTTAAAATATTGAGTTTTGAATGAATGAATGAATGAAGACAATTTGTCTCCAAGTTTCCAAAACCCCACGTACTAGAGTCTAAGTAACATCTGTGATGGTTAGTGTTGTCAACCTGCCATGATCTCAAATCACTCGTGAGATGGGCCTTTGGAGATGCCTGTGAGGGATTATCTTGATTACATTAGTTGATGTTGGAAGAATCATCTTAATTGCGGGTGGGACTGTTCCCTGGGTGGAGATGCTGTAACTTATAGCTGGAGGAAGTATTATAGCTGGAGGAGTGGTACCTGGTACTCAGTCTTGTTCCCTGATTGTGGATGCATCATGACCTACTGCCTCCAGCTCCTGCTTGCTATGACTTCCCCTGTATAATGATTGCACCTTGATCTGTGAGCTGTAATAAGTCATTCCTCCTCTAAGGTACTTTTGTCAGAGTGTTTTGTCACAGCAGCAGAAAAACAAACTGAGAAAATATCATTTGCAGAAAATTAGCATCTCAGGGAGAGATGACAGGTTTCCTTAGACCAATAAAAGAATGGTTGTCTGTGAAAAAGCAATGTGAAGCTGGAAATTGTGAGGGGTCAGGCACTGAGTTATAAATACTTTCCCACACTTAAATTCCACAAATCTTTGGGGCAATGACTGAATGTGTGCTGTTATTATCATCACTTCATAGATGAGGAAACAAGTCTGGAGATGTGCACTAACTTGGTCAAGGTCATGCAGATGCAAGTTGTTGGATGCCAGGTTTGAAATCCTTATCAAGGAGCATAGAGCTCTCTTCTTACAGCCTGGAAGCTTCCTGGGAGCCTCAATAAGTGGCAAGCCTCCCAGGATCGTAGAACTATTAGGGCTATATAAAGCCCCAAGAGGAATGGAATTCTGATCTAATGGAGCTTCAAATCAGCAGGTGTCTAAATCTCAGTGTAAAAAAGGTAAAGAAAAGGCAAATTTAAACACAAGAAGGAAGTTCCATAAGAACACAGTGCAGTAAGAAGGGTCAGGGAGTTAATGTCCTCTAGCAGCCTCTACCATGAGAAAGGTCAGACTTAGATGTCACTGTGCCCCTTTAAATGCAAGCAGGCAGGGAGCTCACAGTAATGGATTCTTGAACATGGCTAATGCATGGTGGAGGGCATCTTTCTCTTCTGGGTTTGGCAATATAATTTTATACTAAATTTACTGTAGTTTATGTAATTCTTTTCATTCACACCAGAAGGAGCTTCTATGCTGTTTCCTTTTCCAGAACTTGGAGACTATCTTTCTTTGCAAAGTCATTTCTAAAAAAATAAAACAAAGAAGAAAAGATTAAAGCCAAGACACTCTCGAGTTTCCTGCTGCCTCCCTGGACCCGCTTCCAGGTCTTATTCCTTCCTTTCTAAGATGGATGTGGTAGATGCTATTGCAGTAGCCCTGGCTCAGAGAAGCCCAGGCCTTCCTCAAGTGAAATATCTTCTTGGAGGAATTGTGTAGCTCTGACTCCCTAGGAAAGCTGGAGAGACAAGAAGCAGGAGACAGATCTACCCTCTGCATAACCTTCAGGAGGACAAGACAGGAAAGGCTCCTCAGATATTACCTTCAGGTCCCCCCTCTTCTCCCAGTGGCTCCTAAGGATACCCCTGATTTCTTCAAACACCCTTTCTAGGCAATCTCCAAGCCACCCACACTCCTCTAAATCTTGAAAGAATCTACTATCATCTGCTGAATAAGGACACAAGGTGAAAGGAGGGCAGGATCAGTTCCATGATCAACATTGCACTTTGGTAATGAGAGTCTCTGGACATTTCATCTGTCCCTTGCAAATCTTCTTTGTCCCAGGCCTCAGAATTGAAATGAATTCAGAAGAAGAATCTCAGACCCCAATGTTCTGATATTTTTCTCCTGCATTTCTCCTGACCTCATCTGGTACCATCAGCCATGATGTCCTTCTGCCTCTTTAATACCAAGCCTTTTGCCTCCTCTACGGGGATTGCTCTCTTTCCTTACAATACTTGGCTTGGTGATCAGCATTTAGCTTACTGCCAATCAAATTTGGCGTAGAAGCCCACCGCCTTCTTGTCAGTGGGATTCCCCCAACCATTCTTTTAAAAAGAAGTCTACAAGGTCAAGGGAGATATCTCAGTGGTTAAAAATAACTTGCTACCCTTCTAGAGGACCTGAATTCAGTTCTCAGAATCCTCATGAAAGTTCACAACTATCTATTACTCCAGATGCAGGAGATTCAATGCTCTCTCCCAGCCTCTGTAGGCACTAGGCACACACACAGTGCTGACAAAGATTCATATACATGAAATCAAAGTAAATATTTTTTTAAAAAAAATCTCTCAACCACTCATCTCAGTCTGTATTCTGTTACTTAAAATATTCCCATGAAGGTATTTTGTATACTTGCCATTAAGTTCTTTATGTATGGATTGCTTTTTTTTGGTTCTCTCACAGAAATGAAAATTCTCCAAGGACAGAGGCTGTCAACCTATCCCTGCTAAATCCCCTGTGCTTAACACAGAACTCATGGATGTCCACATTAATCAAATGGACACTTGAATCTCAAGTGTCTACCACAAGGCTGTCTGCTCTGTGGGTATCGGCAGGACAGTCTCTCATTCTGCACCATTAGAAAGCCTAGAGTAGATAAAACCCTGCATACATATTTGCAAATGATTGACCTTATTCCTTTAACTCCATTCTAAAGCCTTTCTGCTTGAAAATCTTGGAGAAGGGTCCATCTAATGGAGACAGGAGTCAGAGAGGACTACATATTTGGACACCATTATCAGGTGGCATCATTTGCAGAGGATTCTGAAATAAAGTAATCATCAGAAATAGTCACAGCCCACCAAAGTTTTCTTCAATACTTATTGTCACTATATACAGATGTTCATTGTTTCTCTCCTGTTTATGTTTGCTCTTAAGTACTAAATTTATTTTTGATTTTTAAATTAAAATTTTAAGCTAGCATACACAATAATATTTTTCATTCTCTCTCTCTGTCTCTCTCTCTCTGTCTCTCTTTCTTTTTCTCTCTGTCTCTGTCTTTGTCTCTCCCTTCCCAATGTCTCACTCTGTAGACATGATTGACCTAGAATTTGCTTTGTAGACCAGACTTGCCTCAAACTTATGGAGATCTGCCTGCCTCTGCTTCCCAGGTGCTGAGATTCAAGGTGTACACCATCATGCTCTACTTCATTATAGCATTGTCAGACATCACGCCTTGCATTTTGTTCTTATTTGTCCCTACTGTACTTTCTGATCCCCAAGCTCTTCTCTCACTCTCTCACTGGGCCCCTTCTTTTCCTGTACATAGTCATGCCTTCTGCTTTCATGTCACCAGTATTTATAGCTCTTTCTAGTCCCCTGTTTTGATGTTCTATAAACACACACACACACATACACACACACACACACACACACACAGAGAGAGAGAGAGAGAGAGAGAGAGAGAGAGAGAGAGAGAAATAGAAAGAAGACAGAATGAGAGATTGTGTACAAATTAACACTTGAGTCTAGTTTATGCTACCTTAGTTCCATGCTATGAACACGATATCAAGTTCCATGCATTCTCTTGAGAATGTCATGCTCTCATCCTCCTTCAAGCATGCACAGAATTCCACTGTGTGTAGGAAGCGTATTTGTTGTATCCAGCATCTGGGCTGGTTCCATTTCTTGGCTGGTGTGGATGGTACGAATAGTGCAACAGTTAACACAAACATCTAAATGTCCCTCTGACATGTCAACTTAGAGGCCTTTAGCTACACCTCCAGACTGAATGCAGCATCATATAGTAGTAGTTCTATTTTCAGTTTTGCTAAGGAACAACCATATGGACTTCCATGGTAGCTTCAAAGAAATGCAACAAATATTACCTGAGGTTTTGAGAAAAGAGGAGCCTCATGTACTGATGGGATTGTAAAGTAGTAATGAATTGCTATGAGGCTACTTTTCTTGTTTGTTGCTAGAAAGGAACCTGAAGAGCTGCTGACATCTAGTCCAACTCTTCACAAAGTGGAAGAATCCCTTAGGGGTTTTTTGTGGTTGTTGTTGTTGTTTTGTTTTTTAGTTCTCTAGTGGCAATGATCTAGCTCTCCAAAAGTCAGAGCCTCTATCTAGTACTGCACTGCTTAAGGGGAATGGAGTCTTGTTTGGGAATTTCCCAATGTTGTCTTTCCATGCCTTTCTCTGATGGTCATATTTCACCTGGAACCATTTTATAGAGTTGCCTTATAAATATGAGAGATGGTAACTGTGTCTTTCTGTCACCTTGGCCAGTTTTACTTCTCAAAACTTTCTAGTCTTGAACCTGGCTGTTCAGCCATTTTCTCTTGCATTGCTCTCAGCCTATGATCTCTCTAATAGGGCCTCTGCATACCCTTGTCCTGATTCAGTTAGCAGAACATGAGGAGCCGGTCTCTCAAATTTCTGTCTTTGTTTGAGGACTCTGCCTATTCCTGGATTATAGGAGAGAGGAACTATTTGACTTTTTTGACCAGAATGGACAAAGAAGACAAAGAAATCAGAGTGGTAAGGTTAGAGGGCCTTACTCTCTGCACATCATGGCTCCTAATCTCTGAGTCTGACCCCTGTTCTCCTTGGCCAATACGATGACTTGCTGTCTTATTGAGGATGTCTTTAGGATAGGATTAATGTTACCCTCTGTCTTCTAGAACTCTTTCTTTTTACTGGAAAAAAGTTTCTATGAGGCATCCTTTGCTCTCAAATGGGCAGCTTGTTTTTCCAACCAACTTCAAGTTTGGAAACAATAAATTCCTAGGAAATTTCTTCATGGAATTTTCTTCATAGATTTCTATATAGAGTTAGTCAGTAATTCTAGTCTCCAAATCATTCTCACACACTTGGCTAAAGTCCCTTCTTTTGCCACGCAAGCCCATCAGAATCAAACTAAGGACTGGCTCTGTGATATAAGATAGCACCACGATGGTATATGAGCAAGCAGACAAGATCCTGCTCCCCATCAGTTTCTTAGATCCAAAGGTTTTGTATTAGTCTACTGAGACAGATGTAATAAAATACCACAGTCTGAGTGATTTATACCATAGACATTTATTTCTCATAGTTTTGGAGTCTGAGAAGTCCAAAGTAAAGGTGCCACAGGATTTTGTTTACTGACTTGCAGACATATTCTTGATATGTCTGCACATAATACAGTGGGAGGAAACCCATAGTGACCTCTAAAAGGGGCACTAATCTCCTTATGAGGACCCCAACCTTATTATTTACACCATCTCTAAATACTATTGCATTGAGAAGTAGGGCTGGGGCTTCCATATGATTCAGAGGTGTGTGTCATAGGGTGGCAATAATTCTGTCCAAGGTAGTTTTCTAAAGAAGGCATATGTACATAAGTAAATAAAGAAGAGTCACTGTGAGTTGAGGCAGCATCTTGAGGCCTTAACCCAGCCCCACAGAATGCTACAGGGTCTATGGTTTAAACAACAGACATCTGTCTTTTTATAGCCTAAATCTAGAACAGCATAAAAGGAAACTCCTCATTCTAGATTGCAGCACATAAGTAAGAATCATGGAACCAGGATCATATCTGTGTTCTCTGTGGCCACACTTGAATCCCAGACCATAGTCTCCAATGTGAGAATCAGCAGATACAACACTGCTTAGCCCATTGTGAGGGGAGGCTGAGAGACAAAGCAAGAGCTATCTCCATGGAGGGAAATATCAGTCCTGGATTCCTATCCTAGGACCATGTAGGCTGAATCTGGGTTCGTGGGCCCCTAAGACAGTCATGTAAGACGAAGTGGGGAAAGAGAGGGAAGGACACACACACACACACACACACACACACACACACCTACACATACATCTGCACATGCACAAACACCTATCCACACACCCATCTAAACTCACACCTGCACATACACATATCTGCACACACCTGCACACACAGCCACCTACACATACACAGACCCCCCCCACACAAATACTCCTACACACACACACACACACACCTACATACACATATACACACACCTGCACACACACCTATACACACATGCACATGCACATCTGCACACACACATCCCTACACTCACCTACATGCACCTACACACACCTATACACACACCTTCACATATACACTTACCTGTACATACCTGTACACACACACATATACACGTGCACACACTCCTACACACACAGACACACCTACACACAAATAAAAAATAAAAGTAGAAAGACAGAGGGAGAGATGGCTTATCTCAGGGCTCGGTCAAAAGAATTAAAAGAAAGACTAATGAAACCTCCTCACATGTGCAGACATAGTAATTCTTAAAGAAAGTTCACTGCTTAAAAATCTGACTCAGGAGTAGCTAAATCTTATCAGTCCAAGTTAGGAATGGGGAGACATGGTTGAGATCAGACAAGAAGAATTCAGTGTTTCATCTGGAAGCCTAAATTTTGTATCCATTTTTTTTAAAAAAAGGCAACCCATAACTACACTTAGGTCATTTTTAGAACCCTGTCCCTACCAATGCAGTGAACATATATTTGTGAAACACAATATTGCCCTAGCTGTTTTAGCAGGTGCCTCTCACTGCTGGGTTATTTCTGAACTGATGCACGTTCAACCAAGCCCTCCTCTCAATGAGTTTTCCTGTGAATTGCTTTCAAGTCAGTGCCTCTCCATCTAAAATTGAATAAAGCACCATTTGCATCTACGTTTGGGAGCATACATTTATTTCTGCAGGGAGTTATCTTGTTGGTTTTCGTCCGTTATGGAAACTGCGGCATCTATTGTCATTTTGCATTGTCATCTTGCTGTACAACAGACAAACTATTTTCTACCTTACTGAGGTTTTCACTGCAGCATCTCCAGAGTCTCTGCTGAAACTCAAATGCCCTAGTTAGCATTCATTCAGCTGCTGCCTCCTCCTCCACTTCCAAAACAGAACTCAAAGCTGAACTCTCCCAGGAAGGCTTCCAAGATTAAACGAGGCCCCTTCCTTCTAGGACAGAAGGAAGCTCACAGAGCTCTTTCTGAGGTGCCCCGAGGCTAACAGTGCATTTCAAAGCTGAAATTCTGTTCTTAGAAATGGGGAGCACAGGCTGAAACTGTAGAATACCAAATATGCTGCTTCTGGGGAAGAGCAAGCTTCTGCAGTTAGATGCCAGCCCCTCCTTCAGGCTAGGAAAGGGTATCCTCACTATTGTGCCAGCTTCCTGGACTACTTGTCTCTTCCCAAAAGAGAAAATCCTTCCCCAGGACTGTACTCCATAAATACTCAAAACCTACTTCTTATCAGAAGGAGCAGTGGAACACCCTGGTTCAGGAAAGTCCTAGAGCTTGGAGATCAAAGTTAAGTCAGTCCTGGGATGTCACATAACTCAGAGTTCAAATGCTTGTTCTGCCATTTATTAATAGTTTAACCTTGGGCAAAGGGTTCTGCTGTCTAAATATCAACATGTCCTTATTTGCAGAACAAGACTATTCATTGGCCCTTGTAGTGAGACTTTTGGTTTCTAAAAAACCAGAAATGTTATGAGTATGTTTTTGTTTTAATCTCAGGTGTGGGATATGGGGCTGCTTCAGTGTGTCCACAGCAGCTAAGTATGGCTTGTCTCATGCTCTGGCAAGGGTGTGATTTTGCCAGCTGAAATAGTTTACATTTGTAATCCTGGAGACTCTTCAGAGGACATAAAAATGGCAAAGCTCCAAGAGAGGGGGTGGCTGCTGCTCCCCCTGCTGTTGTTGCTGCAGGCTTCTGGCTTCTGGCTTCTGGTTGTTGGTTGCTGGTTGCTGGTTGCTGGTTGCTGGTTGCTGGTTGCTGGTTGCTGGTTGCTGGTTGCTGGTTGCTGGTTGCTGGTTGCTGCTGCTGGTTGCTGGCTGCTGGCTGCTGGCTGCTGGCTGCTGGCTGCTGGTGGGAGATATCCTGACAATAAAGATTGGACTTGCACCAAGGAACTCCATGTCTGTAATCAGCAAGAAGTAGACTTCTGGGATCAACACTCCCTTTCCCTTTCTTTCTCTCCCACTGAGTGTTTGGAATGTTAGAAGGGATAAGAGTAGAGAATGGTACTAGAGATAAGAACCCAATAAAGTAGCCAAAACTATGGGTACAGGCCCTACCTTCAAAGGATAAAGGAAATAATGGTGAAGACACCGTGTAGAGAATCCTCCAGGTGATATGTGCAAGAGGTACTCAGGAATAATAGTATTGCTCACTGTGTGCTACTTTTCCTCAGCTCATCTCTCATTGTGATCCTAAGAGAAGTCTCATTTCCTGGCATTAACTTCCTACTTGCAAGCACACTGGTCATGGTGTTTATTTAAAACAGATGTTTTGTCATAAGCGTGAAAGATCAATAAGCATGATGTTCTGAAATTGGGAAATCAGGGATGCTAACCAAGCTGCCTCACAGCATCTCTAAATGATTACTTGTGAATCACTCGGTCTTTCAGTTATCTGCTGCTACATAAAAATCCAGCCTAATGTTAATAGCTTAGATAATGAGGAATTTTTGTTTTTTCCCAATTCTTTGGGAATTCCAAGCCTGTTTGGGCCACTCTTCTCTCTCTGACACTGGTCAGAATCATGTGTTTTATAATAGGAGCTAGACTGGATCATTGTCATGGCTTTATTCATGCTTAGTGCACCATTCGGGTGGCTAGAGCCACTGTGCCTGACTGGGCCATTCTATCTCCATATACTCTTTCTACATCTGGTAGTTGGTAGGAGCTTTCGTTTTCCAGTAACTATATCCCAGGAGGGTTCTAGAGGAAGGCAAAAGACCTCTTAAAGCTTAGAACAGGAAGTTATACACCCTAACTCCAGCTGTGATTTGTTACTTAAAGCAAGTCACAGATTGACCTGTGTTTGACAGGAATGGAAATAGACTCTACATCCTGGTAAGGTGTACAGCGTTCTTGTACAGAAGGACCAGGGGTCATGGCCATTTTTGCAGACCATCTACCTCATCCTTAGTCCATCACCTCTCCCAGTCTCCACACTGCGGTGCTACTTGTGGTTCCCCATCTCTTAGCCTGGCTTTTGCTTCTTCCCTTTGTTCCAGTCCCACGTCCTGTTGAGCTCGTAGTCCTTCATGTTCCCATATGCCTCTTCACCTTGGCTTCTGCTTTGGACAGAGAGTAGTAAAGATCATTTCCTCCAAGCATTGCTCCAAATTGATGCTCCAAAGCATGAGCACAAAGGAAATATGTTGATCTGAATTCTAAAGAGCATGATGGAATGCTATTAGAGACAGCAAAGATTAGGAACAACATAGAGAAGAAGGCAGTGAAGCACAGCACTGCCTGCTCTGTACATTTTCTGCTTCTTAGACTTGTGGGAGAATCTGCACAGCTCTAGCAACAAGGTGTCTGGCCAGTGGTCCTCTCTTCCTGAAACACAGCCTGTTTGTTCTCCCAAGGAAGAAAACAGAGTTAAGATGGAAGACATGCCTCCTGGAAGTCTCTGGAGCTGGGCTCAAGAAAGCTAGTGCTCTATCCCCAATGTGGAGAGGGGCTAGAGCTTCCAACTGCCACCTTAATGGGCTCTCTTCTTTCATTTCACAGCAAAATAGGGAATGCCTGTCTCCCAAAGCTACTTTCTATTTGTTTCCAACTGCACATTGTTCAGTGATTTCCTGAGTCTGAAAATGTGGATGGCAATAGTCATTGCAATGAAAATAACAAATAATAAAACAATAGCATTTACTGAGTACTTTCTATCACCAGGCCCAGTACTAAATTCTTTCTCTGTATTATTATTTAAAATTTGTGTATACCCAATAATTTGCTAAGTTCATAAAGCTCACTGCTAGGAAAGGGCAAGCCTGGCTTCAAGCCTAAATTGGGTAAATCTTAGAGGCAGTGCTTTCTCCACCAGACTAAATAGAAAGAAGTAGCTCATGATCACTGCCCAGTGACACTCCAACTCCAGAAAGACTGGATCCTCAGCTACTCCTTCTACTGTCAGTACACCCAAGAACCTCTCCCATCCCAAATATAGCTTGGAAACAGAGTGCAGGTTCTCTAAAAGAATGTTTGAGAAGGGATAGAGCAGCGGTTCTCATCCCATGGGTTCCAACCCCTTTTGGGGGTCGCATATCTGATGTACTGCATATCAGATATTTACATTACAATTCACAACAGTAGCAAAATTACACTTATGAAGTGGCAATGAAATAATTTTACGATTGGGGGGTCACCATAACATGAGGAACTGCATTAAAAGGTTGCAGCATTTGGAAGGTTGAGAACCACTGGGATAGAGCAAACTGAAAAGAATGCTTTGGTGATGTAGGTTTCAGATACATTACTCAAGCACAGAAGCTTCCATGTGTTCCTACTTAGATCCTCTCAGCAGTGATGTCCTTTCCAGAAGCAGAAGGAGAGGTTATTTTTCAAGCTGTCCACAAGGGTTTGCAACACACTCCCTCATTTAGCTTTCTTGGAGCTTCAAGTGTTGCACTGTTTGGGAATCCAAGGATGAAACAGAGATTGGATCTCAAGATGGCTGCTATTTTAATCCACTGCAGCTTCCTGAACTACTGGAGTCTCCTCTGCACCCTGAGTCTATCATATGTTGTCATGACATTCACACAGGCCATTTGATTTTAACCTATTCCCAGACAAGCAGTGAAGCAGACCCAGCTAGCATCACCTCTAATCTTTACAGTAACAAATGCTTTTGCTTAGGTGGATTCTGATACTGAAGTTTCTATTTCTTTCATTTGGGGTGTGGGGGGGAACACTCAGTCTAAACAGGAGGAAAAAGTAAATTGGTGCCAACTGAGGGGATAGTCTTCTTGGGGCTCCTGTCTATGTCACCAATCCTGTCTCTTCTTTGCTTCCTAAATATTTATTGTCATAGGTAACATTCATTTGGGGAGTGACATAAGAATGTACATCTTCCCAGATGTAATGGTGCACAGGCTGCAATTCCTACATTCGAGAGGCTGAGACAGGAGGATTTTGAGTCTGAGGATAGCATGGGCAACATAGAGAGACCCTATCTCAAAAAGCAAAATGCAGTAAAACAAAAGAACATATAAATCAATTATCACAAAATAGCCACCCACAGATCACTGACCTCATCTCCCTAAGATGGACCAGTGATGTAATAGCCTTAAGCTCGCTGTGAATAACCTTCTTCTTGGTTCCCCAGAGGTGACAGCTAGCCAGATCAGTATGATAATCACTTATCTGCATATCTTAACTTTATGACTTAGTTAGGCATCTCTAAAGTCTATGGTGTTTAAGAGTAGCCCAAAACAAAGTCACACAGTATGCTAGTTATGTTTATGAAATCCATACATACTGTGACTGCAAATCATTCATTTTCATTGCCACATTAGGTTCTTTTCTGTGAATATAGTGCACATTGCTGAACCATTATGCTATTGATGGACACTTGGGTTGGTTCCAGTATGGAGCTTTTGCAAACACAGCTGCTAGAACCATTATTGAGTGTGTCTTGTGGTGTCCATGTGGAGTTCCTGAGTAATAGAGTACATGTCTGATTAGCTTTAGTAGAAGTGCCAAAGTATTCTCCAGAGGTATTATACCAATTTTCACTCCCTCCAGCCCTGTATGAGGGTCCTTTTACTCCACAGCTTTGCCAGTATTCATTAGGATTATTTCGTTTAATTTTAGCCATCTTGGATAGTGTGCTCTACAATGTTCTTCAATTTGCATTAGATTTTTTTTTGTATGCCACTGATTACTAATGAACCTGACTCTGCTTTCAAGTATTTATTGGGCATCTGGATATTCTCTTTCATGAGTCATCTACTGGTGATCTCTGCATAGTTTTCTCTTTAGCTGTTTATTGTTTTTAAAATGTTTTTAGTATTGTAGGTTACAAAGCTTCTGGCAGTTGTGTGTGTTCTGAAATCTCTTTTACATTAATTCCCTTTTCATTTTCTCCTTTTATTTCTTTGTGTTTTGATCCTCTCACTGTATGTCTCTGGCTGACACGGAACTTAGCATATAGACCAGACTGACTTAACTCCCTGAGATTCTCCTGTCTCTGCCTTCCTATTGCTGGGAATAAAGGCCGAGCTACTACATCCAGCTCAATAGTACTTTCTGATAAACAGAAATTATTAATTTAATGCAGCCAAAGTCATTGATAATTTTCTTATTGTCAATGTCCTTTCTTGTGTCTTCTTCTAGTATGATGCCTTTTTCTATCACAAGGACATAAAATATTTTCTTCAAGGAGCCGTGAGTTTTGTCTTTCATATCTTTTATATTCAACTGACTCTGACCTATATATGTACAACATAAACTAACAGTCATGTAAAATGCATTTCAAATTGATATCTATTCAATGGACAAGGGATATTTATTTGCTTGCTTGCTTGCTTGTTTGTTTGTTTGTTTAATCGCTTATTTATTCAATCAGTTCTTTTCCAGAAACAGTTTACTCATGAATCTGAGTTTAGGCTAAAGAGTTATTCATCAAAGCGCTCTCATGGCACCTATTCCTCATTGCTACCTACCTGTCATTTTATTGTAGAGCAATTCTTCCTACTTTTTTTTTTCTTTTAAGCATCTTGATCTTTCTTATTTTCTATACATTTAAAAATCATCTCGTCAATATTAACAACACACTCTTTGGCATTTTGACCTGGATTTCTTTTCTTTCTTTCTTTCCTTTTTTGACATAAATTTGGCAAGTGCTGCCTTGAAGCGGTAGTAATTTAATCTGCTCTAAACTCCCTGGCCGGTGTGCACATGCTCCTTGCTACCTGCTCACAGGTTTTGGATTTTCACTCATATTCTCTTCTATTGAGATGAATATGAGATGAATATGTGGGTATATATATCCCCTTTCTCTTTATGGAACTTGATTTAACATCCTTTCTTATGTATTTAATTTTAATTAAATGTTCTTTTATACTTTTGTATGAACCTATTTTAGGCTATTAATTTGTCATACCAGGCTAAGTAATCTTAGAAATCCCGTGTAGACCATGTTCAAAGATCTCAAGTGTTGCCCTGGCATTGATTTTTTAAAATTTCTTTTAATGTATTTTTTAAATTTATTTTATTCTATCTCCATGTCTTTGTTTCTTACATTTGAGATCAAAAGCCTGGATTTCTTTATCCCATGTATATTTAAACACCTTTAAACAATTAGCATTATGTTCCTTTTTATCTTTAAAAACAAATAAATACATTTTATTTATCTCTATTTTTTTGTTTATCTGTTGGAGGAAAACAGCCTCTGTTGTCTGTCTCTCTCTGTCTTCTAAATAGCCAGTTGTTTTGTATAGTAGGGACTCCCAGCACCTCCAAGTTTAAACTCTCTGAGGGAGCCAGAAATCTTTGAGAAGGGCCTGGAGTAAATTCCTGCCACCCAGATTTGTCAAAGCCCATTTGGGGAGACTTAACTGTGCCTCAACTCATGCCATGAACCCTAGAATTATGTGTGTTTTTGTTTTAGTTTCGAACCTGTGTGGCTTGGGGGGAACCGCGTAGCTCAGCTCAGCTCGGCTGAGAAACCAAGTCTCCCCACCTCCTAATCTCACGTCATGGTGCGTGTCTTCCATTCAGTAATCTCTAATTAATTTTTAAAAGTGAGTACAATGTCATGTGAAGCAGTAGTATTTGAATCCGCTCAAAATTCCCTCAGGTGTGTGTGTGTGCGTGTGTGTGTGTGTGCGTGTGCGTGTGTGTGTGTGTGTGCGTGTGTGTGTGTGTGTGCGTGTGTGCGTGTACGTGTGTGTGCGTGTGTGTGTGCGTGTGCGTGTGCGTGCGTGTGCGTGTGCATGTGCTCCTCGTTACCCAAATGTTTGGGATTTAAGAATGAAAGACACACATATGCAGTCTTATTTTTAATATGCCCTAAACAGCTCAATGCCTGGGCCACCCCCAAACTTTCACATTGTTAACGCATCCCCTCCAATATTTCTAACTTATTACTTACTAAAATCTATGTTTCATCTCTGCTACCTCAGACCCGATGTGGGAGTGTCCCCTGGGGCTGCTCTTCTCAGATTCTTACATGGTCATAAGCTTTCTCTCCTGCAGTTCTCAGAACGTCTCCCTCCTGTGGTTTCCTTGCCCAGGAAATCTTAAGTCCAGTCTCTGTCTCCCCGCCCAGTCATTGGTCTCTGACAACTTTTATTCACCAATCAAAGCCAACTAGGAACAGAGCCCCTCAGTGTCTTATAGGCAGATGTGCAGGTTCTCATGTAATTTTGAGAGTCAAATTAACACAAATAACATTAAAACCAATTCACAACACTGCCATTTATGCAGTTGTAAGTCTTCCAATCCATGAACATGGTAGATCCCTCTTACACAGGGCCATTTTCTTTTTTTTTTTTCCTTCCCGTAAATGTGAGAGCTTTCTGCACATACACACAAATATCTTGAGTAACTTCCATTAGACTTATTCTATTATTATTATTATATTGATTATTATTATTATTATTATATACAATTATTATTATATTGATACTTGATTTGCTCTCTTTTCTTTTTTCTTTTCCTCCAGTTCTGGGAGCTCTATATTCAATACCTCATAAGAAAGGGTATCCATTTGCCCAATAAATGCATGACAAGGGAGTCAGACCCATTAGTAATTAGTGAATATTGCCAGATAAGAACTTGACCATTGACTATATCCTAGCCCTTGATTCTTTTCATGATACTCTAAATGTGATATGTTACTTGAGGTTTCTGTTTCTTGTTTCCTATACTAACCCCAGTGGGTTCTTGTTCGTCTACATTGTGTCTAGAACTTTGCTAAAGATTTATAGGCTCACTGAGATTTTCAAGACACGGAAGAAGTCTTCCCTTTTAATCCATATGGCATCATTTTCTTGCTGTCCTGCCCTTTTTAGTACTTTCAGGCCAGTTTTTTCCAAGAGTATTATTGACCAGATAGTTGTGTTATTAAAATCTCTCACTCTTTATATCAAAAGGAAAGCTTTCAACATTCCACCATGAGTCTGATGTGAGCAAAGCATCTGTTGGTTTGTTTGTTTGTTTGTTTGTTTTTGTTTTAATATTGGGATCCTAGATTCCTGCTACTTTTCTTATGTTTGGTGATTTTGTTTGTTTGTTTTACTGATGAATGGATGTTAAATTTTATTGTATTTTTATCACCTATTAAGATGACTTATCTACATTTTTATTTTGCTTTATTACTGTGAATTAGAATGATTAAATTTGGAATGTCAAGTTATGATGGTTTAAACAAAAATGGTCCCATGGGTAGAAATGTGTAGGAAGGATTAGTAGGAAAACACTTGTTGTGTCACTAGGGGGTGGGTTTGCGGTTTCAAAAGTCCATGCCATATATAATGGTTGTTGTCTCAACGTGTAATCTCTCAGCTACTTCTCCAGTACCATGCCTGCCTGCCTGTTTTCATGATCTCTATCATCATGGCCATAGATAGACTCTACACACCTTCTGAAACTGTAAGCAAGTCCCCAATTAAATGTTTTCTTTCATTAGTTTCCTTGATCATGGTGTCTCTTGACAATAATAGAAAAATATTTGAACTGATTGGTTTTCTTTCTATATGTTGTTGAATCCATCTGGTAAGATTTTATATAGACTTTCGCTCCTATATTTTCAATGAGATTGCTTATAGATTTATTTTACTCCCAATTATTTGAGTTTGAGCAAAGATGTCACATAGCCCAGGTTATCCTCAAACTCACTATGTGGCTGAGAACGGCCTTGAGTTTCTGACCCTTCTGTTTTTACCCCATAAACTCCATGCTTGTGCCACCACACTGGCTAAGGTGTTTGTTCTTTGTTTGTTGTCAGTTTCCTATAATGTTTTCTATTAATAATTTGTCTCCATAAAATTTATTTCTGCCTCATCTTCGTTATTTGGAAGAATTTGCTAAAGATTGTTTATTTGTTTCTCTTAAATTGTTAGGCAGACTCCACTATGGCAGTGACCTGTGTCTAGAAATGCTTTCTTTGAGAGATTTTATACATATTTGATTTCATTAATCCTTTTATGAGAACATTTTCAACATTTTTTTATTCCAATTTTAAGACGTTCCTAGGAATTTTTTAAAAATTCCTAGGAAGTTTTCCATTTTATCATCTTTTCAAACATGCTGTCATGAAACCATCTTCATAGCCTGTCTTTAATGTTTGTATAATGTGTCAGCGTGCTATTCTCTTTTTTCCTGACATTCTTTCCTTCTCTTGCTTCACCAGCTTTGCCAAGACTTTTAAAAACTTGAACTCTTCAAAGAAATAACGTTTGGCTAAGTTTTTCCTCTCTATTTTGTGCTTACTATCATTTCATTAACTTTTGCTTTTACTATTTTATTCTCTTAGGTTATAATTTGCTGCATACAGGTTGATTGCTTCCATTATTGATTTTAAGAATTCTTTGTTATTTTTGACTATGTGTATTTAAACTATAATTTTACCTTTAAATATTATTTTGGCCTCATTTTATAAGCTTTCAGTATGTTACATCTAAATAATGTTGCAGTTAACTACTTCAACATTTCATTAGGATGGATTTTGACAGTGTTTTTATAAATTATTAATTCCAAATTAAATTTTGTATTTTATAATAATCTCTTTATAATCTATTTCTTTTATGGCTAGAATATGTATTTATAATGACAAGTTTTAAAATCTGATAAGACTTATTTTGTGACGCCACACATGATCAGGGTTTTAAGCACCCCTTAAACACAGAAAATGTTTTGTACTCTTTGGTGTGGGGTTTCAGTGTTTACCCATTTTAATTACATCTAAACTCGAATACAAATATAGTGTACTGGCTAGTTTTGTGTGTCAACTTGACACAAACTGAAGTTATAACAGAGAAAGGAGTTTCAGTTGAGAAAATGCCTCCATGAGATCCAGCGGTAAGGCATTTTCTCAATTAGTGATCAAGGGGGGAGGGCCCCTTGTGGGTGGTACCATCTGTTGGCTGGTAGTCTTGGGTTTTATAAGAAAGCCAGCTGAGCAAGCTAGGAGAAGCAAGCAACCTGGTAAGCAGCATTCCTCCATAGCTTCTGCATCAGCTCCTGCTCCTTGACCTGCTTGAGTTCCAGTCCTGACTTCCTTTTGTGATGAACAGCAGCATGGAAGTGTAAGCTCAATAAACCCTTTCCTCCCCAACTTGTATCTTGATCATGATGTTTGTGCAGGGATAGAAACCCTGACTAAGACAAATTGGTACCAGCATAGTGGGGTATTCCTGTGACAACCTGATCATGTTTTGGGGAGGACTGTGGAAGGACTTTGGAACTTTGGGCTGCTCTGTGGGATGTTGTGTAGGAGCTTGGAAGATAATGTTGAAAACAGTGCAGAAGATGGAGGCCTGGCTTGTGAAATTTCAGAGGGAAGATTAAAGACTCTTATAAGGGCCGTTGCTATTTTGACTGTGAAGATTCTGTGAAGATTGGTTAGCTGTGGCTGAAGGATCAGCTGTGGTTAACAAGATACCAGAACTACTAAAGCAAAACCATTGCATTACTGGGACTATTGATACTGGTTAGGTGAAGCTGGGAAATTGGTGGTGATTGGGAAGAGACCAGCATCATTGAGGTGAAATCTTCTGAGAAGTGTTTTCTGAGAGCACAGAGGCTGCGTTCCAGAGATAGCCAGGGTTGTACCTTGTGCTGTGGCTGGACTTAGTACTGTGTAAGAGTCACCCAGGTGGTACTGGTTTTGAAGGCATGAAGGAGTCATGAAGAGCAGCTGAGGCCTGGTCACTGTGAGAGGCTGTGGAAGGCCATTGGTGAAGGTACAGCCTCAGTTGCAATTGATGTCCCAGGACTGAAGGGGTCATGCAAAGGAGTTGAGGCTTGACACCATGAAAAGAGCCTATGAGAGAAGGTTGATGAAGCCTTGTTGCAGCAGAAGACAGCAGTGTTTTAGAGA